>CM030359.1:253213183-253604212 GCA_017893485.1 Hemerocallis citrina
TAGATTCTAGTCTAGCAACAGGAGCATATGTTTCATCAAAATCTATACCTTCTTCTTGATTATATCCTTGGGCAACTAATCTAGCCTTGTTCCTTACAACTTGTCCTGATTCATCTAACTTATTCTTGAATACCCATTTGGTACCAATGATAGTCTGATCAGGAGGTCTAGGAACTAAATCCCATACATCATTCCTTATAAATTGGTTTAGTTCATCTTGCATGGCATTCATCCAATATTCATTCTCACAAGCTTCTTGTATATTTTTCGGTTCAAAATCCGACAAGAATACTGTATGAGAAATCATATTAACATGTGAACGTGTCTGAATACCATGGGAGATGTCACCAATTATTAAGTCATGAGGATGATCTTTAATTTCAACAAATGACTTTGGTAAAGTTGAAGATATCTCAATCGGATCAGTCGACTTGACTTGTTCTTCAGTCGACTGCTTTTCGTCAGTCGACTGGTAGAGCTTATCAGTCGACTTATCAGACAGATTAGTTTGCTCTGTGGATTTAATCACATTATCTAAAGGTGATAAATCAGTTTCATCATCTTTATTTAATGTTGATGAAGGTTAGGATTCATCGAATGTAACATGCATTGATTCTTTAATAGTCATTGTAGACTTATTGAAAATTCTATATGCTTTACTCCTATTTGAGTATCCCAAAAAGATACCCTCATTAGATCTAGGATCAAATTTGTCTAAATTATCTTTTGTGTTTAGAATAAAACACTTGCAACCAAATGTCTTAAAGTAAGAGACTTTAGGAATTTTATTAAAAAATAACTCATAACAAGTCTTCTTTAGTTTAGGTCTTAGAAGAATTCTATTTAAAACATAACAAGCTGTAGCAACAGCTTCATCCCAAAAATGCTTTGGTAGATTGCTTTCAACAAGCATAGTACGTGCGCATTCTTGCAAAGTCCTATTTTTCCTTTCAACCACTCTATTTTGTGGTGAAGCTCTAGGAAATGCAAATGAATGTGTTATACCATTCTTGTTGCAATATTCTGTAAATGTTTCATTTTCAAATTCTCCACCATGATCACTTCTAATAGTGACTATGGTTAGAGATCTTTGATTTTGAACACGTTTACAAAAATGTGCAAACTCTTCAAAAGCATCATTTTTATGTTTTAAAAAGAATGTCCAAGTGAATCTTGAAAAATCATCTACTAAAACAAACACATATCTACTTTTATTTAAAGAAGCAACTCTAGTAGGGCCAAATAAATCCATATGAATTAATTCAAGTGGCCTACTAGTAGAGATTACGTCTTTTATTTTAAAAGTGGATTTGATTTGTTTTCCTAGTTGACATGCATCACATAACTTATCCTTTTTAAAGGATAGTTTTGGCAGTCCTTTAACTAGGTTATATTTAGATAATTTTGAGAGATTTTTCATGTTCACATGTCCAAATCTTCTATGCCATAACCAAGATTCATTGTTAGAGGCTATTAAACAAAAATCATTTGAAAAATCAATTGCATTCAAACACAATTCATAAATATTATTTTTGCGAAAACCTTGAAAAACAACATTTTGCATAGTAGAATCATAAATCAAGCATGCATCTTTTTCAAAAACTATTTTATAACCTTTATCACACAATTGACTAATGCTTAAGAGATTATGCTTTAGACCATTAACCAATAGCACATTTTCTATAATAGGGTTAGATATTTTACCGACCATGCCAATACCGATGACTTTGCCTTTGTTGTTATCTCCAAAAATGACGGTTCCTCCATCTATACTTTGAATGGTGGATAGTAGGTTGGCATGCCCTGTCATGTGTTTTGAACATCCGCTGTCTAATATCCAGCGTTCTTTCTTGGGTACCTATAAAAAATTTAAGGTAAATATGGTACCCTTTTTATTGGGTCCAAGACACATTAGTTTGGGGGAAACCAAACCCATGAAGAGTTTGATCTTCCTCCATAAGCAGGAATATAATAAGTAGAATTACACACATTTAACATATATGAGTGAATATAAGCAATTCTATCATTCTGATTTAGACTGACTGGAACCCATACTAGTTTGTTCTGTCCAGTCGACTTACCAGTGTTATGCAGTCGCCTGTTGGTGTACATCAGTCGACTGGTAGATACACTAGGTCAACTTATAAGAGGTTTTGATTTCATCGAATAAGATCCACTTTCTCTGGACAGACGACTGGTTGTATGGTTCAGTCGACTTAACCGAACGTTAGTTTTGCTTTTATCACTGAAATTGACAACCTTTGGTTTTGCAAAGAAATCATACAACTTGTGTGTAACACTAGAAATAGATGCTGATTTATTCTTACTAGTGTTTAAAACAGGAGATTCTTTTACAGAAGATTTTTTAAAACCAAGTCCAAATTTTTGACTAGATGTAACTTGATGATGAAGCATATCATTTAAATTCTCTTTGCCTTTGTTAAACTTAGATACGTTCTTTGAAATCTCTTCATTATTCTTTTTGAGAGTTTCAAGATCAGTATCTAAACTTGCAATGCGAGAATTTAAGGATTTTACTTCCTTATCAAGGTTAAGATTTTCTTGATTAAGTGTTTGATTCACTTTCTCAAGATTCTTAACTCTAATCTTTTCTTTCTTTAACTCTTGGAATATTTCATTAAAAGCATCAAGAAGATCTTCGGAATCATAATCATTACTTACATGTTCTTGTGCAGCCATAAAACACACATTTGCCACTTCGTTATTTTCATCTGTTTCTTCTTCGGAAGATGAATCACTATCATCCCATGTAGCTTGATAGGCCTTTTTGTTCTTGGCAAATTTGTTCTTTGGATATTTGTCCTTCTTGAAGTTGGATAATTTTCCTTTGTTCTTTGTATTTTCTAAGGGACAATCCTTTTTCATGTGACCTATTTTATTGCACCTGAAACATGTAGGAGGGTCATTAGAATCTTTAACTTTAGAATGAAACTTACCCTTCTTTAAGAACTTCTTGAATTTCCGAGTGAACATTGCTATTTCTTCTTCATCTTCTTCCTCATCTTCTGAGTCAGTCATGGCTTTAAAAGCCAATGATTTCTTCTTTGCTTGGTGTGATTCAGTATCTTTCTTTCGATCTTCAAGTTGGACCTCATATGCCATGAGATTACCAACAAGATTCTCGAGAGTAAGTGTTGACAAATCATTCGCCTCCTCTATTGCTGTGGTTTTCTTCTTCCATTCTGGAGTGAGTGCACGTAGGACTTTTCTGACCATCTCTGGTTGAGTATAAGTCTTTCCAAGCGCCACAAGAGAGTTTGTGATGTCTGTGAATCTTGTAATCATCTCGGACACAGTCTCATTGTCCTTCATTCTGAACATCTCAAACCTGTGGACAAGAACAGAAATTTTAGACTCTTTTACTTTATTCGTTCCTTCATGTGTTACCTCGAGTGTATGCCAAATTTGATGTGCGGTTGTAGCATTGGATACACGGTTGAATTCTTCCTTCGTCAGTGCACAAAATAAAGCATTCATTGCTTTGGCATTGTTCATAGTCTGATTCTTTTGATCATCATTCCATTGTGCATATGGAATGGTAGGGGCAGTGTATTCCGTCTCTGTCATTTGCCATATCTCGTAGTTGATTGATTGGAGATAGATTCGCATTCGACGCTTCCAATAATTGTAGTTTGTTCCATCAAATAGTGGTGGCCGTTGTGTAGATTGGCCTTCATGGTACTGATTTGTATTTGAAGTAGTTGCCATAGCCTGTAACCTTGCTCTGATACCAAGTGTTGGATCCTGTAGGCGAAGCAACAAACACTAGAGGGGGGTGAATAGTGTTTATCAAAAATAAATTGCGGAATAAATAATTTCTCTCGGCACAGTCGACTTAGTGGTGAACCAGTCGACTGATATAGCCAAAATAAAAGAAATTTAAACTCTCGATGCAGTCGACTTATAGATAAGGCAGGCGACTGATGAAACAAAGAGAACAACTAATACAAGACTTGATCAGTCGACTGATACGAAGCTGAGTCGACTGGCCAGACAAGTTTTGCAGAACTTAAACAAGCAAAAGTAAATGCAAACACAAGACAATCAATCACAGAGTACACAAGATATATCCTGGTTCGGTCCTCTCGACCTACATCCAGTCCCCAAGCAACCCACTTGAGATTTCCACTATTCTTGAAAAATTACAAGAATACCCTACGACGTTACGACAACAACCTTGTCTAACCCGTAGTCCTTTCTCTCAACCAGAGAAAGCAACCCACTCTACTACCAAGAGTGAAAAGACACCGACTCTACAACCAAGAGTCAACAACCACTCTCCAACCGAGAGCAAAAGTACAAGAAGAATTTTTACAATCAACCTATAGCCTTGTTGGTGTATGTGTTGATGCACGTGGCTAAATCACAAGGTTGACTTCTATACTCAGTCCAGAGCGAATTCAATGCTATAATGGACTGAATGTAGAGAACCAAAGTGTATGAACTTGAAAGCTTTGTTTCTCATAGAAAATCTCTTAAAATGTTTTTCACAAGAATGCTCGAGTGTATCAAAAATCAAGTTTTTTTTTTCAGTGAGATATGAAACTCTATATAAGGAGTTTGATCTCCTGAACGTTGGAAAAACAGTTACACAACTGTCAACCAACGGATCAGAACTTTTGAGTTTGAAAAAAATCGATTTTGAAAATCAGAAAACGGTCAAAAGCTCTCGAACAGTCGACTGGGTTGCCATATGAGTCGACTGATCAGAGTTTGAATAATTTTAAACAATTTTGTACTTATCAGTCGACTGGCAAAAGCTTAAGTCGACTGGTACTTAAAAGTTAAAATTCTTCAAACTGTTTTGACTTCTTTTTGGGGGTTTTTAAGAGACACACATTATGAAATTTTGAGTATGTGTGTGTGTGTGTGTGTGTTGACAAGGCTTTACATCAGACTAAGACTCAACAAGAAATAAAATACAATGTTTACAAGACAGAATAATATAACACATTTGAGCTTGAAGTCTTGAGTCTTGAGTCTTGAATTGAATCTTGATCCTTGTCTCTTCATCTGTATCTTTTTGAGCTTGTTTATCTGTTCAGCTAGAATTGTCTTTAGTCTGTGCACTGCAATGTTAGCTGTATAACATAGACACATGTTGCACTGTGTTGTGATCATCAAAATCAAGAATCAACAATTTGTTGCTCCATGTACCATTCAGTCTTCAAGTTAGGTTTTTTTCTCAAGTGTACAATGGTTTTTTTTTAAGTTCTTGTTCTCATTGTCTTCTAATTACTCTCTCGAAGATTACGTCAAATTCATGAATTAAGTACTTCTTTTAAGTATGCTTCTTTAAGAAAGAATTCATTGTCTCGCTTTTTTGGCTACTTGACATGTCGGCCCAAAAGTGAGACCTATAATAGACGGGGGCCCATTTCTCACGAATTTCAAAAATATCATTCAAACATTTATTATTTTTTGCTCCATATTCCAGAACCAATGACTTCCATTTTTCTTCAAAACAAATGTTATTATAAGAATTCCAAATATTATCTTTAAAAGCATCCATAAACTTAACATTTTGATTCAACTAAGGCACCTCTCCAGGAATCTTATCTAAACTATGCCATATGCAATACCTATGGCAAATTTGAAGAAAAACTTATTTTATTGCAACACCTATCTCGCAGTCTTGATCCGTTATAATGCAAAGTGGAATATGTTTCATGACTCATAGCCATTTTTCAAATAACCAAACAAAAGATGAAGCCATTTCATTTGGAATGAACCACAACCTAGAAAAACTGACTGTCAATGATGATTTATTCCAACAAATGGAACAAATAGCATTCCGTAATGGTTTGTACTATGTGTTGCATCAAAGGAATATACATCACCAAACCCTTCATAATTGATCCGAGCAATCTCATCTACCCAAATACAATGAGACAATCTACCACACTCATCTTGCTCGAAATCATAAAAAAATGAGGATCTTTTTCCTTTTTCCTTTTTTCTATTTGGAAAAGTCAATCAACATTTGGCCACCGTGACCTTTCATTACCTCCCTCAAGTCTCTTTCATGATTTCTAGCATCGGTTTCGGTAAATCCAACCCTATCATATCCCCCACTAGAATTTTCAAAAATAATCATTTGTTTGCACGTTGGAATATTAGCACCCGAAAGTTGCTCCATTATTACTTTATTGGAACATAACACACTACGGTTTTGCGGCAACAAATGTCGTCTACTAGCTCCACATCTAAAGGACATTATTGATAAGACGCGGAGTGGATTTATTAAAGGGCGAGATATCATGGATAGTATTGCATCAGCGCTCGAAATGATATTTAGAGGAAACAAGGATAAACTAGATGGTTTTTTTTACTTAAGTTGGATTTTGAAAAAGCATACAACACTGTTGAATGAGATTTTGTCGATGAGGTGCTGGAATTAAAAGGATTTGGAACAAAATGGAGGATGTCGATGAGGATATGTGTTAGTGATGGAAAGTCATTTATCCAACTTAATAGGGAAGCTGACAAAGAAATAAGATGTCGTAGAGGACTAAGGCAGGGAGACCCACTGTCACTGTTGATTTTTAAAATTATCGTCGATGAACTGGCTGAAATGACTAAAAGAGACAATGAGCTAGAGCTTATCAAAGGAGTTGAGGTGAAAGAAATTTTGTGCCTATGTTGATCTTACAATATGCAGATGACACTCTGATGTTTAGTGTGGCAAAGATGGAAGAAATAATATCACTTTGAATACCGTAACTCCTATTTTCCGTATCTGTATTTTTTTCTACTGTATTTACATTCCTTGTACTCTGCCTATTAATTTGAGATCTATATTTTGTTCCAATTCTAATAAAATTATTCCATTTGTTTCAACTCAATTTTTGTGCCAATATTTATTTCAATTTTTTGTTCATATCTGCTCTTATGTGTCGTTCTTCATGAGGAAATGGACTGCTTCATCTCATCTATTTCATTCTCCCCAATTTCAATAAATTTTGGTTCAATCTCTTGCTGGATCCCACTCAAACCCGCTAACCAAATACCCAAAAACCCAAACCCTATACTATTTAAACCCTAACCTAGTTTAATCCTAACCCTCAAAACTTTTACTGTGTAACCCTAGATCACCCAGCCGCCATTCACCTTCTTCAACCTCTCGTCATCTCCATCTCCCATCCACCCAATTCCCCCTCGACCTCCGCTCCGACCACCATCCTCGCCATCATCCTCGACTCCGCTCTCACCCTCCACCATCGTCTTCCTCGCCTCATCCCTCTCCCAAACCCATCGTCTTCTTCACCTCCGCCAATACCCACCGCCATTAACCACTGCACCATCTCCAAAAACCCACCTCCTCATCACCCTCGACCTCCACTCTCACCAGCATTGTCCTCATCGCCTCGCCCAAGCCCAAATCCCCGAGCTCCCACCTTATTTCGTTCCCCTGCTTTTGAACCCAGAACAGAGCCGCCTCACACGTCGAGTTTCCTCTCGACGTCGTCACTGCCTACCGCCAGTCACCACCGTCGCCTCACGCCTCGATTTTCTCTCAATGTCGCTGCCCCCTGCCCGTTCAGCCAGCCACCACCGAGTTCCTCTATCTCTTTCTCTGTTACTGTGAAGGAGGGAAGAAGAAAGGGTGCTGATTTGATTTGAGTCGTAAGATATCATCAAGATATGTGCCCAAGATCAGATCTTGATCTGATCTGATCATCACCATTGGATCACTTCTCAGCCGTTGATCGCCTTGATCTTGATCATCCCATCAAGATCCGTCCCGGGATCCATCTCCGTTTTCCTCCGTCGGATTCGTCGACTTAACCCCTAAGGCAAGTATTCTTCTTGTACAAATTTTTGTTCTAGTACAAGCATTTAATTTGAAAATACTGCAAATAGATAGTAGTTGTGACTCATTCTTGTCTCATCGTTGTTGATCTTGAATTATTCATCATCGATCTCATTGTCATAAGAGTCACAACCCTTCGTTGGTATATTTTACAACTAGTTGGACTCATTTTATCTCCTAGTTACTTGAACACATGAAACTAAAAAACCCTAGACTTGTAGATGTGTGTTGTATCATGTATGTGATGATCTTGCATTCCTTTGAGTTAAGAAATTGTTACTTGCTGATTTGATGCCCACTTCATCCATTTTGTATTACATGCTAATCTAGACTCATAATAGTCATTTATCATGCAACTTGTATATAAAAGAAATTTACACTTGCTGATATTTTATCTTTACTTGCTGTTTCGACCCCAATAAAACCAAAATCTGAACTTGAGCCCTGAATATGAAATATATCCCTAAATTTCTAGTTGTCAATAACATCCATAAATTTCGAATTCCGAGTTACGGTCTAGGAGATATCGCAGTTTTACTGCTACTGTGTCGGTAGTCGTAGATTCACAAAAACTGCTGCACCTCTTTAGTTTGCAATTATTTAAACTATGCTACCAGTAAGTAAATGACTTGAAATTTTGCATGCTATTACTGGACACCCTAGATAACATTCCCTAATTTTCTTACAATTAATTAATAATGTTTCATCCCTGTTTCACATGTACAAACTCAGTTTACAAATTCTGGCTGACCATAAAAGCTGTATAGTTTGCTATTTTGACACATGTTACCGCAACTTTTATAAATCTTAATTATATGCGTTGGAACCGGGCAGGATTCTAGTTTCTAGACTTTCTGACGGATCCACATTTGCTATCTTGTAACAATGGGAATTGCAGTTTTGGTACAGCAATGTCGTGCGGTCCAGATTTTGATTTTCGTTGTTCTTGATATTTTGATTCGTGTTGACCCTCGAATATGCTTTATAATTATCTTAAACTTGTTCCATGTTCATGATTATGTTTACTTGACTTGTTTCGCACACTTTCATGCTTGCTTGGTGATAATAATAAATAATAAGCTGGGGTTTAAGGGAAAGACCATAGTAGTGGACAATATAGGTAAGTGTACTCGGAAGGGAGCCCGTATTTCCCACTTGATACATGCCTCATAAACTAGTATATTGTTATTCGATTCATGAACTAGTATATTATTTGATTCATGAACTAGTATATTATTATTCGATTCATGAACTGGTATATTATTTGATTCATGAACTAGTATATTATAAATCGATTCATGGACTAGTATATTATTTGATCTATGAACTATTATATATATGATTCATGACTTATCTTGTTATGACTTGACACATGAACTAGTTATATGATTACCCGATTCATGAGCATGACTTGCTTGATACTTGATATCTGAGTACACCACCCTATAGACTCTACCACTAGGCCTAAACATAACTGATTGTATATAGCAACCATGTGGTAAAAGTATGGACGCATGAAGTGCTACCTAAATAGTAATAACTACAAGACCTGAAAGATGAAACTTGAACTTAATACATGCTCACTTGATACTTGATTACATGGTACATGAGACTTGATACTTGAACATAATACTTGACACTTACTACTTGATACTTGACAACTTGACACATTAGACTTATTACTTGTTACTCGACACTTGTAAGTGATACATATGACTTGATGCTTAATACCATTACATGCTCACTAGCCACTTTTTCTACTACTAGTTTTTGTTACCCAATCTTGTCACTCGAATTGTCTTTCTTGCTGGCTAATTTCTTGTATCCCCGTTACTTGTTGCATCTCTATTACATTCTTGATTCCAAATCTTGTTTCATGTTGTTTGTACTTGTTTTACTATTTGTGGCCCTAACTTGCACTAAGAGCGTTTCTCTTTTTTTCTCTATTTTTTCCTTTTATATTTATTAAACAAATTTGGGAAACGTGTTGCCCGCTGGAACTGGTGAGTAGAGATTCTAGGCTTCAATTGGAGAAAAGACATGCTTAATTTATTTGTTTTCTTTGTGTTATTTATTTTCTTGCTACTTAAAACTTGTAACGGGCTTATGTTCCCGAGTTTTATCTTTTGATCCAGACTTGAAAACTATTTTGAGATATTATTATTTGTTTCAATTGTTTTCTGTTGCTTAATAAATTGTTTATGCATGCGTGATTGTGTATACTTGTCATATTCTTGTTGTGATGCTGAGTCGATCCGACAGCTTATGGATGATGTTAAAATCATTCGCTGGGCTTCGTCATGCGCTCATTTTCCGTATTTGGGAAGCGGGGCATGACAAATAATAATGAGTTGTTTTGAATAGTAGTCAGGTCTAGGCGGTCAATCTAAACAAGAGCCATGTGGTTCCCCTCTGCAACAATAACTTCCTCTTTTGAAATGACCGCAACATGGCTGGGATGTGGTCAAGGAGAATATCCCCTAACATATTTTGGTACACCTATTCGACCGGGGAAGATGCTTAAGAAAGATTGGAGTGGATTGATGGAAAAAATATAGAAAAACTTTTGTGATGGAATGGAAAATCTCTATCTTTGGGAGGTAGATTTGCGCTAATAAACTCGGTACTTAGTAGTTTGCCGACATACTTGATGTCTATCTATTCAATCCCAAACTAAGTGATTGAAAGAATCAATAAATGCAGGAGATGTTTCCTTTGGAAAGGAGCAGGAGATGAGAATAAGGGGTTTAACCTCGTTAAGTGGTGTAAGGTGTGTAAAAAGGAAGAGTTTGGAGGAATGGGAATTGTGAACCTTCACGATATGAATAAAAGCTATGTTAATCAAATGGTGGTGGAAAATGCACAAACGACGTAAGGCGTGGTGATGCAATTCCTTCCAGATGTATCGAAAATGGAAAAGATTTAGGTTTGGTGAAAGAATCAAACACGGAAAAGTGTCATTCCTTTGGAAAGGAATTGCTAAGGTGGGGGAGTTTTTCCATACAAACACTAGATGCATAATAGAAAGCAGAAAAGACATTAGGTTATGAAAAGATAAATGGTGTGGGGATAACACTCCGCAATTGACTGAGAGGTCAGATAATATTGATGCTCTGGTGGTTGACGTCTGGATCAGGGAAGATTGAATATTGAGTTTGAGGGAGAAAGTCCTCAGGAGAATCAATTTCAACTGTAGAGTCTACAAAGATTGGTAGAAGAATATAAGAATCCTAACAGAGTAGAGGAGGATGTCAGAGAGTGGAAACTGTACTCTAACAATATGTTCTCAGTGAAAGCAATGTATGGCTTTATAAATGATGGGGGAATCATAAGCTAAAGCGCAGAGATCATTTGGAAATCCAGATTCCCTAATATGGTCAAGGCATTTCTTTGGTTGGTCATGAACAACACTATCCTTTCCAAAATGAATATTAGGAAACGTAATATTCAGATTAATGTGACTTGCCCACGATGCAATTTTGGGCAAGAGGATGTAAACCATATCTTCGTTCTTTGTCTTAAGTCTATACTGACTTGGGAATGTTTGGGATTGGGTTTTGGTATGGCAGAGACCTAATAATATCGACGACGATTAGGGAAGATGGAGAATGAGGTACATTAGGAAAAAGCTTAGAGTTGTGTGTGATATTATGGTAGTGGCTTGTTTGTGGAGTCTATGGCTAGACAGAAATGATGCTTGCTTCCGTAACATTAATTGTAATTTTAAAATGATGCTGCATAAAATTCTGATTCTAATAGATTCTTGAGGAGGTGTATCATGGACCAGGAAGAGGCTTCGTATGGAGAATGCAGAGTAGTTCAGTTGTGGTGTCGGGCATTCACTGCCTTCCTCAAAGAGTTTTGTGCGCATATTGATGGGGATACTGTTATTTTGTGTCTGAGAAAGGTCTTGTGTTATCGGACAGATGCTAGTAGTTGAATGTAGTTGAATATGTGTACTTGAGATGGGTTGATTTCTAATATTAGCTACTTTGTTTCGTTAACCTTTCATTAATAAAACTGGTGACTACAGTCACTATTATCTCAAAAAAAAAAAATGTCGTCTACCGAGTAAGGTGAAAGCATAATTGTATACTTCATGAATGAATAAAATGACTATGAATTTGCTACTTTGTTTAATTCCACACAAACCAAAGCATTGCAAGCAGTTCTAGATGTAGTTCTCATCCTAACATCATTATTCTTGCTTTTTGACACCCCCGCTTTATTAAAAAAAATGTCTTTTCCACTAATTCACCATCCTTGATTTTATGAGGTCCCTTACGCATTTGAAAACCCCCATATTTTGCATAATTGTTATAATAATTTTCTGCTTGTTCTAGGGTATCAAATGTCATATCTAGCTTTAGTATTAGATGTTCATCAACTATGGGTATAAAATCACTTCCTGGTACCGACAAAAAACTGTCATCAAGTTGTGAGAAGCCTTCCCCACTCTTCAAACCTATTAGAAAATGTAATATATAATTAAATAGCTAGGATAGTACAGGAAAAATCTATTAGGACCCACATAATACACTTAATTTCATAAATACCCTATAAGAATTCATTAAGATGAAGATTAGTAAAAAAAATATACCTACTGATTTTTTCGAAGTAAGGAAATTGACAGAGGAGGAATTGGGGGGATCTCATCTTCGAGAAGGTGGAGCAACAGAGGTGGATCCAATACAGTGATGTTTGAAGCTTTGTAGGGGTTCCTTGGATGCGAGAGGGGGAGTGTTTGGTCGGGAGTTAGGCTTTCAAAAGGAGCTAGGGTTTCGGAATATCAAGGTGTAAGATAACAGCCGTGAATGGTTGGAGGTGTGAGGGAATGCCTTCTATAGGAAGAGAGTAGGGTTTCAATTTGGGGAAGCGATGGAAATCGGAGCTAAGGTTTCGTCGGGTTCGCAAATTGGAGGATTTGGAGAGGATCTTCGTCGAATGCGATGAGAGAGAGAGAGAGAGGTGAAAGAGAGAGAGAGAGAGAGAGAGAGGTGAGAGAATAGGGTTTCGATTTGGGAATTCTTCAGGTTGCGATGAAGAGGAGAGTTCAAGAAGGAGACGAAAGAGAGAGGGGGTATTTTACTTCGGGATATGGAAATGACAAAAATAGCCATCATGGTTAGTGAGATGAGTGGAGCTGATCTGAGCCATTAGATCATGGTCATGATCAAGGCTCAGATCGGGCGGATGAGGGTGAGTGCACACAGCAATGCACACCAGTGGAGTGCACAACCGAAGGGCTATATATATATATATATATATATATATATATATATATATATATATATATATATATATAGGGAAAGCTTCAGTTGAGCACTCCTCTAGTGCTCACCGCATGAACACTAGGCCTTCGGGCGTTCATATCGAAAATCCGAACCGTTCACATTGATCTACACATCTAAATTAGTCTAAATATATAAAACTAAATTATTTGAAATTAATTTGCCCATCCATCATGTGACTATAAAAACAATGATTTTCAGCCATACAATTTTGTAACACTTCAATGAATGGGCAAATGAATTTCAAATGATTTGATTTTACATATTTAAACTAATTTAGATGTGTAGATCAATGTGAACGATTCGGATTTTCGATATGAACGCCCGAAGGCCTAGTGTTCACGCGGTAAGCACTAGAGAAGTGCTCAACGCGGTAAGCACTAGAGAAGTGCTCAACCGAAGCTTTCCCTATATATATATATATATATATATATATATATATATATATATATATCTATATAATAAAACACAAAGAAAGCTATCAAGTGGCACTCCTTCAATCTCCCAAAAATCAAAGGTCCAGATCTAACTTCACAAAACATATTTTTTCCCCCAAAAGTTTCCCCCCAAAACTCAAATTCAAATCCCCCATCCAAAACAACTACTATATTTATTTAATTATTTTTTTTTCTCTCTCTCTCTCTCCCTCCCTCCATCTTCTATTCAAAAAATTAAGAAAATAGAAATTTTAAAAATTTTTACAAAATTAAAAATTAAAAAACTAAAAAAATTTAAAATTTAAAAACTTTAAAAATGATTCAAAAAATCAAAAAAATCATATAATATGTTTTTTGCTGGACCCCCAAAAGTTTTTCATATAATATGTTTACTACTTCAGTTAATTTGCTGGACCTCCAAAACTATTTTATATGATCAAACAAGGTGCACCGTTCCGAAGACGTGCCGTAGGCACGTGTAAATGGGCAAACCTAGTATATATATATATATATATATATATATAGGTAAAAGGGGTATGAGCAATTTGCTCATTTAGTAAATGAGCAAGTGATGAGGTGGCATGCATGTGATTGAAAAATCCTAAAAGTGATTAGATACTCAATGTATCACATGCATACAACATCGTCAATTGCTCATTTATTAAATGAGCAAGTTGCTCATTTATTAAATGAGCATTTTATATATATATATATATATATATATATATATATATATATATATATAACTTGCTTATTTAGTAAATAAGCATTTATAAGGTGGCATGCATGTAATTGGTAAATTCTAGAAATGATGAGTCCAACTTCACCTGGGGAAAATATCCATGTACTCCTCGGTGTACATGATTTTATATATAAAAAAAACAACGGGTTCATTGAATTTCCATGCGGCTAGTAACGTGGATGCATCATGCATGTACATTAAGATTCACAAAATAATTGTAGGTCAACAACTTCAAAAACTTTCAATGCTCGATAACAATGTTACTTGGTTTTCATTTATATTTTGTCCACTTTGTCATATCTAATATTTAGTATTTTTTTTTTTAGTTTTTTTATATATAGTTTTATAGTTTTTTTGTTTTTTTGGTCATATAATTTTTTGTTAACATTGTAGAAAACTTACAAATTGTTGGGATTGTTTGTCTTTCATACTTGTGTTCGACTAGAAGGAGAGTCGGTGAAACGTGGAGGTCGAAGCATCGAGGAATGGAAGTCAACAAGCCGCAACCGCAAGTTAAGGCAATCGACAGTGGACTGCTCCAATGGCAGTCAACTGTGAAAAGTCTTGTTTTCAAATAAAGAGATTGCGGTCGACTAACCACTTTGGCCAGTCGACCACCGACGGCGCTGAATAGTATCATTGGCTGATTATTCGTGATTCTTTTGGGCTCATCTTTTACTCCTAGTTAGATTGTACGGCTCCTATCTTGTGGCTTCTTCTACAGGATATATTGGACAGTTATTGTATCAAGACTGCAACTTAGGGTTTCTCTATATCTCTATATATTGTAATAGTCTCTATTGAGATAGAGAAGTACTTCATTGATATTTCTTTCATTGTAAGTGAGGCTCAAGAGGTAGTTCTTGGTGAGTTTGTAACTAACTCCTTGTAATCTTCTCTAGTTGAATAATATCTTCATATATTTTTCCCCAAATTAGGGTTCGCCCAAACCGAGACAAATCTTTGTGTGATTGGTGTGATCTACTTGCTTTGTTGTTCATTAGATCTGTTTGTGCTTCTCACTACCATTGCTCAACAACACCGTTGCGCCATACAATTTTCTAACAACTGGTATAAGAGCTTTGGCTGATGAGTTCCTTGGTGAAGATGACAAGTCATAGCTACGTGAAGAACAAGCAGTTTGACAAGAAGATCAACTTCAACCTCTAGAAGGTAGACATGTATGATGTACTGCTTCAAGAACGTCTACATCTTACTTTAAAGGAGAAAGGTAAACCATATGACACGAGGCAAGAGAATTTGGATGTGATTTGTGAAAGGGCCCTAAGCTTAATTCGATTATCGTTGGCGAACGAGGTCAAGTGCAACTTCGTTGATGAGAAAAGTGTTGCGAGTCTATGGGCAAGACCCATATATGACTATTCAGGATTTTCGTTATTGGATCGAATGTATTGGAAGAGGAATTTTTTTTTTTTTTATAATGAAAGAAGTTACTGTTCTTCAAGATTATATTGTGGAGTTCAATAAGGTATTATCTGAACTAAGGACGATAAATGCAAATGATCTACGCGAAGAAGATAAAGCCTTTAACTTGATATATTCATTGCCAAATTCGTACGAGCATTTGATAACTACCATACTACACGAAAACTCTGCCAATGAGAATCTTTCAGAGGCTGAGTTGTTCAAAGGCTTAAAGGATAATCTACTAGGGAAGAAAACTCGTAAATTAGAGACTACCTCCAAATGTTGTTTAGTGGTGAAAGATCCTTCAATTGAAAATCAAAGTGCGTATAAAGGTGTGAACCTTTGCCGATATTACAAGAAGATAGGGTATTACAAGAAGGACAAATTGCTAAATGAGAGGAGCGCCAATGTTAGAAGTGCCAATGCTTATGTGGTCAATGCTTCTGAATCAAGTGATGATCTATATCTTCTTGTTTCAAATTCTTTAGAAGTGGATTCTGGTTGATTTCTTAAATTCAGAGAGTTCTTCCCATATATACTTCGAGAGGGAGAAGTTTTCTGCTTACAAGTCTACAATAGAGAGTTATATGAGAATGCGAACTGAGGAAACTTGTGAAGTAGTGGGTGAGGGAACAGTTGAGTTGGAGATGCCAAGTGGAAACATTATACTCTAAGGGAAGTCATGCATATTTCTCTGTTGAAATGGAATCTGATATCATTGGAAACTCTGGAAGCACGTCATGGTAGGTACACAACTCAAGGTGAAATTCTATCTATTTAGGAAGGTCGTCGTAAGGTGATGTTCGAAAAGAGGGGTGTTAGACCAGGTCAACACAGTCTCTACAAGCTTTTTGGAATCTGGAAAACTTGCACATGCCAGATGAAGAAGCAACATCTAGTTTATTGCAACTAGAATCATTGAAGCGAGATCACAATGTTCGAATATCGTTGAAAGGTGGAGAGTGTCTCGTAGTAGGTGGAGTTCGTGGGGAGGGTGACACCTCCATGTTAATGCCTAGTAGGGTGTGCCCTTAAGGGGCATAACAATTCGTAAAATTGGGTGGAAGATTGATTTAACTAGCTGAAGAACTACAGAACCGAATTCATTTACAGGTAGATAGTAAAAGAGTCTAGAGGTGATTAATCACACAGTATTTTTTTTTTTGAAGGAATAGGTGGAATATGGCCAGCCTGTTTCATTAATAAGAAATTAACCATGCAAACCCAGAGTACTGGACCAAATTACAAACTACAGACAGAAAAATAGAACATAACATGAAGCAATATAACCAGTACATACTATCAGGGCTCACTCTACCATCCTTAGAGGGTGGGCTACTAAAACTAAAACTAGGTCGAATTGTCCCCGACCTCCACCAATAATGTACTGGACCCCATCATGGGCCCAGTCACAAAACGAGGACCAACTAATTGTATGTACGTCATGTAAGCTTCGTGCACCGCCTCCACGGCATGGGCACACCCACCTGAAGTGAATCACGCAGGATTTAGATATTCGCCGCTCTCATCCTTCTCCTCCCCACCTCCCATACCCTCACCCACAAACTCACATTCTTCCCAGTCGAAGTCACAACCCAAGGAGAGCCATGGAGAGGATACCTTCACCTCTCTCACGTTTTATCTCTCACAAACGATTTCTCACCAAGGAAAACTCTCGCTCACCCTAACCACTGACACAGTCAAAGAGAGCCATGAAGAGGGTACTCACCTCTCTCATGCTTATACTCTCTCAAGTGATTTCTCACAAACATAAACAGAAACCTATATAGAGTAGTGAGAAGCAACATTTTCACTCTCTCACTCTCTCTCTCTCACTCTCTCTCTCACGTAAAACCCAAACCAAATCACAACCAATCTGAAGAATTACCTTCACCTCTCGCCCCTGTGGGCGGTGGACGTTGTAGATTTCAGGGTCAATGATGAGGACGTAGTGGTGGTGCTGTTGCAAAGCCTATGGCAGTGGATTAAAGGAGGTGTCATTTCCAGTGCCGAGACCGAACTCAGGCAACTCCTCCAATCCTCCTTTGTAGACTACTAGGCACAAATTCCAAACCTCAACCTAACCTAAACCCCAACCTACTCCCCCCCATCTCCAAAACTCCCACAAACCGAAACCAAGGAGGGAGCCAGGTCACAGATCTAAGGTTAGTTACTATCTCAGATCTAGGGTAAGTTACTCATGTCACAGTTGACATGTGGAGAATGAGAACCTGTAAGATTGACGCACGGTCGCCGGTACGATGCTTGGTCGTCGGCTCGACAGCAGGGCTCGACGACAGGGATGACGGTGGTAGTTAAGGCTGGAGAGAAGCGTCGCTCGACGGGGATGGGAAGGCGGCGGCGGCTGTGGGCGAGGATACCCAAGCCGCTACCTTAGGAGAGTGGACCCCAGGTGCCGCCGAAGGAGGAGCTCGATGAAGAGGAATCGATGGCGATGGAGGAGCGCACTGACGGGTGAGGGCGGAGCGCGAAGAAACACATCGGGGGATGGGGGGCATCTTCGTCGTAGGAGCACAATAGGGAGGAGAGCGAGGGGAAGGAGGGGCGAGGGGGTCGGCGGCGGTGAGCCTTAGCCGCCGCCCCCACCTATCTCAGATCTAGGATTTGTTTTTTGGGGGTTTGGGGGTTAATTTCTCTCTCTAGACTTTTCTAGAGTGAGAAACACTTTTTTTCACAACACCCTTTGAATGTTGCTATTAATCACACAGTATTGATAGCAAGCATATGCAATTCAAGGTGGAGATTATTGGGATTGTATATCTTGATACGGTAAAGCGAGGAGGTCGAAGCATAGAGGAATGGAAGTCAGCAAACAGCAGTAAGTCAAGGTAATTGACAGTCGACTACACCAATGGTAGTCGACTGTCGAAAGTCTTTGTTTTCAAGCAGAGAGATTGCAGTTGACATTTGATCTTTTCTAGTTGAATAATATCTCCTATATTTCTCCATGGATTAGGGTCCGTCCAAACAGGAACAAATATTTGTATTTGTGTGATCTACTTGCTTGGTTGTTCATCAGATTTGTTTGTACTGCTTGCTACTATAGCTCGGCAACTCTGCTTTGCCATGAAATTTCCTAACACAAATTGAGTCTATAAGAAAAAACTGAAAATTTACAAACTGTGTGCAGTACTTATTTGATTTTTTATTAATTGTTATATTCAACTTTTGCTTCTAACCTTGCTATAGTTAACTTTGTATTTATTAATTTCATCGGATTCTAATTCAACAAAAAAAAAAATTAAGATCTTCTGAAAGAAATAATTGTTTTTGTTTTTTCTAAGGAAGATTTCAACCTTCTTCTAATAATTTAAACATCACATTGTCAATTTGTCATATTATAATTGTTGCATTGTTCTGTATAATACTTGCATTGCTTTCTTAGTCTTCTTCAGAGGCTTGAGTTTCTGGACTCCGCATGCTTAACACACACACTTATGTTTTGTTTTTGGCTAAGAACATGCAAATTAAACAGTACCGTTGCTGTCTTTCTTGACCCGTTATACTTTTCTAAGGTTGAAACGTTAAGCATTCTAGAACAAATTTACGGAAGACCTGACATGCAATTTTTTCTCCTTAAGTGGTAAAAACAAAGACTTACCAAATTTATTTGTCGTTTATCATTAATTTTATTTCTAAAAATTATTAATGACTCGGAGAATTGTGTTACGCGATACAGCAACGCGCAAGTTGCTCACGTAAGTGCTCTCCAACCCTATTTCAGTATCGGATGTGTGATATGTCCCTCTCTTTCCTACATAACATATGGAGATAGCTAAGAGTGATGTTGAAAGGAAACGGAACGGAATGGAACGGGATCAATGTGGAAAAACCTAGAACTAGTAAAGGTGCCCTCATGGATTGATCATACCTCTCATGTCCTAGTTGTCTACATGCAGGAACCATAGAGTAGTGCAAGAGAAAAATTACTTTAAACCCCACAACCAACTTGATTATTAACTTTTCCATTAGCTTCGCTTGATTTGCATCTTTCTTTTATTCAATTCAAAAGGGTGGTGCACAGCAAACTAGCTAGACGTTTTACGTTCTGAATGGGCACATACTTCTTGATAACGCATATTAGTTCGCTTGCATGGAGTTGTTTTCTTCATATTAATTAGTTGCCCTTTAGGTTTTTAAGGGTTTTTTTTTTTCAAATGAAGCGTACTACTACATAAGTTGTAATTTAAGGACATTAATTCCATGGCATAATTGTTCCTTTTATATGAGATTAAGGGGAGCGAACTAATATGGACCAAACTGAGTACACAACTAACTGTATGATCTATTTTTGTATTCTATGCATGCATATATGATTATTTTGTTAAATTCTCCTAATTCGTACGTGAAACTGGGAAAGTGTTTGCACCTCAAAAAGAAAAGTTGCATGATACACATGTTAACATCTCCATGTTCAAATGTCGTTACATAACTCCAAGTCTATCATTCTAGTAGCAAAGATATTTACTTGCCAATGTAGACAGAGAGAGGCAGAGAGAGAGAGAGAGAGAAGTCTATCAATAGATTTTTACTTGCCAATGTAGAGAGAGAGAGAGAGAGAGAGAGAGAGATGGGGATATGTAGGAGTAGTGGAAACATGCTGAGATGAGATGCAATCACTCACCAAACAAAGCCAGCTAAAATTTGCTATGTGAGTGGGAAACTACTAAGATTAAACAATAAAACGCGTGGACCTTTCTCCATGTTATCTCCTTCTCAATATTCTCTAACATTCTCTCTCTCTCTCTCTCTCTCTCTTAAATTCCTGCATGGCTTCTCATAATTGTGTGAACACTGCAACTAAATTAACTTAACCCCAAAATCTGCGCATATAACCTAGTGTCAATTAGTATAGTACTAGTATTATTCATCTTGACTTGTAGTAAAAATTAAACGTTGAACTATTAAAAATGCAGCATATAGAATGAGTGTCGGGTTCTAGAAGGCAATAGGTCAATTAATTAATTATTAAAATATGTGATTGATTGGTTATGAATTTAATAATTGAAGCAGGTGTATGATGTATCATGTTAATTAAGTAGTCAAAATCAGCCATATATATTGACTCGTGCTTAATTATGTGGAGAAAGATGATGGCTTATGTACTTAATGAAAAGACTTGATGAATAGCTCATTGTTTTTACGTATATTGAATATAATTAGTTGATATAGCTAAAAATAGAACTAAATCGGGACCGTTCATATCAGGTACGAATTTTGAAGTTCTCATGGATAAAACGGTAATTCCCACCACAAACATTTCCGAAATGGGAACTGAGTCTTTTCCAAGCTCAATAACCAAAAAACAGGTCTGTTCTACTGGGTTAGGGTGACTGCCCATTACAAACCAGCCCAGGTCATCTAAAGAGTAATTCAAATTCATGATTATCTCGAAGAGACGGTTTGAACCAAAACTCTTATCATGAAACGATTTAAACTCTGTTTCTTATCCAAAAACACCGGAACATAGAGATAAATGATTATCTCTAAACTGTCTCTAAAGACGACTATAAATATCCCTCTACCCCCACCATAAAAAAGGTAATCAGTATTTTTTTCACAAACACTCTTTCATAATTTCATTGATTACATCGGCAGGTTCGTCGCCGGAATCCATCCCGATGTTTTGAACTTTTTACAGGTCAGCGGTAGCGTCAAGAAACGGTTAATACCGGCAAGAAGTCAACAGGTTTGCTTTTATTATTTTTAGAAGAATCTACAAATCATCTGTTTACTCCCATACTGAAATCAGCAATAACAGATTGGTGCAGTTGTGAGAAACAGAAAAAGCAATCTGACCAGATTTTACCGGTGAAAGTAGTTTCCATCCATGCCTCCGAAGGGAAAAGGAAAATGCAGGCGACATCTAGCCGAAGAGCCACCCTTTTTCCTCCACTTCCTCCACTTGAGGATATCCCCCATCAACAAGATCAATAAGTTCAACAGTCTCAACCTGAGCAACCGCCTCCCCAACAGGCTCACCCTATGCCCAAAGGGGTTGTGCCGAGAGGCTCCCGTCGAAGCCATCAAGAGCAACATCCTCTTCATGACCATATCTCGGTCCACAATCCTTCTACCGATTCGATGGCCTCTTGAGGTCCCTCAGGGGTCAGGAGACCTCCGTCAAATAATCGTCAACCGCCAACAAGGGATCGACCTCCGAACTCACTTGAATGAGAGACGAGCCTGTTGTAACACCCCGAATTCCAAATAAGTCTGAATTCGAAGTTCTACATGATCTTTACACTTCACTTCGTACAATTTTATAAGGAATTTAAAACTTTTTATACAACAATGTTTTACATTAATGTAGTGGAATTATAATTACAACATGATACATGAATTAAATAACAATTTGAATATTTCTTTAAGCAGCATTCCCTCTTTAGTGCTTTCATTTAATTTATCCTGCATGGAAACTGTGTGCACGTCAGTTGCATACAACTGACGCTAGAATATAATATATCAATTTCTCTTACTTGTAAAACACACACTTGTTCACAAACAAAGCTAAGGAAAACTATCTTATTGATGTCGTGTGTGAATGTGAACTTAGTCATAATGCAGTTATTTATTATTTCATGATACTAATGCACACTTGTTCGAACTTATGCATTCCATTCTATATAAATCCGAGGGCAAACCCTTAATCGTTCTTTATTTTTTAGGGTTGGATCCCTCGCTATGAGTTAAACTACTACGGAAAGTATCCTAAATATTCTATCAGTTACGAACTCATGTCTAGACAGCCTGAAGGGGAAATCCCATGTCATGAAATGATGCATCATGCAGACAAACTATGAACAATTCGTCTCCGTCATGGAACGATGACACTACGTAGTCACCAAACACCCCACAAGCGTCACCACAGTCTCGATAATTCTGGAGATGTGTCCACGTCATGACATAACGCATCATGCAGACAGCCTTGTGAACACTATCACACCGTAGATCCGAGGCCCTCATACTTGTGTTTTTCTCTTACTTTCATCACATCTTCACACTGTGTCTAATCCTTAGATAATTGAATCATAAGTGAAAATTAACACCCTAGAGTTAGCTTTACCTCTACACTGGTTTTAAATATCAATTGTTAACCACGACCCAATCTTGGTCTTTTATTATCACATTTCTCTTTCAAAATTTCATTCATGCCGATGTAAGGACTTAGCTAAAACTCTAGTTTTAATCTCTTTTCATGTTCATCAAAATGAATGTTTATACTCACAAATTTTTACATTTTATCATGGTCTATATATTTCATTTTTCATGCACATTTGCATAATTTAGACAACAATTTCATATTTAACTGCTCAAATTTTTCCATGTCAAAAATCTCATTTTTAATCTCTACACAAAAATTCTTTACATTCAAAAATATTCCCTTTCTTTAATTAATCAAGTCATAATCTAAGAATATTTATCAATTTCTTCTTCTCAAAATTACTTCTAATTCTCATTATAATATATCAAATATTGTAGAAATAATTTTCATGAAATCTAGGTAATTTTAGAAAAATTCTAGTATTTTTTTCTCAATTTTATATACTTAAAATACTCCAAATAATCAAAAACTACAAAGAAAAGGCCAGGGCCGGATTCGAACCCAGACCAACGCCCCCGCCTGTGGAACAGTAAACGACCCAAAGCACACCCAACGACTAGAAAGGCTAGAGTGACTAACCGACATAAAGGGGACTTAGTTTGTACTTATGGTCTGGTTTCGGAATTTGATTAAATATTGAATTTTCAGTAAAACAGAGCCTCTTGGCAGACTCGAATCCAAGACCAGCACCCCCGTCTAGCTACAGTAACATACCCAAAACGCACCTGAAGACCAGTAGGTCTTGAGTGACTAACCAATATAAGGTTGGTTAAGTGTTTTTTTATATGAACCGTACTGTATTTAACTCTTCCTTTAATAAATTTGATTTTTCAATTAATTTGTACTTATTCAAAATCTAGATTTTTTTCCAGAATGTATTTCTTTGAAAAACAGTAAAGTATATTTGTTTAGATTTCCAAAAATCCTCATTTTAACAACATGAAAGAACTATTCTCATCATTTCTTTTGAACATGAAACATTAGTGTATTTTCGACATTGAAAACTTCTATTCTAGATGAATCTTTTACTTACTTCTTCCTCATTCATTCACAATGTATTTGTACAATTTTTCATTCTTTAACCCAATCAAGGCCCTTAAGTTAATCTTATCTTTACAAAACTAACTCATTTTCTTATTTTTCAAAGAGACAACATATTTGACAGTCTAGTGAATATAAGATTACTCATACAACATCATTAAAATCAACACTTATTGCAACTAATCAATTTATTTCACAATCCATGGATATTATTTTGCATTCTACAATTCGTTCATCAGCACAATTTTCATATAATCATGATTCATCAATTCATATGTATTCTAGCATGAAAATCTATTAATAAAGCATCATAACAAAATCTTAATTAACAAATTTCAATTCATTTTGCTAACTTTCTCATATAGCCAAACAAGAATTTTCTCCTTTTCTTACTAGTCTTTTCAAGCAAGTATATGACAATTTTTCTATTTGTTTCTAACATATTCATAATTAGATTCCTAGTATGGTATCTATGTTAGAAGTAGAGAAATCACCCACCTTTTGAAGAAACAAATGAAAAACTCCTAAAGAACTACTTGAAAGCACGATCGTCTCCCCTAGTTGCGAGCCTTCTCCTCCATGCTAGTGCACACCAAGCCTCTCCTCCTTGCTAGTGTACCCCGGGTTCCTTCTCCTCCTTGATGGCCGACCTCCAAGATGCAAGAGCCCGCACACACACCAAACACTCAATCTTTTTCTCACACAACTCTTTCTTTTCTCTTACACAAATTCTATCTTTCTCTTACTCTTTGAAATTTCTAATGCAAATGACAAGAGTGATAGGGAGGGGGGGGGGGGGGGTATTTATATACATTTCAAGAGTGAATGGAGAGTTCAGATGAGTTTAGATGACAGGCTAGGATACAATTAGGAGTTAGAAGAACTACCCACCATCAGGTAACCACCTCACCACTCAAGCCAGGGCCGGCCACCCCTTGTCCCCATTGCACGTGCATGTGCAATGCACATGCCAACACAAGCATACTAGTTGTTTTGTTCATTTAATTGTTAATTTATTTGTTACTTGATCAAGTCTACTCTACAAGTTATATTAATTACTAATAGAATTAATTAGTGGGCTAATTAGGTCGGCTAAACTCTATGGGCTCTTTAATTAATTTATTTATTTATTTTAGATGGGCTAGAATTTGACTATTAGGCCTAAAGATTAATAATAAATAACAATAGCCTTTTTAAAAGAGAGTGACAATATTTGTTCATGACATTTAAAATAATTTTTAAAGCTAAACATACATCAATTTGTACGTGCAAAATACGTGAATACAAATTTAATTATTTGAAAATAAAGGATGTTACACCTGTGACGAGGTCCCTCATCCAGAATACCAGAGAAGTCAGAGGAGCTGTTCTCCCCAAAGGCCGAGATCCAGAGGGTCTGCCTCCCCAAGGGGGCGATGGGGGTCTCCTCCCTGTTGACAGCGAAGGAGCCACACCATTGACCCGATCACCACCCAGGGTTCCCTATGATGGAGGAGCACTAGTCACCCAGGCAGAATTCCGAAATTTCAAAGATGAAATCCTGTGAGCTCTTAACATTGTCCCAAATCATGACCGACAAGCACACTGCCCTCGCCATGGCCACCACCCATGAAGGAGAGTCCCGAGGGTCGACTAGATCTGACCAGATGAACGACTTGGTTCACTGTCGCCTTCGAGAGATGGAGAGGTGCCTCAGCAAGATCAATCCCGAAGAAGAACAATGGACCAATAAGTTCTGCCCAAGCAGACCCCATTTTTCCAAGGTCATCATGGAAGCTCTGGTCCCCGAAACCTTTAAGTCGCCCCGCCTTGAATCCTACAACGGGGAGTCAGACCCGGCCTATCATATCGAGAGTTTTAAAACTCTCATGATGATTTATCAAGCCTCGAACATGCTCCTCTGCAAGGCCTTGCCAGCAACGTTGAGGAGACCAGCACGAGAGTGGTACTCACGTCTATCCCCAGCCTCCATCTTCTCATTTGACTAGTTTGAGGAGCTCTTCCTCACCCACTTCGTTAGCAATCACCGAGCTGAGAAAACAAGTGCATCTTTACTAGCCCTCAGCCAAAGAAAAGGTGAACGCCTAGGAAATTATGTTTGGTACTTTACTGCCAAAGCCCGGTCTATTACCTCTCTCGACCAATCAGTAGCCTCTGCAGCATTCAGGCCCAACGTCAATAACGTCGATCTCAAGGCATCTCTTGCTAAGAAGCCTCCTCGGAACTTCTCAGAACTCCTGCTTAGGAGTGAGAAGTACATCCGAGCAGAAGAGGCTCTCAACCCCCCTAGTCGAGATGAGTCGTATTCCGGGAACAAACGGAAAAATACAAGCGAAGAAGGGATCCCAGAAATTCCAGAAAGATGGCAATGGCCAGCGCCCCCTAGCTCCTCATTTTGAGAAGTTCACTCCCCTCAATGATAGTATATCAGCAGTTCTTATAGAGGTGGGTAAGGAAGGGCTACTCTGTGCTCCCCCTAGATTGAATACTCGGCAAAAAGGAGGAACATAGAAAAGTGGTGCCGCTTTCATAGGGACCACGGCCACGACATGGATGATTGTAGGGATCTCAAGGAGGAGATCGAAGAACTCATACAGCAGGGGACACTTGGTCAAGTTCGTCAGAAAGGATGGGGTCGATCCTCCACCCTGAGGCGCCAACAAGTGAACCGAAGGCCCGCCGAGTTTTAAGACTCCGAATCTGGGGCCATCCTTCACCTTATCCATGGAGGTCCAATAGGGGGAGAATCAAACTCCTCCCGAAAGTCCTTCATCCGATAGGGAAGTTCGGTCCAGCCAAGAATCCTGGGGCCTCAGTGACATTCTCAGACAAAGATCTGGAAGGCGTTCGAAGACCCCACTGTGACGCGCTCGTAATTAGTCTCTACATGGCCAACCATGAGGTGCACCAAATCCTGGTCGACAATAGCAATTCCATCAATATCCTATTCCTGGTAGCCTTCTAAGGCCTCAAACTTTCTTGAGATCGTATCAATCCTGTCGGATACACACTCCACGGGTTCTCTAGGGTTCCTGTCCTAATCGAAGGAATAGTTACTCTTATGTGACCGTAGGAAAAACCCCGAATACCCGACAGAGGAAATGGACTTTAGGGTCGTCAATGTGAAGACCGCTTACAATGTTATCTTGGGCCGACCAGGCCTAGTAATACTTCATGCCGTACCCTCAGCCTTTCACATGAAAATGATGTTTCCAACCTCTGTAGAAGTAGGAGAAGTCAAAGGAAACAAAGAGACAACTCAAAAATGTTACACAACAACAATGGGGGGCTCGGCCCACCCACTTGAAGCATTAGAGCTCCCCCAACGGAACAGTCATGTAACACCCAGGGCCCTGCTCAAACAAATTCTAACAAGTGCCCACCACAGACTGTCTCTCAAAAGGTGTCATGACTAGTTGGTGCCTCTTGATCATAGGCAATCCTGTATATATACACATAATCCTAACTCACCTTCCATGTGGGGCTAAGTCACCACCACCTACCATCAACACCATGGCCCCATAGTAATTAATTCATTCTTTCTATATGCTCCAACCACACACTAACACAACTATAGACCACATATGTTTATACATACCATATATATACATACTCCTCAAGTACGGGGTATTACATACACCCCACCTTGAGATCTCAGCATCCTCGCTGAGCCCGGAACCCGCAAGCTAATACAGGATCGCCTTTCTAGCTAATGTGGAATGGAGTACCCTGCTAGTGTACTGCCATTGGTCTCTCTACCATTGTACTATCCTCAGCTAGGCATACATTACACCCACTCTTACCCACAATCGATGTCGAAAGTCAGGCTCTGATACCAATTGTAATGCCCCGGACCTCGCTTAAACAAATTCTAACAACTGCCCACCACAGGCTACCTCTCAACATGTGTCATGACTAGTTGGTGCCTCTTGATCATAGGTAATCATATATGTACACACACAATCCTAACTCACCTTCCATGTGGGACTAAGTCATCACCACCTATCTTGAACACCATCGCCCCATAGTAATTAATTCATTCTTTCTATAGGCTCCAACCACACACTACCATAACTATAGGCCACATATGTATATACATACCATATATATACATACTCCTCAAGTACGAGGTATTACAAGTCAAGTCCTTCCCAAACTAGTTAATGAACTCTAGGAAATCCCCCTCTTTGGGAAAGGCGGACTTGGAATGCAGAGCATCGAATGAAGTACCAAAATAGGTGCCTAACACCGTCTCGTAGAATTATGTTTTCAGTTTTCAATAAGGTCGCCCCTTGCGATATGGCCAAAACATGCAATAACGGCTCGTCCCCCACGAGGCAGCCACTTAGTTTGTTTGAATAAAACTTAGCTTTCTTCTTTTAAAAATTATTGTAGTGACCTCATGTCTATCTCCCTGAGTCACATCTACAACTCTTTAAACGGTAAGTTCGAAGTCTAGCTTTCCCCAGGGCTGCTCCGTAACTTGCCAGGCTCAAAAGACGAGTTTGAAGTCCAACACTTGATTCGACGCCGCTTTAGCCACTTGCAAACAAGCAAGTGCGGAGCAGCTCACCAGTCGAAATTTCTCCTACAGCTCGTTGAAACCATTAAACAACAAGTTTGGAGTCCAACACTTGGTTCGACGCCGCTTTAGCCACTTGCAAACAAGCAAGAGTAGAGCAGCTCACCATTCGGAATTGCTCCTACAACTCGTTGAAATATTTAAACAACAAGTTTGGAGTCAAACACTTGGTTCGATGCCACTTTAGCCACTTGCAAACAAGAAATAGTAGAGCAGCTCACCATTCGGAATTGCTCCTACAACTCATTGATAACTTCGAAACAACTAGCTCAGCTTCAAGCATCAGATATGACGTCCAACCCACTTCTTGAGTTGGCTCTACTAACCTGCTAGGTCCAAATGGCAAGGTTGGCATCAACTCCCTCCTCGAGTTTCTTCTACAAATTTGCCAGGCTCAAACATCAAGTTCGGGACTCAACTCACCCCTAGAGTTGCTACTCAAACCTGTCTCCCGAATGGCTCTCTCCTAGAGCCTGGTGATGCTCTTCGCTCCGCTCACCTCCTGAGCAGCCTTCTTCCAAGTGAATTCGGAGCACAACTCACCGCAAGAGTTGCTATAACCCCTGTTTTCCATTTTGTGTATTTTTGGGTGTATTTTTTTTCTTTTTGGTATTGTATTCTTCTTGTATCTCTTTTGGACCGTATATTGGATCTTTATTTTGAATATACTCATCTATTTGTTTTGTCATCCTTTTAATTGATCTTTTGATTCAATTATCTGTCTATTCTTCCATCTCTGCTTCATTGAGTTTTGTTTTGATTCCCATTATTTTATTTGCTCATGTCTCATTTTGTTCCCCATATCTTTATTGGATTTTTATTATTTAATTCCAATAGCCACTATTTCTATTTGGATCCATTAAACCCCAAAACCCAATTTAAATCTTATTCTATTCTTAATGGGTCTTTATTAACTTATTTACCCAAACCTATTACCACTTACTTAACCCCTAATAATCCAATACCCAATTAACCCATTATCCCTAACTCTAAACCCATTTCTAATACTACAACCTAAATCTACCCAAGACCCAACCCGTTCACCTGTGCCCTGTTACCCCATTACCCAAGGCCCATGTGTTGCAACCTGTAACCACTACAGCAATCACCTAAACCCTAAAATAACCAATCCCCCCTATATATACTGTGGCGGACTGTTCACCTCCTATACCCTATAGCCGCCACCTTTGTCTCATCCCTTTCCCTCCGTCACTCCCTCATCTCCGTGCTGTCGTGACCAGTGCAGCGACAGCAGCAGGTCCCTCCAGTGCCCCTCTCCTATGTCACACGACTGTCAGCACCTCCACGTCGCGATAGTCCAGACTAGGCCGTCGTCCCTCTGGCCTGTGCTTCTCCCGAGCGCCAGACCAGTCCCCATGCGCCCCTACCATCGTTCAGCCGCAGCGTCGCCGGTCTTCCTCTCCGCGACTGCAGCAGCGACAGTAGCTTGCTGCCGTCTTTGGGTCTTGGCGTGCGTGCGTCGTTCTCTTGCTGTTGGACTTGGAGTGGTGTGCACGTGCTTCGTGGGTTGGAGTGTTTTCATGTTCGTGTTCTAGGAATCCGTTCCCGTTATTCTTGACCATCGTTGTTTCCATCGTTGGTTAAGGCAAGTAACTTGTATTCTTTTCTTTATGTAATACAAGTAATAAATACCGCATATAGTGTAGTTGGATTCTAGAGACAATTTGTGTGTGAAACTCCTTGTTGATATTGTCTCCATTGTGTTGATTTGACCATAGTTTCCTTACGACATACATGACATGAATTAACCTCGGGTTGACCACTTTTGATGTATATGTTCATGCTACTTTGAGATATCGTGTGCTTGATGTGTTATTCGTGCTATACTTATCGTACCATGTTGTTTGGACATCTTGTATACTATATTTTATGTTTGGTTATGATTTGGATGAGCTCTATGTGAACTAGTGGACTTTGTACATGAAAGATATTTTCTGTTTTGTCGGTTTTCAGTTTTGATCAGTATTTTAGACCCTATTAAAGTTAGTATATGAAAATATTTTGTGAACATGAATTTTTGTCTATTTTCTAACCCTTTTGGTGGATCTCAGTTTCGTTTTACGAGTTTTGAGTTATATCTATTTTACTACATAGGTGTAGAAAGATTTCCAGATTGTGTTTTCTATAAATTCTGAAGAGTAATCTATTTTTATCATGATGTTAAAAATATTATTTTGATCCAATATTTTGTACAGTATAACTAGACCTGATTAGAATTAACCCTGAATTTTTTAAAATTTATTTGATGAGTTTTACAAGCCGTTTTATGTTTCCAAACAATTACTATACTAGCAGATTTTTCTCTCTGTTCTGTAAAGAACCTGAATTTCGACCTAATTCTACTTACTTTTTGTAAAATATTTGTGAATATGAAAGTTATCTTACTGTATCTATTTTATCACCCTTTTGGCGGATTTGAATTTTGATCTGTGGTTTGTGAGATATTGCTGTTTTCGTACTGCAGTGTTTGCAATTCCAGATTTACAAAACTGTCGTGTCTTGTTGTTTTCTAGTTTTACTTGATTACTCTATTTTTGTTGAAAAATTATGGAACTTGATTTTCTGTTATTATGCATATAGGGGAATACCCCAGATTTTTTTTGGATTTAATTAATGAGTTCTCATACTATTTTTCTGACTTTGAATACAATCTTCTGATTTCCGGCTAAACACATTTTCTGGTTTCAATTCAGTTTTGACTCATGTTTCTGTGAAATATTATATGACTTATATATATTTGCTGGATTCGGTCGGAAGTCTATTTTCCAGATTCTTTGACGGATTCAGATTTGCATGTTTTAGCAATGGGAATCTTAGTTTTAGTACAGTACTATCTTGCTGTCCTGAACTAGAGTTTTCGTTGTATTATTCTGTTATGAGTTATCTTTTACCTGAACATGTTTATTCTTTATCCTGAGCTTGTTACTTGTTTATATCATGCTATTCTTGCTCTGTTTGTGACACATACATGCCTGTTTAATAATAATAACAAAATAATTAAGCCGGGGTTAAGGGAAAGATCTAGTGGTGGAAAATATAGAAATGTGTACTGAGAAGAGGACCCATGTCCTGCCTGTTACGTGTTCATGACTACATGATTCATGATCGTATTTACCTGATTACCAGACTGCATGCTTTCCTATAGGAAGATGTACTTGGAAGAGAACCACTAGGTTCTTCCTGTTCCTGTACCTGACTGCATACTTCCCTATAGGAAGGTGTACTCGGAAGAGAACCACTAGGTTCTATCTGTTCCTGTTTTTTCTGTTATTCTGATCCCTGAGTACACGGCCATATGGACTTCACTACGAAACTAAACGAAACTGTTTGAATGTAGAAACCATGTAGTAAGAACCGGGATGCATGAAGTGCTACGTAGATAGTAATAATACAAGACTTGACATAACCTGATACCTGTTACATGATTACATGTACCTGTACCTGTTCACCTGTTTACCTGTATACCTGTTTACCTGTATACTTGTTACATGTTTACCTGTTTACCTGCTGACTTGACACTTGATAAATGTTACCTGTACCTGTTAGTATACCATGCTACTTGATTCTGTTTGCCTGATTCATGTTAGATATTTTATTATGTTGACATGCTTATACCATGCTATATTTATTCCTGTTGTTATTTTATATCTGTTATTCTTCCCCATGTACTTTTATCCTGCACTACAAGCTGCCTGTAACTTGCATTGACGGGAGTTTGTTTTTCTCTTTTCCTTTTTCCTGCAATTTATTAATTGCAGACCAAGATGATCAGCTGCTATATGGAGTTGGTGATATGAGATATTAGTGCTGGAGTTTTGCATTTATTATTATTATTTCATGTTGCTACTTGAACAATTGTATTTGATACTTGGATTTATTTTTGTATTTGGGCAATGTGACCCAGGATATTATTAACTTGTCCAGACTTGATTTATTTGAGATTATTATATTTTGGTTTCAAATAAATTTCTGTTGGTATATTTGATTCGATTATGCATACTTAGTTGATTTCTTTTGCTTCCGACTCTGATTATTCCTGTGAGATATTGTAAAGATTCTGAACAGCTTATGGATGATGAAAATCATTCGTTGGGTTTAATCACATATCCATTTTTCGTATTCTCTTATGGAAAGCGGGGCGTGACAGTTGCTCTTCAAACTTGCCTCCCAAAGAGCTCTCTCCTAAAGCCTGGTGATGCTCTTCGTCCCACTCGCCTCCTGAGCGATCTTCATCCAAACAAGTTCGGAGCTCAACTCTCCCATAGAGTTGCTGCTCAAACTTGCCTCCCGAATGGCTCTCTCCTAGAGCCTAGCGATACTCCTCATCCCACTCGCCTCCTGAGCAGCCTTCATCCAAACGAGTTCGGAGCTCAACTCTCCCCTAGAGTTGCTCCTCAAACTCGCCTCCCGAATGGCTCTCTCCTAAAGCCTGGCAATGCTTCCCATCCCACTGGCCTTCCGAGCGGCCTTCATCCAAACGAATTCGGAGCTCAACTCTCCCTAGAGTTGGTCCTCAAACTCGCCTCTCGAACGGCTCTTTCGTAGAGCCTGGTGATGTAGTTTATCCTGCTCGCCTCCCGAGCAGCCTTCATTCAAGCGATTTAGGAGCACAACTCTCCCTTAGAGTTGCTCCTCAAACTCGCCTCTCGAGCGACTCTCTCTTAGAGCCTAGTGATGCTCTTCACTCTGCTCGCCTCCTGAGCAGCCTTCTTCGAAGCAAATTCGGAGCACAACTCACCTCTGGAGTTGCTCCTCAAACTTGCCTCCCGAAGGGCTCTCTCCCAGAGCATGGCGATGCTCCCCATTCCGCTCGCCTCCCAAGTGGCCTTCATCCAAATTAGTTCGAAGCTCAACTGCCCCATAGAGTTGCTCCTCAAACTCGCCTCCCGAACGGCTCTCTCGTAGAGTCTGGTGATGTTGTTCATCATGCTTGCCTCCCGAGCAGCCTTCATCCAAACTAGTTAAGAGCACAACTATCCCTTAGAGTTGCTCCTCAAACTTGCATCCTAAGAGGCTCTCTCCTGGAGCCTGGTGATGTTCTTCGTTCCACTCGCCTTCCGAGTGGCCTTCTTCCCAACGAGTTCGGAGCTCAACTCTCCCCTAGAAGTTCTCCTCAAACTCGTCTCGCAAGGAACTCTCCCCTAGAGCCTGGCGATGTTCTTCGTTCTACTCGCCTTCTGAGTGGCCTTCTTCCAAATGGGTTCGGAGCTCAACTCTCCCCTAGAGTTGCTCCTCAAACTCGTCTCCTGAGTGGCTCTCTCCTAGATCCTGGTGATGTTTTTCATCCCACTCGCCTTCCGAGTGTCTTTCTTTTCAACGAGTTCGGAGCTCAACTCTCCCCTAAAGTTGCTCCTCAAACTCGTCTCACAAGCGGCTCTCCCCTAGAGCCTGGTGATGTTCTTCGTCCCACTCACCTCCCGAGTGGCCTTCTTTCGAACGAGTTTGGAGCTCAACTCTGCCCTAGAGTTGTTCCTCAAACTTGCCTCCCGAACGGCTTTCTCCTAAGAACCTGGCGATGCTACGCCTCCCACTCACCGCCTGAGCAGCCTTCTTCCAAGAGAGTTCGTAGCCTAACTCATCTGGAGACGCTCCCTAAACTCACCTCCAAGAATGGATCTTCCGAAGAGTCATACCAAGCTCTTCTCAACTTCATGAAGGCAAAGATGTTGCGGAACTATTTTAACCGTGAAGAATGATGATTCTTCAATTTATTTCTGAAGATAAATTGCAGATTTTCGAGTCAGCTTCGAAGTGAGTGGTCAAATGCCCCGATTGGACCACCGTAGCTCTGCAAAAATTAGTTACAAAAAATGTTTGCCAATGTTCGCCAAAATGTTCGCCAACATTCGCCAAAACGTTCGCGAAAATGTTCGTCAAAATGTTTGCCAAAACGTTCGCGAAAATGTTCGCCAAAACGTTCGCGAAAAACGTCTCCAAAACGTTCACCGAAGCCATCAAAATGTTCGCCCGAAGCTACAAAATTGTTCGCCGAAACGCGTCGAGCAGACGAAGAACTAATCGAAAAATGGCAAAAATTAATCTCCTCCCGATCCATGCCTAATCTTGATCGACGGTTGAGATTTGCCAAAAAAGGGTTTGCCAAAAGTCAACAATCAACATTGACCGGGTCAGTGGTCAACAGTTGACCGCCACATGTCGCGCTAGCGAGCGCTCGTAGCGCTGTTTGGTTCGAACCGAACAAAAAACGGTAGAAATGCTTTGCCTCTCGATGCGCGTGCGATCGTGATCGACGCTTAGATCACGCCACGTTGCCTGCTCCCCTCTCTCCTCAGCGCATCAGTGCACGAGCCGGCGTATGATCGATGCTCCAGATCGCGCCATCCCGTGATCAACGGTCACGATTAAACCAAGGTAATTTCTTTTATTTAAGTCCTTTATTTTGATTATTAAATTGAATTAATTATTTAAAAATTTCAAAAAAAATATTTAAAATTTTGAAAATATTAATTAAAAATTCTAAATATAACAACTAATTCGGAATTATTTTTTTTTAATTCTGAAAAATAATTATTAAATTAGAATGATTAATTAAAATTCAAAAATTGAATAAAAATTCAAAAAATGATTAAAAATTGGGGAAATTTCATAATAATCTGGAAAAATCACAAAAAATCCAAAATATTCTGAGAATGATTCTGGATATTTTACAAGCTCAGAAAAACACCGTTACACCTCAAACAAGATCCAAACTCCCCTAAGAACGCCGATAAATTCTATAAGCCATTAAAAACGAGCGAACTACTCCTCAAAGGCTGTGAAACTCTGTCTTCGAGAGTGGGAGGCCTGTGATATGGCTAAAAACAGAACCAATTCAGGACCGTTCAAATCAGGCACGAATCTTGAAGCTCCCAGGGGTAAAACAGTAATTTCCACCACAAACACGTTTGAAATGGGAACTGGTTCTTCTCCAAGCCTAATAATCCAAAAACATATCTGTCCTACTGGATTAGGGTGACGGACCATTACAAACCAGCCCTGGTAAAAAAGTAATTCAAATTTATGATTATCTCTAAGAGATGGTTTAAACCAAATCTTTATCATGAAATGATTTAAACTCTGTTTCTTATCCAAAAATACCAGGATATAAAGATAAATGATTATCTCTAAACTATCTCTAAGGACGACTATTAATACCCCTCTACCCCCATCACAGAAAAAAGTAATCAGTATTTTTTCCACAAACGGTCTTTCATAATCTCCTTAATTACTGACTTGAGCATTGGAGGGTTCGTCGCTGGGATCCATCCCTGTGTTGTTGACTCTTAGTTTGGTGTGCAAAAACGTGCTCACTCATACTAATAAGTTTGAATTTAGTGTGTCAGATTTTCAGGATCAAATAACATCAAAAAGAGATCCAATAGAGATTCACAAATATACAAATAAGGAAAGCAATAAAGAATAATGGCAAACACAAGCAAAAGAGAAAGATATTCAAAAAGAGTTCTTGATTAATTGGTTCACAAGCAAAAGAGGAAGATACCAAGACCTGAATTTTTCCTTCCATTTTCCTGAGATTATAATTGTATAAGATTGATTAAAGAGGGATTAGTTTATGATAAGAAAATAGAGTCGATTCGAAATAAACAGTGCGATACCAGTCGACCGCACTTCGTGACCGATCGAATGCATAGCAGTCGACCACAACCTTGAGTTGTTTGAGGAGTAGTCGACCTTTCACCCCTCTACTTTACGTCAGAGAGCTAAACGGTCGACCGCACTTTGCGTTGTGTATATTCTTGGAAAGTATCGTTTCTATTTTTTATCGATACACTTTCCAGTCTATTAATATTGACAAATCCACTGTGCATTCCCACCTAATTACATTTGAAAAAATTTCTAAACTAATCCTTCACTTAATCAATCCGAGTGTGAGCGTTTATTTGGTTGTATTCTTCAGTCAAGATCATTAACGATCTTGAGTTTTCTTTTCATTTCTTTTCCACTTCGGTGAGATTGACGGTACTTGGATTCGAAGTCTTGTGGGTATAATAGGTCTCTCGGCCTGAATCCGAGAATCAATGTACAAGAATTTTTGAATATAGCGGAACACTTGTGGCAGAGAATTACTACAAGCAGGTGGTGTGGACGTAGACCTGGGGGTCGAACCACATTATATCCTTGCATCATCTATGTTTGCTTTTCTTATCACTCTTGCATTTACTTTACTTTATTTTATTATTTTTTAATTCTGAACGATCACCCTATTCACCCCCCTAGGGTGATTAACAGTGGTATCAGAGCGAGGTGCTTATAAAAAGCTTAAAAGCTTAAGCAAAATGTCCAATGGCCGAAATCCCTCCTCCCCAAAACTTGTACTCATCGGAGCCTTTCGTCTCCAATAGGAAAAGTCTTACCCAATCACCATTTTTTGATGGAAAATACTATGACGTCTGGAAAGTTCGTATGTCTCATTTTTTACAGATGCTCGGAATAGAGGTATGGAATGTATGTATCAACAAAACAGAAATCCCAGTTAGCAATGGAAACAAGACATTCACACAGGCGGAGTTATCCCACAAAACAGCAAATTGCAAAGCCATGACGGCTCTTTATGCAGGGATGAACAATGAAGAGCTAATGCGATTTGGGCATAACTGCAAAACAGCTTACGAGATCTGGAACAACATACTGAAGCAACATGAAGGAACCGCTTCCGAGGTAAAAGATAAAGTGAATTTTTGTTTCTATAAGTTTGATGTATTTCGCATGTTGTCAGGAGAGAATGTGGATCAAATGCTCGCCCGCTTCGATATCATTGCCCACGAACTTGAGAGCATGGGTAAGGGGCTTGATGATGACCGAAAGGTCGGAAAGCTCATAAGTTGTCTCACGCTAGAGAGGGATGTTAAGGCCACGGCAATGAGAGAGACTCACGAAGAGAAGGGATTCGACTACTATACATTTCAAGGAAAGCTAAAGACGTACGAGATGGAAATGTTGGAGACGAAAAGATAAAGGAAAATATTGGAATTGAACCAAAGACTAAGGAGAAAACCATTGCACTAGAGACAGAAAAGACCCGACCATCAAAAGCTGATTCAGATCATGAGGAGTCAGACGAGGATATTGCTCTATTAACAAGACAATTTCTTAAGTACCTTAAATACAAAAAATATGGCAGGTATCAAGAAGAAAGAGAAAAGAAGAAGGAGGATGTGTGCTACAAGTGCAAGAAGCCGGGATACATCTGTGCAAACTGCCGTATTTAACAAGACGGGAACAAGGAATACTATCGCTCAAATCCAAGTCAGAAAAAGAAGGCGCTAAAAGCAACTTGGCTAGACTCGGATTCAAGTGAGGGAGAGAAAGGCTACGATAACGTCGGCTTCATGGCTCTTAGGAGTGGTGAGGTGCAATCACCTTCTCAAGAAGAGGTAATCGAAAAACAACTTATAATGAACTTGTAGATATGTGTAATGGTTTGAAAGACTATGCTAAGAAACTAAGTCGTGAACATAGGCAATATAAACAAAATTTTAATGAAATACATGACGCTTGCATAACAAAAAATCACAAACTGAAAAATAAGAATGCCCTAATTTTGGAAAAACTTGAGTCATGTCAAAAAATGATGATGTTCTGCTAGAAGAAAATGAGATTTTAAAACAACAAATTTGTGAATGGCTAGCAAAACATGATGATCACTTAAGAGAGATTCAGGAGAAATCTGTTTATATTGCCAAACTCACAAATGATTTAGATGAATGTAAAAGAAAATTTGATGAAGTAGTGGAAGGATGTAATGAAGCCCTTAAACAAAATAGGATTCTTGATGCCACACTAGATTCTCTTCGTTGGAACACAAAAGACGATGAGATAACTAGAAAAAGACTGCGTAAAAAGGTAATTGAGCTTGAAAAGATTGTTGAAAAATATGAAGGGTCAGTTACCTTATTACAAAAAATTCAAGATCCTATCATGATAATCGAAGGCTTGGTTACGAAGAGCCAATACATCATCAAAAATGTAAATAATCAAGTCATACACACTTGCATAAACTCCAACAAAATCATAAACCAATCCAAAGTTATGCAAGTGTGCATGACTCAGGACATAGTCGTATCACATGTCATTACTGCTGTAGATTAGGACATATTTCATATAATTGTTTATTAAAAAGAATAATAATCTTGTTTGGGTAAGAAAGAATGTTAATGCAGGATCAGAACCCACCTTGGACTCCTACAAAATTTCATGTAGGTGGTCTGATGCCCTCAACTTAGAAGATCATAGACACCTTGGTAGTAGACGCTCGAGAGGCTCAGCAAGTTACACTAGCAGCCAGCATCTTTATCAAGGAAAAAAGAAGAATGATCTCGGTCCTTCAGATAAGTATAGCATCGGGTAAAATCTAAACTAGACTGAAATTATATTAAATATGCATCTGCTAAATTTCTTCTGAAATACATGAAATGTGCGAACTTTAACATAAAGTCACTCTGTAAATGATCGGTTGACTGGCCGGTCGACCGTACATGCCATTTGTTCTTATCAGTGGAGACTAGATCGGTCGACCGAACTGTCGACCGTCCACCCCTCTGTCACTAATTACTAATTTAAAACCTTCTATTTAGTGTTGAGCGGTCGACCGTATCGATGAACCGGTTAACCGATCAAGTCGACTGGTCTGCTTATTCCCTCTCTAATATAAATACATCTTCACCCCCAACCTCTCAACCTCACAAAGAAACCCTAGCCTCCAAAATAAACCCATCTAATAAAACCCTCATCTCTCAATTTTTTTTGTCAAAAATCTCTCAAGTTCTCTCTCATCCTTTTGTTTCAATGGCTTCTTCGTCTCACAAATCGAAGGGCAAGAAAGCTGTTGCCTCCAAATCCGTCACCAAAGAGGGAATAATCTTTCGCAATTCTCAATGTGCTGATCTTTACTTTTCTGAACTTGCTAATGACCCCGTTGTTGCAAATTGAGATATAAACTTATCATCCTTGGGAGGGCAATTCTTGGTTATGGTTAGGATCCTTAGAGAATTTGGTTGGGAAAACTATCTTGCCACTTCTAACACCCACTCCGAATCTTTGGCTCGCCAATTCTACGCCAATCTTGATGGTCTTCAACATGGTGATCTCACCCTTCTCCTCTATCATCCTTGGGAAGAGAGTGAGAATCACTCCCGAATATCTTCGAGGGAGATACGAACTTTCCGAAGGGGAATTCGATGCCTATCATCTTGATTTTAAAACCCTTGAGTATAAACCGGGCCACAACGAACATACTGTTGAATCAATGATTGTCAAACAAGAATTTTCCCATCTTCCTCATCCCGCTCCTACCAACTTTACCGATACCACTCGTGTTCTCAATAAAATTGGTAATGCTGATATTTGGCCTAAAAAAATGATAAATCAGAAATTATGGTCGATTAATCCTTCATCATCTTTCTTATTCTTGGGGAGTATAAATTTGACCTTGCTACATTCATCATTCGTACGATGAATTATGCTATACCACCACAAATCGTGGTCTCCTTTTTAGCTCACTTATCAACAACCTTATCATTGATTCCTGTATTGAGGTCGGAAATTATTTGCTCAGTAAAAGTTCTATGCCCATCCTCCCTCAACAAATGGGCATTGATGTTCCATTCAATCAGCGGGCTCGTCGTCATCAAGCCCAACAACAAGCAAGGCAAGCGGAACAGGCACCACGAGCCCCTTCCTCCTCGTGTCGCAAAAATGTCTCTTCCTCCTCATCATCATTTGTGACCTATGAGCAGTTTGCTGCTCATCACATGCAAACCTACAGCTACTATACAAACACTCTTGAATACTTGCAAGGCAAAGAGGATTGGGAAATGCTTCCACCCCCAAATGTGGTAGGAGAGGATGAGGAAGGTGGAGAAGAGGAAGAAGAAGAAGATGAAGATGATGCATAAATTATAACTTACTAATGTAATATCTCTATGTATGCTTAATTTAGCTCTTATCTTCATGCATACTGATTGTTCAAATTGAGTTAATAATTGTTGCTTATGCATATCTGTTGGTATCAGTATTGTGGTCGACCTGGCAGTCGATCGGTATGTTCTCTGGACCCTTTACAAAATTAATTTTACTGTAGTTGATCATGCGTATCTGTTTTATCAATATATCAGTTTTGTGGTCGACCAGTCTGCCCTCTGGACATAACTACTACTGTTACGGTCAACCGACCGGTCGACTGGTTCATCTTCTGTTCCTCTCTTACAGCTTCTTCAAAGATCTAAAACTTCTTACGTTTCTAAGCTCTTTATAAATTGCTTGTGTGTATCTACACACTTTTAAACTCTCCTTATGCTTATAAATTATATATCAATTTCTTGTTTGAGTTTGCAAATTTGCGTTTACAAACTTTTTATATACTCTCGAGGATTATAAGGTATTCTTTGATCATATTCCAATAAAATGTGATAACACTAGCACAGTTCATATGACCAAAAATTCTGACCCACACAGTCGCACGAAATACATTGATATTAGGTATCACTTCATTAAAGATCACTTTCAAAAGGGGGATATTTTGCTTGAGTATATTTCCACTGAGTCACAACTTGCTGATATTTTTACAAAACCTTTAGACGAAAAATGTTTCTACTTCTTGAAAGGAGCATTAAATGTTATTGATTTTTCCGCCTAAAGATTTTTTGTGTGGGTCGGTCGACTGGGCGGTCGACCGGCTCAGTCTCGGTTTTTATTAATTTTTGTCTCGATTAACTTTTGGTTATTACGGTCGACCGGTTCACCCTCTGTGGGTTCTGTTGGTTTTGCGGTCGACCGGTTCTCTCTCTGGCCTATATTTTCAAAATTTTATAAAATTAATGTTTCTCTCTCAAAATTTTTATTTTTTTTGTTGCTTTCATGTGTATTGAGGAGAATCTCGAATCTATGATATTATGAAGAGCTCTCACTGTATAGCAAAGAGTCTCGCTATCAACGGTATCATGTAATAAGATTCTCTTCCATTTCTTTTACAAGATTGTATTCATTGTAATATCATAAAATGTTTTCTCTTTTGTGTTTTCATTGATTTGTTCTGCGAACTTTCCAAGGCCTATTTTACTTATGTCTCCTCTATTTATCCCCTCTTGGTGTGTTCCAAAAAGGGAGAGAATTATTTTTAGAATGTTTTCAAAATGCTTTCTCCTTATCTCATAAGTTTTCAAATTATTTCATGAACAACTATGTATATTACTATCACCTCTCTCTTATATTTGTTCTGTAAGTTCTGTATTACAGGTAGCATTATATTAAGGGGGAGTATTCACTTCCTTAAAAGCTTTATCTATATAAAAATCTGTTTTACAGGATGTACTAAATTCAGGGGGAGTATTCATACGTTGTGTTTTAAATTTTCAAACATTCATGCATGTTTTGTTCACACCAAAAGGGGGAGATTGTTGACTCTTAGTTTGGTGTGCACAAAACGTGCTCACTTATACTAATAGTTTTGAATTTAGTGTGTCAGATTTTCAGGATCAAATAATATCAAAAAGAGATCCAAGAGAGATTCACAAATATGTAAACAAGGAAAGCAATAAAGAATAATGGCAAACACAAGCAAAACATGAAGATATTCAAAAAAGTTCTTGATTAATTGGTCCACAAGCAAAAGAGAAAGATATCAAGACCTGAATTTTTCCTTCCATTTTCGTGAGATTATAATTGTATAAGATTGATTAAAGAGGGATTAGTTTATGGTAAGAAAACTTGGTGGATTCGGAATAAACTGCGCAATACCGGTCGACCGCACTTCGTGACCGGTCGACCGCATAGTAGTCGACCGCAACCTTGAGTTATTTGAGGAACAGTCGACCTTTCACCTCTCTACTTTACGTCAGAGAGCTGAATGGTCGACCGCACGAATATGACGATCGACCGCACTTTACGCTGTGTATATTTTTGGAAAGTATCATTTTCATTTTTGATCGATACACTTCCCCGTCTATTAATATTGACGAATCCACTATATATTCCCCACCTAATTAATTCTAAGAAAATTTTTGAACTAATCCTTCACTTAATCAATCCGAGTGCGACCGTTTATTTGGTTGTGTTATTCAGTCAATATCATTAACGATTTTGAGTTTTCTTTTCATTTCTTTTCCACTTCTGTGAGATTGACGGGACTTGGATTAGAAGTCCTGTAGGTGTAATAGGTTTCTCGGCCTGAATCCGAGAATCACTGCACAAAAATTTTTGAGTATAGTGGAACGCTTGTGGCGGAGAATTGCTACAAGTAGGTGGTGTGGACATCGACCTGGGGGGTCGAACCACGTTATATCGCTGCGTCATCTGTGTTTGTTTTTCTTATCACTCTTGCATTTACTTTTACTTATTTTATTATTTTTTAATTCCGCACGATCACCCTATTCACACCCCCCTCCAGGGTGATTAACATGTGTTTCGAACTTTTTGTAGGTCAGCGGTAGCATCAAAAAACGTTAACACCGGCAAGAAGTCAGTTGGTTTGCTTTACTGTTTCTAGAAGAATCTATAAATAATCGGTTTACTTTCACACCGAAATCAGCTGCAACGTTAGTTAAGTTAAATAAGTGGGCTAGCATTTATAATCTGATATTAGGACTTTGATGGCACGTGCTTGCAAGCCGTAATGTTGATATGTAAATAAGTCTCCACTGTGGACTTTGGGGAGGTGATAGTAAGTCTCAGTCCGAGGGCCGCAGATTGACTCATGTACAAAAACTATGGAAACGAGAAGGAAAACTGAGATTAGTTTATGACAGGATTATTACATCACCTTTAACATGAGCATGACTATACATCTGACTACATTTTATACACTGATTTGTACTGCAGGAGATAAACTAGTATATATATTACATGGAGCTCCCACCAGTAACTACTAATAACTTGCTTTATAATAAACTTAATAAGCAGTTATATATATATATATACATACAACAAATTAAGTATTATTGCCGCATCCCATATGCAAATGCACATTTACTATCACCCACTAAGAAAACTGGTGCAAGCGGAACTTTAATTAACACTTGCGGCATCGTGCTTCATCATAGTTGAGGCATCGTCCTGGTCATATGCCTTAATTCGTCCATGAGTCTAAAAGCATGGTTTCTCATGATGTATTCACTCGTATGAAGTTGTTCTTTTGAAATGACAACTGCAAATGCATAGTATTTTGTCTAAGATTTTTTTTTAATACTTTTTCATTCAAATGTCTAATTGTTCTTGATTGATGCATGCTTGATCTCACTAAATTTTTCATTACATTATATACGCTAAAAAGAAAAATTGTTAGTGTACATTTCAAACATAAAATGCATATACAAGTACGTACTCACAAATGCATATACAATTAGCAATAGATGGATTAATCCCCGAGCGCATATTTTGGTACTTTTTCCATGTGAAAACTATACTCAGAACAGTGGTAGAATTAAAGAATGAAGATTTGTATAAATGTGTGATTATGAATTAATTGCATAGGGTGGATGATTTATAAAACTTGATCGTAAACATGAGTGGCTAAGATTTAATTGGGCGCTATGGATCTTGAGATTAATTTGAACGGGTTTATTGTTAATATTTCGCACAAACTTAACTTTGTAATTCATAAGGTAAAGAATACCTGATTGATTTTTTTTTTCCTTTTGATAATTAGGAAAGCAAAGGAAAAAAAAAATTTACAAGCAAACTACTCATGAATTATATCAACTTCCTTTACATCATCTCTTATAAGATTGAGAATGGTTACATCTGTAATGACTGTAATTTTCTAACTTTTTTTTAAATGCAACGAATATCTGAAATGGGGTTGTGTATGCTCATGGTTATTAGGATGTTGGTGGGATGAACTCTTGAAGTATTTTTATACGTGAGTTTAGGGTCCTTTGGTTGGACCTTTTTGAGCCCAAAAGCTCCTTTAGAAGTTCAAATGTTCTTTGGGAAATTGTAACTTGTTAATGTATGTTGTTGGGCTTTTCAATGGGCTTAATTTTGGAATTTTTTTTGAAATTTTTATTTAATTTGGGAAAAGCTACCAATTTTATACTTTTGAGATTAAAAAATAAGAAGTCATTATAATCTAAAAAGATAAAATTTTCATTTTAGTTCTATTTTTTTTATCCTAAGGTGTAGCCTCACGCTAAAGGAAAAAAAATTATAGGAAGTTAACTATCATAACCCAAATGAAGAGCTAAGGTGAATGGAGCAGTTTAAAAATACAATTCAGAAAGGAGAATTAGAAGTTGGAACATGTGAACCGATGATCGAAGTGTGCAGTGGATATCTCAATTTGAATAACTGCGTTGAGTTTGTTATTCTCTCATAGTTGTTTTTAAAGGATGTACACGTTGTACTTTTTAAAGTCCTATATGACCTTTATTGAACAACTATCATACATACAACTCATTGGAGTCTACATGCACTCCCTTAGAGCATCTGCAGTCGTTGATCATTTTGTCAAAATTTTTAAATCTTGGCAAAAACGGTGCTGTATTCGTTGGCCAAATACTTAAAAATTAAGTATCGGAGCTACAATAGTCAGCTATATTTGACAGGTGAAATGGCAATTGACAAAATATAACAAACGAAAGATGATTTTTCGTCGGAGAGAATTTTTTTTCACGCGTGCTCATCGGACGAGGAATTATTCTTCCTAGTCCCTGTAATTTTATTTTTAAAACGGTCTAACGGGAAAAGAATCTTTTCCCGTCCATTCTATTTAATAAAAACAAAAAATCCTCAAACCAAGGATTATATGCCGTCCTAGGATCCGCAGGTAAGTTTTCCAATTTTTTTTTTTTTTGGTTTTAATTGTCACTATCAAGACCTTTTAATTAATTTTTTTAGGAATTTTTTTTTTTCAACGTCGGACGGGAAATAATTCACCGTCCGTCATATTTGGACTTCGAAAAAGCCAACTTTTGGCTAACAACGACTACAGACCAAAGCTATTTTTGCTTTTTGCATTTTGCCAAATACCCAAAATTGGCTTTAACGATTACAGATGATCTTACACCATCCACAGCGCTGTGGTATTTTGCCATTTTATACATTTTTAATCTTTTTGAGTGCTGCATTCGTATAATAAATATACATATTTTGTCATTTCCGCTACAGTAGAATACCATATTTAAGAGAATATATAGCAATATGCTTATTATAGCAGACGAAACATGATGTTTCGTCCAAAATATTCTATAACATTTTTAATCGATGAAATTGTGTATTTAAAAATTAAAAAAAATTCCCCGACGAAACAAACGAAACAACAGCGGATGATGTTTCGTCCAAAATATTCTATAATATTTTTAATCCATCGGACGATGAAATTGTGTATTTAAAAATACTAAAAAAAATTCCTGATGAAATAGACGAAACATTATGTTTCATCTGAGGAGCATCCCGATTTCTTTATTTAACTGAAATGTTAGTTAGTAATTAGTTAGTCAATTAGTTTAGTTAGATATTTAATTAGATAATTATTTAAATAATTAAGTTTAGTTAGTTAACTAATCCATTGAACCTTAATTAAGTGGGACATTTGGTGAGACCAACACATGGGTCTCACCATTTTATTTTTAAAAAAAATATTAAAAATTATAAATATACTATTCCGACCAAAAAATTATAAAAAATAAATTTCAAGCACATGTTTCGTCTGTTCAATTTTTCCTCTCCTTTGCTATTTGTTAGCATTCATGACTGCAGTGAAACCACAAAATGGTATTTCTAATTATCCATTTAGCCATTTTTTAGCTTGCACGATTGTGAATGCTCTTACATGGTAGCTAGGGCTTCCACCAGGACCACCACCAACATAATCCATGGTAGCATACAGATTACTGCAGAACTTGGAATGACGCATTCCAAAAATTTACAAGTTCTATCTCTGCTATTGCCCTCTTACAAATGTCAACTTACTAAATGTACTAGCGGACGTTTGAATTCCCAACATCTTTCTCATCGTCTAGGAGGCATACCTTTAGGTACTAGTGCACTGGCAATTAATGACCCCCAAGTTCTATTAATGAGAGACTAACGAAACTGTTGTTCTTGTTTTTAGGGTGTGAGAGCGATAGATAATCTGAGTTCTTATATTCAGGGAAATAGCAGTGATCATGACCTTCATTCTGGATCTGAAGGGGCGTTGAGTGGGTTGGTTGGGAGGTAGCTGACTTGCCGACCTGCTAAAAGAAGCCTGAAACATCGAGAGTATTCCCAGTGACATACCCTCTGATGCTCAAGTCAGAAAGCAGTAATTTAGTGGAAGGAATTCTGTAGCAAAAAGCGTGATTACCTGTTAACTGTATAGTAGGAGATGTATTTATATGTTTGGGGGAAAATCCGTTATGGAGAGATCCCGACACGGTATTGAAATCCCTTGATCTCGGATCTGGAATTGATCAAATCCTTAATTTTAGGGGTACAATTACGGCGTAACCGATGGAGCGTCTGGTGCAAACGACGGGTGATTCATCCGGGTGCACAAATGGGCCTACAGAAGGCCCATGGAGTCGCCTAGCCTAGACCAGTAGAGGAGTTGGTGTTGATCCTAGTCTGTTGCTTTGCGATATAAGTGGGAATCGTTGGGCGAAGATCAACCACGATTTTTACCCATATCATGAGCCCCCCACTCTCGAGAGCGAGCTGTTGGTCGTTTCTGAGGAGTAGATAACTCATGGAAAAAGTGTTAGCGTGACGGCCGCATTAGATTCAGAATCAGTGTGTCCTTTTGAGGTATGGGCCCGAGGTGCAAACTTTTTAGACAGTGGGACTGCGAAAAGATTAGAGTCGGAGCGCCAGGGTGTTAATTATTTCCAGCCGAAGTCTTGCGCTGGTCAATGGGATGGGACGGTAAGTCTTCTGTCCACTTGGCTTCTTGCCACGTCTGATTTCGTGGAGTTTGAGGAGTCGACATGTGATAGTAGTCATTCGATGGGCTGTCACTCACGAAATTTGTGGGGATGATATGTGCTGACGGTTCCGGAAGCAGAAAGGCTCTATAAATTCGCTCCCTCTTATTCTTTTGAGGGGTTACTTTCTTTTCATCTGGAATTCCCCTATTCAAGATTGTAATTCCGGAGATGTCGACCGTAGAAATCGGTAGCTCGCCCTCTTTTGGTGACGGTAGTGGATCAGATGCCATCTCTTCACGGGTGGATCGGCCAGGAGTTCATCAAGTTGGCCCTTTTTTTTGGAAAAGCGAACCTAGGAATTCAGGGTCAACGTGAGATACCTCGCCAGAGTCGAACGTGGATATCGAAGGAATCTCCGGATCTGAGGGAGGAGATCACTGCCGAGAGGAGAAGGAGACTAAGGTCGGCAAGGCTAGGACTAGTTTGGTGAAGTAAAATTGAGAAACAACCCATGCTTCGGAGGGTAGAGGTGATTTGGGGGGGGGGGGGGGGAGTGTATACCCTAGAGGCTAGTTGTGTATTGACATTACTTGTTTACATTACATTATGACATATATTTCATATATGACGCATTTCATTTATTATGTTGTTTATTGCGATTAAATGAGCATAATAAAGTCCTTAGAATAGTAGTTTCAATACCATGGGATATCAAGTGCATGACTTGATTGTGAGATCCTATTGGTTGTAATCAGAACACTATTCTTAAATGTCCATAGTCAAGTATTATTGTAAATTAGGACAATAATAATGCATAGAGAGTAGTATGTGCGTAGACTGATGACCATATCTCACGGGTCATGGATATGAGATATCAAGTCTTCACATGGGTACATGTTAAAGTAATAATGTACTGGACTGACCCACCATGAGAACGCTGCATGGATCGTTACGTAAGAGTCATAAGCGGTTATCACAGTGACCATGGTATATGTAGTCCTTTGACTTGAAGTTACTACGGTTCCCTACATGAGAAGTTATATGTTTTAATGTCGCTAAACGTTGCATGTAATAAGGTCATTATAAAGTCGATTATTGGATATACTATAAATCATGAGAAGGGATGTGAGTGACTTAGATAGGATTTTTCCCTCTTATATAATAAGAGAGATATCTACGGGCCCCTTGATTGAGTGAGACTGCAAAATACATAGTCGTGCTCAAATGAGTTAATACCTCAAATGAGTCAATTGAGCTCATTTATTTTAGTAAGTCTACTCGGACATCAAGAAACAAATGATTGAACTATACAAGGATGACACAATCTATGCCTTGTGGTCAATTAAGATATCTGGACAAAGGGATTAGACTACATTGTAACATTGGTCACGGATAGGTTATGTCTAATCACTGACATTCCCGTTACTTGAGTAGCAATGATGTATTGCTAGATACCGCTCACTGTTTGTAATACTAGAATATGATTTTAGTATCACTGTCAACGTAACGAGAACCTACAGGGTCACACACTTAGAATGGATCGAAATTGGGATTTAAATTCATAAGATGAATTTAATTGGGAATCCAAGTAAGACTCGGATTCCTGACATTGGTTGGACATCTAATTAGATTAAATGGGCTGACTAAAGTTCACAGGATCACACACGAATCTGACCCAAGACGGATTGTGAGCCCAACGACCTCATTACTCTCTTAGGGTTAATTTTCTGAAGCTATATATATGATATATATCTGTGGAAAAAAGACACACAAGAAAATTCTAGCCATCACAGAAATCGTAAGAGAGAGATCGTGAGGAACAACCCCATCCCGCAGCTAGCACCGCGGCATGAGGAAAGCTTGGTTTCGATCCGTTCGTGTGGATACCTTAGAGGCACCACAGCATTACAGTGCTATGATCGACATATCTTGGAGACAGCAGATCCATCCATAAGGTATAATTTCTAAACACGATTTATGGTTTTCACATGGATCCATGGGTAGGTTTCAATAATTTTTGTAATTTTTTCCACTGTGTATTCAATCTGTGTTTGCCATTGAAACCTAACAGTGGTATCAGAGTCACTTACCAAACCATAATTCGGTAATGAAAAATATGAGACTATTTGTGATATGTTTGCACTTTTGGTAGAACGATTCATATGAGATATAATTTTTCTTTGCAACAGTTGAAATATAAGGATTCGTTTATATGTTGGTTGTTAACACAGATGCCACAATAGGGTAGCCATCTGTTTGGAACCATTGAAAACCCCGGAAAGATTTGATTTGCAATGACGTTGGGGTTTCTTAAAGCATGAATAGTTCATGCACCTGCATCGTCTACAGTGGCGTTAGGGTTTCTTAAAACATGAAAAGTTCATGCTCTGGCGAGGGTAAGGGATGATGAGGCAATTTTTTGCTCCGGTGCGCTGCCCTGCGACCCCGCAAGGGGTGGCCTCCCCTTGACCCCTCGCCCGCGGGACCCCCGTGACGGCTCTGCATAGGGAAATTATGATTCCCCAAAACCAATCCTTTTTAAATAAACTAAATAAAATCATAACAAAATATTCTTTGATTATTATGTTCTGTGATGCATGGTGCGTGGTTGTGGTCTTAGTTCTGTGGTGATTAGTTCTGTTCTGTGATGCATGATTTATATAAATTATGATGTATTATTTATATTTTGGTATTTTGAATACGGCCTGCATGTCGTACCTTTCTCTCTACATTCTCAATGTAATCATTTCTCTCTACACTCCAATTGTACATTCTTTCTTTATATGTAAATGTAATCTCACTGAGGAGGAAAAGAAATGACAACCATGCAAGGACAAGATTGGGAAGCTGCTTGGAGAAGACGGTATAATCCTTTTGTTCAGTTTTTGATACTCTCATTGTCTTGAGAGAATCTGTAATACCCCATATTTTTAAATAATGATTTTAATATTAACAAATGAATTAAAATGATTTTTGGAGATTAAATAAATATTTTTTCTGAAAATTTATCTTTTTACACGTGCAAAACATATGCAAATATTTTCTTGGGAAGTTCAGAGTCAAAAATTATTTTGGAAAAACCCATTATTTATTATTAGATATTATTTTTTTAATTTTCTGAATTTTCTGATAATTATTGGACCTATTTGCAAATATTACAAAAAGAGGGATTTTTGTGCAAAATTACCACTTGGAGTAAAAACTCCAGATTTTTGGATTTTTGGGCTGGAAATGATGCTTAGTCAACTTAGAGGTAAGGGTTTTACTTTCTATTTTAATAAATTTGGTTTATTTTGCAAGTTTTTATAAAGAATGGTCTTTTTGCAAAATTGTCACTTAGAGTGGCAAAAGTGCAATTTTGTTTTTCTGGGTTTTCAAAACAGTGCCGGCTGATAATAGGGTAGTTGTTTTTGTTTTTAAATCTCAATTAAGTTGGTTATATTTAACTTCCAAGTATACGGATCTATATATGTAAACATATATTTAAAAGATGTATTTTACAAATTTACTCAAAAATCCTAGGTACTTGGATTTCCGGCCTATATAGGGTGGAGTGCAGCCGTCTCTTTGCTGCACAACGCAAAGAGATTTCTTATAATTATTTTCTTGGAGTTTTAAAGTGAGGATCTTGGTTTTCTTGCGAAATGAGGAATTTTTCTTATTTCTATATTATCTTCGGTTGATTCTTCAATAAGGTGAGTGACATATGTTTGTTTTGTATTGTTCTATGCATATTGTATATGATGATTTGTCTATTATAAAGCATGTTAGATGATGGTATGAAGATATGATGATTTTTGATGAGTAGATGAATTAAAAATTGAATCCTTTCATGAAACCTATGCTTTGATGATTAAAATTATGTACAGATGACTTGAGAATTGTTAAGAATCCAATAGAACTCATGAACAAGTTGTTTCTTCCATATGCGTACTAATTTGATAAAGTATAATGAACATGTATGTGGTGAGAATGCATAAATTGATGAAAATGTGAACAAGACTTGATCTTTACTGAATGTACGCACATGTATGATCTGCTGTGAAGTTTGAATGGGATGGAACTTGATTATATGTATGTAGTATTCATATTCATTTACAAGCAAAAAATTGTAATTAGTGAGATATGCTTATAATAAGTTGTGGGAGAGCTTTGAATTAAAAAGAATCAAGTTTTGAATGTGAAAGGGGAGTTTTGTATTCGGGTCTGAAGAGTATGGCCAAAAACTGGGTTTTTGGGTTTTTGTGATTTTTATGAAGTTTTCGATTGAGATTTGATTTGTTTTGATACTGAATTGATTTGAACCTTTACTACTCTTATTTGATGGAGTTTTGATGCTTTGACTGATGCAAAACACACTCATATACACATATATTTATCTATATTCACTATTTTGAAGATTTCGATGGAATTTGTTCTTTTATGGATTTGATGTGGTTTTGATTCATTTTGCATACTCCTATATGTTAAACAAGTTATATCCAACTATCTCAGGAATTTAGTTTTTACAAATTTGCATTTTTATAAAGTAAATCAATGTATCAGTTTAAAATGTGCACATATTTCCAAACTGCAACCTGTTATGATTGACAGTCGACCGAACTAAAGTCGACAGTCGACTAGTCAGTTATTGAATTTCGGATTTTGTTTGTATTAACAGTCGACTGTTTTATCTTTGAACTGAATTCGACAGTCAACTGTCGGTTCTTGAATTTTGAGTTTTCACAGGACAGTCGACTGGCCATGTTCAATAGTCGACTGTCACTGTCCTGGCCGATGGATTTTCTTGAGTTTTCAGATTTTCGCAGGACAGTCAACTAGCTATTTGCGACAGTCGACTGTCATTGTTCTGGCTGATGGATTTTCTTGAGTTTTCAGATTTTCACAGGATAGTCGACTGGCCATTTGCGACAGTCGACTGTCATTGTTCTGGCTGATGGGTTTTTCGAGTTTTCTGATGTTTTCTTTAAACGATTGGTTCTTCGATATCGTGGGTTATTAACTACTATTTTTTAAATAATATTTTGCTACAGATTACAGTATTTTACTGAGAATTATATTTTATTTATAATAGAGTTTTAAATGTATTCTTATGACTTATTAAGTGAGTTATATGTGTTTTCAACGAATTGATGTTTTGTGATATTCTACGACTTCAAAATATGGTTTTCTGATATTTAATGAATTTAATATTTTTATCTAAATTCTGGACTTTCATTAGTACATTAAATGAATTTGAATTTTGTTGATTTAAGAGGTTTTCTTTATATAAACATTTTGATGATAGATTTTTTAGTTTTATTTAAAAGTTTTGGTTTAATGGTTGAGTTGTGAGTCTCTAGAGGATGTGTGGGACCCTAGGCAACGGTAGTTAAGGTTTTGTGGTTTGGCCAGTTGTGGCTGTGTTGTTGATCAGTTGAGTTAAGTCCGGTAGGGTACACCAATTCTAAGAGATTCATAATTAATTAATTAACTTAACAAGTTAAGGACATGCACTAGATGGTGATATGATTAAATGAGTGCAAACATGAGTTATGGACTCCAGGATGATCCAAGTAGTGAGATATTTCCCAGTATTCCGGGACGATGGACGTATGGGCCACAGAGTGATCCGCGGAGTGAGATTGATCTCTAGTATTCCGAGGATGAGAGCGACGTTTATGGGATGTTTGTGTAATGAGGGTTCCAGGATGACCTGCAGAGTGAGGCAATCTCCAGTTTTTGGGACAATGGACGTAAGGACTACAGAATGATCCGCAAGTGGGATTAGCCTCCAGTATTCCAAGGGCGAGAATCGATACTTGCAGAACATCTAAATCTCGTAGTAGTCATCGCAGTAGGATTAGTTGCATAATGAGGATTATACCCTATCAAGTGGAGAACGGTAAGGGCTTGCACCGGACCTATGTAGAGTGGGATGCATAGAATCTGACAAGTACGCATTAGTGAGTCAGCATATAGTATTGATGTTTTCTTGACTTGGCTTTATGCATATTGTTTTCCGGTTTTTCTACACTTGACACTTAGCCTAGTTTCACTTGATGTTTTCATGTTTTAATTATTGTTATATTCTTTTATTCTTGCTGTTAGTGCATGTTGTTTATGATTCTATGACTTATATTTTATTCATGTTGTATTTATTTTTATGTCACTCAAACCGTTATGGCTGATCCCTATAGTTTTGAGGGTTAGGGCTATCTCTAGCCTCATGTTTTACAGGTAGGTACCTGTAGCTTTGGGATTTGGATGTATGAGATAGAATTAATGTTATGGCTTATGTAAATTGTAAAAGAATGTGTTGTAAAAGAAAGAATTTGTAATTCAAGGTGTTTGTTTTTCGATGTGCTTTGTAAAGAATTAATGTACTAAAAGTTGAAAAAAGTTTATCTGTGTTTTGGCTATGTTTACTATTCCAATTGAGGTTGATGCTTGGAATTGTGTCGCGTATTTCTGAGATATCATATTGGAAATTTGAGGCACTACAGAATCAGTGTGTTAGGACACAACCATGTCACATAAATTTTATGCTTTTAATTTTGTATGAGATGCATTGTTGTATGTTAATGGGTGATGAATGGTGAGATCAACCAATAAAATAAAAAACAAAAAAAAAACCCTCAAAGTAAATATTAAGTTGCAATAAGATGTCTTTCAATGCATGGCAGTCGTCTAGGCTAGGATCGATTGAGTGTAGGTCTGCCAAAGCAGGGTGAATGACAAAGGGACTAGACTACATAGTAACATTGGTCACGGATAGGTTGTGTCTAATCATTGGCATTCCCATTACTTGAGTAGCAGTGATGTATTGCAAGATACTGCTTACTGTTTGTAATACTAGAATATGATTTTAGTATTACTGTCAACGTAACGAGAACCTACAGGGTCACACAGTTAGAATGGATCGAAATTGGAATTTAAATTCAAAAAATGAATTTAATTAGGAATCCAAGTAAGACTCGGACTCCTGACATTTAATTAGATTAAATGGGCTGACTAAAGTTCACAGGCCCACACACGAATCTGACCCAAGTCGGATTGTGAGCCCAACGACCTCATTACTCTCTTAGAGTTAAATTTTTGCAGCTATATATATGATACATATCTGTGGAAAAGAGACAGACGAGAAAACCCTAGCCGTCACAAAAATTGTGAGAGAGATCGTGAGGAACAGCCCCATCCCGCAGCTAGCACCGCGGCGTGAGGAAAGCTTGGTTTTGATCCATTCGTGTGGATACCTTAAAGGCACCACAATATTGCAGTGCTGTGATCGACATATCTTGGAGACAGCAGATCCATCCATAAGGTATATTTCCTAAACATGATTTATGGTTTTTCGCATGGATCCATGGCTAGGTTTTAATAATTTTTGTAATTTTTTCCGTTGTGTATTCAATTTGTGTTTGTCATTGAAACCTAACAGGGAGATCAGGTCGGTGGAGGGCAAGGAGGATCTACGGGCGATCTCAAAGAGGTGGTGCCGGATGTCGAGATCCGCTCGTTTGCGTCTCCCTGTAGGCCAGGATCGTCGAGACTGGAGGAGATTCAGCTCTTCCTTGACCAGATGCTTATGTGGATGAAGTCTATCCGAAGGTATCCTAAAGATTTGAAGGATGAGTCTGGCTTCGGTGTTCTACCTTCGTCAAATAGGTCGAGAGCAGATGTGGATAAGGCGAAGAGTATCTTGAGTGCAAATGAGCTTGAGACGCTTCGGGTGGTTTATCGTATTCCTCCCTAATTTGAGTTGATGCTTCCAAACTCCGGCCTTCAACATAATGCCGACCTTCCAGGGCTGTTGTGCTAATGCACGTCGACATGTTCCACTCGGGCCTGCATCTTCCCCTCCATCCTTTTATAGAGGAAGTGTTGAACTGGGCGGGCCTGAGCCCCATGCAGTATGCGCCGAACTCGTGGAATCAGTTGACAAGCTTCATCATGGTATGACACGAAAGAGGAGTTCCTCTCTGCCTTAAATATTTACAGGCGTGTTTGGGATTTAGAGTACTGCCAAGTCACCTCCATCGATGGCATATCTCGCCGCATAGGGGGTATCTAGTGGTGCACGGTCATCCCGATTCCATTAAGAGTTGGAAGAAGAAATACTTTATCACACGAAGTACCGAGCGGTGCGACATTCCCACCAAATGGTCGTACAAGGGCCCGCCGAAGAAGGATGCCCCGACGTCCCACGATCTGAGCCCGGGGGAGAGTGCCGAGTTTCAGAGCCTCTTCGATAAGGGAACTAGTGTTGACTAGCAGCAAATGTCAGAAGAAAGGCTGGTCGATGCTGGTTCAAGCTTCGTTGGCCTACGTAAGTTCTTTGTTTTTAGCATATTCTACTGGTATATAGCCTTATCTGATATATGCTTTCCTTTGCAGGTGTTAGTGTGATTGTTGCCCGAGCATTAGAGCCTTGAGAGGTATCGATAGTTAATTATAAGGGCAAAAGGCAGATCGAGGCACCCGCCTGGAGCATTTACTATAAACCCAAGGCTTTGAAGGTTCGTGGCCTGGAGGAGGCTCCAATGGGGTGGTGGGGCGAGAGGTCAGTGTAGGCCGCTGACGAGGCTGCTGGGCTCTCCAGACAAGACTGTTTGGTGGGGGTGCTTGACCCTATCATGGAATTGGAGATGGTCGGGAAGTAGTGGAGAACCTTACTCGTCCGAGGGACCGGGCGACTCTCGTCTGAAAGACCACAGATTCATGTTTCCTTCATTTTTCTCAAGGGGTCGTACTCGTAAGCATTCAAGTGTTGTGTATTGTAAGTATAACCATTCTTAGCTAACTCTCCGAGTTTTCCCTACATACCGCCCTCTATGGTGCCAAGATGAGGAGGTAGTATGAGTGCTTGCTCGACCTCGCAGATCGAAAGGCGTAACTATTTAAGAAGAGATCCCGGGAGGAGCACAAGCGTGATGAGGCCTTGGAGAAGAAAGTGATGGAATTGGGAAAGAAACCGTCGGAACCAGAGGATGACCCGAGTGAAGAACGATCCACCTACATGGCATTGTTAGATGAGAAAGAAGCTCAGGAGCACCAATTAGCTGTAGCCCAGTTGGAGTTAGTAGGTGCTGTAGATGAAATTGTCGATGGCGATGAGCGTGGTTTCAAACAAGCCGTCGAGTGCATCCGACGAGAACAACCCCATCTTAGCCTCGGCCATCTCGAATACGACCAAAAATTTGTCACCTCTCCCATGACTCCCTACGCGATTCCTTATGCCCTGGAGGCTAGTGCCGATCTTACTCTCAGGGCTTTGGAAAATATAAGTGATGAACGTGTTCGTCCGCCCTCGCCGGGGGTTTCGCCCATGACCCCCGCCGAGATTCCTTCGGAGCCGAGATCAGATGTTAGATCTATTCTCGGTGTTGTAGGAAGGGTCGATGCTCGTTCGACTTATGGGGAGGAGCCTCCTTTGCCTTAGCTTTCATTTTTCATTATATTTTGCAGAACGCGGACTGGCCACCGCCCACTGTACACAATTATTTTTGATGAAATGACATGGACTTTTTGTATTGTTAAGCCTTGATTTTGTTGTGAACTTTGAAATTTCTTGATGATCCTTCGGTTCGGATTGTTGTCTTGGGTGGAGGCATTGGAGACTCGGGTCCTGTTTGTGATTGAGACCGTGTAGGACTCTGAATTTCAGAACAATAATGCTCAGAGTGGGAATTCAAAGGGTCTCGCTGATGGGGAGACCAAAGGTATAGGGACCCTTATGTTCCACGCATACCACGTGAGTGCACAGTATTCGATGTCCCTTTCATGCCTATATATTGCTTTCTTCTGTCTGCTCCCCCTTCACGATTTTCTTTCGTTGCCTTCGCTATTCCCTTATCAATTTTATTCTTCTTTCAGTCATGGTTTTCGATGCACTTTTGCTGAGAAGGATGCCGCTGCTAAGGCCAAAGCTGAGGCCGAGGCCAAGGCTAAGGCAGAAATGGAGAAGAAGGTGGTCAAGGGGAAGGCCAAGTCGGACAAAGAAGAGACTACGTTGATCGGGGACCCCAAGGGAAAGAAAAACAAGGAGGGATCATTAAAGCGCGCCCACTTCCCTTCTTCAGTCGCGCCTCCATAGAAAAAGAAGGGCAATGATGTTGACCCCCCGAACGTTACGGGGTCATTGGTCGCTGCAGAAGGAACTGCACAACCAGGTGGTGGGACGGCACTGAAGCCACCATCGCCGGCGAAGATGTAGATTCCCTCCTGGACTATCACAGAGGCAGATCTGAAGACGGGCCACGTGAATGCGGCACAGGTGGTCGAAAATTTGGCCACTCCCAGAGAACTGGTGTCCCTAAAGAGGGAGGCCCAGGATGAAGTCTACACTCGTTGGGCTCAGACTTCGGTCCTGGTAAGGATCTTTTACTTGTCGCCAGTGTTCTTCCTTAGTTTTAATTCCCGCTAACATTTCTTTTCTGCAGGCTACCGTCACTAGGGCTGAGCTAAAGTGGAGACTCGGCGCGATGCTCACACAAGCCCTGGAATCCGAGGAGAATTGTAGGGGGTTGGTGCGCTGGAATCAGGAGCATTGGTAGGCTGTTAAGGATGCTGAGGAGGAGTTGGAGGGGGAGAAAAAGGCTCGGCAGAAGTTGCTGGACGAGAAGGAGAGATGGGATCGAAGATCGGCTAGCATGGTAAGCCGAAGAGAAGAGACTGCGGGGTGAGCTAGATGAGGTGGCTCAGCGGGCGAATAAGGACAAGAAGGAGTTGGACGAGTGTAACACCCCAATTTTTTATATACCATTTCTTACTTAGAAAAATACTCATAGATTTTTATTAAAAATTCGGCAGAGTTTCCCCTAAAATATTAGCCAATTTACAGAGATTCCTTAAAGAATTCCGCAAACAATTATAAATATCAATGTACATGTAATATATATTAATCTTCCCCAGGCCAAGTCATTCAACATCACACAGGCAATAATATATGGGGCTCTGGAGCATAATTCCTCACAATACACAAGTTACAATTTAAAAACCATAAATTCTTTCGAAAATATATAAGGTTTTTATAAAAACTTTAGAAAAACCTTTCAAAAACCAACCACAGACCCCGGTACTCCACAACGAGGTGGGTATGGACTTTCATACTCCGTCACAGCATTATATATATCATTATCTCTTATAGTTGTATACATATTCCTCCACAATACAAACTGTCACCCAAATACTATCTCCATCTCTACATAACTTAGGATAATAATATATATAATTGATACATATATAACTCATTCGGCTATGGGAAAAGTATAACTATCAAAATCAAACAACTACTATTGTATCTCACCTCGCTGTTAATCAGTACCTGCAAGAGGGTTAGGGACATCTACTCCCAGGGAGGGAAACCCCTGACCCCCAGAAAACAACAAGGGCCAGCCAAAACTGGTGTGAGTATAATCTACTAGATTAGTAAATAAAATAAATGATAAGACAGAAATTGAAAGAACTTACAAACATAAGGGTAATTAAATGTAACTTGAAATAAACATATAACCATAGTCAAAGTGATTTTGCACAAAAGTAATCATTTGCATCTTCAAACAATCTACAATTCATAATCACTCAATCTTATAATATTACGTTCATCCATTCTTATAATATCACATTTATCCATGTCTAACAACACATCTCATAACATTTCGTAATACACAACCCTTCATTCTCATTTTAATTTCAACATACAGCTTATTTAATGCTCATTCTCATATTGTCATGTACTTGGCTTTATAATTCATTTTTATCTCATCATACAACTCAATTTACTTTTCATTCTTATTAATAATATATCTTTCTTTAATTTTCGCGTACACCTCATATTACATTTTACTTTAACTTTCACTCTTATCAAATTATACTCCGCACCCCAAACATAGTTTGGGTAATACTACATCGCACCCCAAAGCCAGTAGCTTGGGTAATAATCATCGCACCCTAAGTAGAACTCGGGTAATATAACATCGCATCTCAAGCTGATAGCTTGGAATATTACTTTACTTTATTTTCATTTCCATCTTACAATTTTGTTTACTTCCATTTCCATCTCGCAATTCAACAATCATATCAACAACCCGCCAATTCACCGTGGGCATTGTGCCAAGGCAGGTAGTTCCCGCTATTCCCATGAAAATAGCGGGCAAGCAGTTCCTCGACACAATTTCAAGGCACCAACACATCACACTTATCTTTAGTTTTGAACTCATTCCTATATCCATCACTTAACACACATCACTTTATGCATCATACTAAAATCATATATAACTTTACTTTTCATTCATATCATATTATCTCCTATATACACACTTTCTTACTTCTTTTACTCTTTTCCAATCCACAGTTTCTTCGAGTTATTCACATTAATTTTACATACATAATTTTTTCACTGTTATACTCATATTCCTAGCATCATATTAATTCTTATATATAATTCCTTCATTTTCCAAATTCAAATACATAACACCAAACTAATTCACATGTTTAATTCCTTCACTTTTTATATTTATTCCAATAACAAATGTTCCTCTTTTCATAATTATCTACATATCGCCATTTCTATATTTTCATTTATAATTACATGATGCAATTTTCTCATTCTTCACACTTATTTAATCACATACTTCTTTTACCATTCATTTTCATTTTCATACTCATGAATCATATTCTTTCATACTCATCTTCATATATATGCATTTTCTTTCACTCTACTTATTCGTTTTCCACTCAGGTACTTACTTTACTTTCTCATTTCCACTTTACATCATTTTCACTTTACATCAACTACTTTCTTTTCTTTCTCATTCTCATATTACATCATAAGCTTTCTTTACTTTCTCATCACATTTCACTTTCTTTACTTTCTCCTTCACGTTTCACTTTCTTTACTTTCTCATTCACATTTCACTTTCTTTATTTTCTTATTCACATTTCATTTTCACATTTATTCATTTTATTAATTTATCGACCAGTGATCCATAGTATCCCAATATACTGAAAGCCGACAGCCCAGTAAACACGCGGACCTCTGCCCCCCCAGGGTCTTATGCATTCGAGGCTACGTCTTCCTCCCAGCCTATGCCAGCAAGGGAAACACCGCACCCTAAACATAGTTTGGGTACTTCCTCGTGGCAAAACCAACGAAGGAAAATAAAACACCGCCCCATAGTTTCACTAGGGTACTTCCTCGCGACATCTGTCGTCGAGGGAATATCACCGCACCCCAGACAATCTGGGTAATAACCGGGCCTCAAGCCGATAGCTTGGGCGATAAAAACACCGCACCCCAAACATAGTTTGGGTAATAAACACCGCACCCCAAGCTGGTCCTTGGGTGTTAGGAGGTCTATCCCAAACCCCCAGGATTTCTGTAGGTACTGGTCAATAAAAATTAATTGTTGTTATCATTTTCATTTCATCTTTTTATCTCATTTCACCACCACACAACATCTCCTCTTTTACTTCAATAATTTGCCACATCTTTGACTTTAATCATGCGATTTATTATCACACCATCTCACATACTCACATACATCTGGTTATTTCATTTATAAGATTATTACCTCATATTATTCCGTATCATAAACGCACCAAAGTATTTATTCACTCACGTTATAATATCTTATGAACATGCCAAATTAAGTAGGTGATTATATCATATTACCGTCCATTAGTTTCACTTTAAACAATCACTACATTATTCATATACTCACTCATTAATTTCATCGATTATGCTAACATAACTCATTATCACCCATGTATATCACAAACATACACCAAATAGGTTAGCACCATATATATATGTTATTTTTGTTTATCTACCGTATATTATATGTATAACAACCCCATATGCTTCATCTTATCATACATATACCCAGTACATCACCCATAATACCAAATATTCAAAATCATACAAATTTTCCATACAACACAATTTCAACATATAAAAATTCCGTATTTCAGTTAAATCTTCATTTACCTAAAAAAATCACAAAAATCACTTTGAAACAGCATAAAATTCTACCACAACATAACATATACCTAGTATAATCATACTCACTTGATATCCCGCGAAGACTCGAAGCACCACCTCTCCATCACGCATCCGAAGTCGCTAATATCTCCTATTATCAAATTTTAAAGCCAATTAGGGCTGAAAACATCTGAACCAGTCACAGGTAATAAAAATACTAATCCTAATGTCACTCAGGCGTTTTATTGAACGCCTGGCATGCACACGTGCGATGCACGTATTATTCGAATTCCTACAGAATTTTATCTCCATAAAATTTCTAAAATCATCCCATACTATTCTAATGGTTCAACTACAATTTCTTTTACTATTAAGGAGATAATTCTCATATATTTACTTCCCTTTATATAAACCCAAAACTCTAATTTATAAGCAACTTACACAACCTTAATCAATTTGCTAATTTCCTAACTCTGACATCAAAATAGACCTCTAACTAACCCTATACTCCATTTCTAAGCAAAAAAAATTAAAAACATAAGAAATTACACAAATAATTACAAAGAGATATACCTCCACTAAATCTTTTTTTCCAAATTGACTCCGCCACTAGCAGAGCACCCTTCACTTAGCCTATCCCTCGAATTATTTTTTTTTAAATGGAGAAACGGAGTGGATTTGGACTGGGGAAAATCATGGTCGAGATGGGTTTCGGTTCTGTTCTTTTGGTCGGTTTTAATCAGAAGAAGGAGAGGGCAAGGATGAGGGAGGGGTTATTGGGAAATTGGAAATTTATTAATAAGTGCTTTTTACACAATAAACCCCTATCCTTCATAATATTCACAACTCTAATACTTTACTATAATAATTAAATAAAATACACTTAAATACTCAAAACAATCTTCTAAAAATTATACAATCAAACTACCATCACAAAACTTATTTCGAGACGAATATAATGAACTCATATCCACATCTTCTCGATTTAACACAAAATTCAATATTTTGAAATATAAATAGAATTAAAATAAAATAAAATAAAATAAAATAAAATAGAAAAAATATTCCACTTCACACCAGGAATATATAAAAATAGTTATTTTCGGCATTTTAAAAAAATACGAGGTGTTACAACGAGACTGTGCTGTAGGTGCTCGACACCTAGGATGCGGGATACGACACGACCCTTACACACGTGAAGATAAGGTATCTGTGTCTCAAGATCGAGGGCTTTGCCTTCGATGCGAATGTAGAGAACCTGCAGCGGGCGGTCGAGCTGGATGTCATGGTTGTTGAGAAGGGATCCCTCACCTCCAAGGAGAAAGGATCTACCCCGCGATGCCGTCAATGAGTTATTTGTATTTTTGCCTTCTTGCGGACTGACTACCGTCTTTGTACTCCTTTCATTATGAATCAGATTTATCTCTGTTCTCTTTACTTCTTTTGTTTCGCTATTGGGCATTGTTGAGCTGGGACTAGGTGGTCGATATCTCACCTCGGCAGTCACAGCTAGGTGCTTTTGCGTGGAGAATTTTCACGTATTATCTTAGGTCAATTCCTTTCGATAACTGAGGTTACTGTATACTTTGGAAGTTGAAGCGTCGACCGTTTGAGCGCATGTATTTGCCTACAAAACTTCCTTCGCGATAGCCAAGGTCACTGTATGCCTTGGAAGTTGAAGCATTGACCATTTGAACGTGAATTCAATGAGGTAGTTGGCTAAGTTGCTTATAAAATCCCTTGGCCTTCTCGCAATTTGTTCCCACAAAGTGAAAGTTTATCTTATGTGAACTTGGGAGGTTGGTTTCAGCTTCCGAGGGCTCGGCCCAGCCAGGATTGGAGTACTGGGGATTTGTTCAGCTCGAATTTCAAGTTCTGCAGTTCGATCGACCCTGTCACATGGGGCATTACTAGGAGTTTGGTCGCAATTTTCGAGCAGGGGTTCCTTCCCTGTTTTCGCCGAGCCGAGGGGACTCGAAGATTAGGGCGTAATCTATGTAGAAGTTTGTCACCTACAACTCAGATTACAGGATCTAATGTCTTCGACCAGTGGCTGAGGCCCGGTGGTGTGGAGTTATCTATATCAGAGAACTCTTCATCGTTTTCTCAAGATTTTATTAGCTTGGTCGACTAAATGGATGGTGGTTCGGGCCATTTTTGGCTTCAACTTCCATCCTCCCTCAGAGATTCCCGAGCGGCTTCATCATGAACGCTTTCTGTTAGTATGATACCTCTTCTGCGGTGAGGGGCATGGCCAAGCTGTGACGACCAAGGAGACTGACGAGCTAAGAGCGGAGGCTCTTGGTTGGTTTAGCTACTTCTGGCTTTTCATGAGTAGGCCTCTTATAGAATGAAATCCCAGGGTCTACTGCTGAGGTGCCTTCACCTGTTTCTTCTCCTCCATGTTTGGGGAGTAGCTAGAATTCCGAGATACAAAGTGAATCATGTATAGATGTAGGTTTAGCTTTCTGCGTATTGTATGCCTTTGTGGACTGGCCACCGCCTTTGTAATCACCTTTTGATCAATCAAATTTATCTTTTGACTTGTCTTTGTTGAGATATGAGATTTCGAATTCTTGGCATTGGAGAGATCCACGTTTAGTTCAAGGTCGGGCCAACTCCCGGGCTCTAGACGTAGCAATGAAAACTTCATAATACTCAGAGTCGGAGTACTCTTCCGATGTACCTTTTCTGAGGTTTAGACATAACAGTGAGAGCTGCGAAATACTCGAAGTTGATATACTCTTTCGGGGTACTATTTCCGATGTTTAAACTTTGCAGTGAAAACTGTGTAAGACTCGGAGTTGAGCTACTCTTTCGAGGTACTCTTTCCGATGTTTAAACTTAGCAGTGAGAACTGCATAAAACTCAGAGTCGAGGTACTCTTTCTGATTTTTAGACTTAGCAGTAAGAACTACGTAAGACTCGGAGTCGAGGTACTCTTTTCGAGGTTTAGACTTTGCTTTAAAAAGGAGTAGGTAAAGACTGATTGAAGAAACCGAAACAACTTTATTTGATGGCCACTGAAAGTTGGTGCGTATTACATTTTCCTTGCTACGAATTTGAATCGTTTTAAGGGCTTTCATGAAATTTAATCAGGTGCTCTGCATTCCAAGTTCTCTTAGCTTTGCCCCCCAGGTCTTCAAGTCGTTAGGTCCCTGGGCGGACCACTTTGAAAGACCTTATCAGGGCATTCCCAATTAGGAGCGAGTTTTGCTTTCTTGGTAGGTTGGGGATGGCGAGCCGTCAGAGCACCAGGTTTCCCTCTTTGATATTGATCGGTCGTACCATCTGATTATAGAAGTGCTCGAACCTCTGTTGGTCGATATTCCTTCTGATAGCCGATTTTTTGTGCACCTCCTCAATGAGTTCGAGGTTGGCTCTTAGGTCTACTGAGTTGGAACTCTCAGTGAAGCTTTTGATGCATGGAGAGGGGAGACCGACCTCCAGAGGAATGACTGTTTCGGTTCCAAAAGTTAGGTTGATCAGAGACTCGCCTTTTTAAATTCTTTTAGTGGTTTAGTAGGCCCATAGAACATTGGTACTTCGACCAAAAGGCATGTTGGCGATCTCTGCCTGGCCAATAGACTTGGGGTGCGAGACTGGAGAGAACTTTTGCTGGATCCCCAGGTCAGCACAGAACTTGTGAATTTTTTTGCCGGCGAACTGGATGCCATTATCGATGATAAGAATCTGAGGAATACCAAATCGACAAACGATGTTTTCAAAAGAATTGTTGTGATTGATGCTCGGTTATGGTGGTAAGGGGTTCTACCTCAACCTACTTGGTAAAATAGTCTATGGCGACAATGAGGAAGCATTTCTGGCCAGTTGCATTTGGAAAGGGGCTGACCAGGTCCATCCCCCGCTTAGTAAAGGGGACTGAACTGGCAAGTCATTTCAGCTCGGCTTGGGGAGCGTGCTGAATGGAGGAGTACCTTTGACAGGGGCTGCATTTTCTCACAATGTCCTGAGCATCTTGGAGGAGGGTCGGCTAGTAGTACACGTGGTTAAGTATTTTCCTTACAAGTGTTTTGCTGCCCATGTGGCAGCTGCCTATTCCTTTGTGCATCTCTTCTAATGCGTATTTAACTTCGTCAGGATTTAAGCAGTGGAGATAAGGTCTCCTATCCACCTTGGTGTACGAGCATTTGAAGAGTGTGTCGTCAATGAGTGTGAACCTCTCTGAACGGGCCCGAACCTTTCTGGCTTCAGATGGATCTTGGGGGAGTTCTCTTGCCCTTAGGAAGTTCAAGATTAGGTCCATCCAAGTGGTTGCCCTCACGAGTGAGTCGATGCAGTTGGCATCAGGAGGTTCGGCGATTTCGATGTTGGGTTTTAGGGGAACCTCCACCAAGATAGTGTGATCTAATCCTTCGAAGGAGGAAGAAGCCAGTTTAGAGAAAGCGTCCGCTTGGGTATTCTGTTCCCGAGGGATCCGAGTCACTGTTGCTTCTGAAAATTAGAGAGAAGAAGTCAAACTCATGCTAGGTATTGGATCATTCGGGCATCGCGAGCCTCATACTCCCTAAAAGCCTGATTGACGACAAGTTGGGAGTTGCTAAAAACACTTACATGTTTGGCTCCTACTTTACGGGCCAAAAGGAGTTTTACAATCATTTCCTTGTATTTCGCCTCATTGTTGGAGGGCAGGAAGTTAATGCGAAGAGAATATTAGAGAACTCTTAGGTTTTAATGGTAGTCTCAGATCAAATACACAGCAAAAAAATTATAAGTAAATATCGAAACCTAGCCATGGATCCATGCAAAAATCATAAATCATGTTTAGGAGTTACACCTTGAAGATGGATATGTTGTCTCCAAGTAATGTCGATCACAGCACTGCAATATTGATGTGCCTCTACGGTATCCACACGAACGGATCAAATCAAGCGTTTCCTCACATCGTGGTGCTAGCTGCAGGATGGGGATGTTCCTCACGATCTCTCTCTCTTACAATTTCTGTGACGGCTAGGGTTTTCTCATGTGACACTTTTTCACAAGTACGTATTATATATATAGCTGCAGAAAATCAACCCTAAGAGAGTAATGAGGTTGTTGGACTCACAATCTAACCTGGTTCAGATTTGTGTATGGGCCTTTGAACTTTAGTCAGCCCATTTGTTCTAATTAAATGTCCAACCAATGTCAGGAGTTCAAGTCTTACTTGGATTCCCAATTAAATTCATCTTATGAATTTAAATCCCAAGTTTGATCTATTCTAAGTGTGTGACCCTGTAGGTTCCCGTTATGTTGACAGTAATACTAAAATCATATTCTAGTATTACAAATAATGAGAGGTATCTAGCAATACATCACTGCTAATCAAGTAACAGGAATGTCAGTGATTAGACATAACCTATCCATGACCAATGTTACCATGTAGTCTAGTCCCTTTATCCAGATATCTTAATTGACCACAAGGCATAGAGCGTGTCACCCTTATATAGTTCAACCTTTATTTTCTTAATGTCCGAGTAGACTTACTAAAACAAATGAGCTCAATATCTCATATTGACTCATTTGAGCTTGGCCATGCATTTTGCAGTCTCACTCAATCAAAGGACCCATAGAGATCGCTCCTGTTATGTAAGGGACAAATCTTATCTAAGTCACTCACATCCATCCGCATGATTTGTAGTATATCCAATAGTCGACTTTATAATCACCTTATTACATGTAACGTTTGACGATATTAAAACATATAACTTCTCATGTAGGGAACCGTAGTGACTTCAAGTCAAAGAACTACATACACCATGGTCACTGTGAGAACCGCTTATGACACTCACGAAACGATTCATGCAGCGTTCTCATGGTGGGTTAGTCCAGTACATTATTACTCTAATATGTACCCATGTGAAGACTTGATATCTCATATCCATGACCCGTGAGATATGGTCATCAGTCTACGCACATACTAGTCTCTATGTATTATTGTTGTCATAATTTACAATAATACTTGACTAGGGACATTTAAGAATAGTGTTCTGATTACAACCAATAGTATCCCACAATCAAGTCATGCACTTGATATCCTATGATATTGAACCTACTATTCTAAGGACTTTATTATGTTCATTTAATCACAATAAACAGCACAATAAATGAAATGCCTTATATATGAAATAAATATCATGATATAATGTAAACTAGTAATGTCAATACACAACTAGCCTCTAGGGTATACACCAACAAGAACGAAGGCATCTGGGCCCCTAAGTATGACTCTGGCCCCACTGCCACCTTCTCAGGACGACCCATCGACGTAGCGTTCCTATTGTGGCTCGTGTTCCCAGACTTCGGATGTATCGGGAATGGTACACTCGATTATGAATTCAGCAAGCGCTTTGCCCTTGATTATAGTTCGGGGCTTATAGCTGATGTCGTGCTGACTCAACTCAATGTACCACTTGATCAAGCAGCTCGACGTCTTAGGTTTGTGGAGTACTTACTTGAGAGGTTGGTCCGTATGGAACTGGATATAGTGGGCCTGGAAGTATGAGCGAAGCTTTCTCGCAGCTATCACAAGTGCATAGGTCACCTTCTCTACTTTAGAGTACCTGAGCTTGCCGTCACGGAGGACTTTGCTGACATAATAAATAGGCTTATGAGACCCGCATTCCTCCCGAATGAAGACGATGTTGAGGGCATGTTCGGAAGCCACTAGGTAGAGAGAGAACTTCGCCGACTCATGTTTGCTGAGGAGTGGGGGATTGGCCAAGTATTGATCACGAGGCTTGGCTTCTTGTTCTCGTTCTGGTGCAATAGATCCCCCTATTCAAGGGGCTTGATTGGCTATTTAGGTCTTCCTTAGGGGGGGACCCTTCTGGATATTACCTTCAATTGGTCGAATGCTTGCTGTTAAAGCTCTCCTCACTCAAAGTTTTTAACTCCTCTGAGAGCTTTGAAGAACGGCAGTGACTTCTCTCTGGATTTAGAGAAAACGCGGCCGATAGCTGTTAACCGACCTGTGCTGCGTTGTAATTCCTTGACATTTCTTAGAGGGGTCATGTTTAGTGTTGCTGCTAAATTTGGTGTGGGGGCAAACAGATAGTATTTGTGGATTCTTAGGAAAACTGAATAGTAAACCTGTGTACCTGTTCCGTCGGAGTTTAACGCTGACTCCTGCCGTGCACCTGCAAAAAGTGCGAGACACCGGGGTTGTTCCCGGCGATGCACCCTCCAACGCTCAAGTCAGTAATCTGGGACGATTATGAAAGAGCGTAAAAAATAGTAAAAGATTGATTACCTCTTAATGGAGATGGATAGGAGGTATTTATAGGCGTCTTAGGGATCAGATTAGGAATGTAATCTCTGTGATCTGATAAGGAATATACTCCTTGCAAACAGATTAGGAATGTAATCCCTAATTCCTAGTGGAAGGATAGGCATGAATCAGGGTCGTTGATTAGGATTTAATCAGAAACCCTAATTCTATCCTTCTGCATCAGGCTTTCTGCTGGTTGAAACCCGCACCCGATTGAGGCAGATCCGTTCGAGGGTTATTGGATCTTTGACGGAGAGATCCAGTACCCATCTTAGACCCATTGGTAGGTGAAATTACCGTTTTACCCCTGGGCTTCGAGATTCGTGCCCGATTTGGACGGTTCCGATTTAACCCAATTTTTGGCCATATCACGAGCCCCCCACTCCTAAAGACTGATTTTGATCAGCCTTTGAGGAGTAGTTTAACTGTTTTAATGGCTAGTGGAGTTGCATCGGAGCCCAAATGGAAGGTTTTGAATCTTGAAGGAGGTAGTGTGGTGATTTTTCAAGTGGACTGTACTTTGAGTTGTTCCTAAGCTCTTATGGTCATGTGGTGCTCTTGTAGGATTATCCTTTTAACTTTGCGAAGTGTTAATTCGTCGTTCGGGGGTCTTAGAAGATTGTTCTTGGCAATAATCGCTTGTTTGGGGACTAGGAAATGCTGTTTGGGGACTAGAAAATGCTTCCCCAACTTCACAATTACTTTCCAGGAGTTCTTCCTTAACTTCCCAAGTTTCTAATTGTTTTTTCGCGATCTCTTGGTGGACGGCTCGGCCGTTTTCCTTCGTTGTGTGGCCTACATGCTTGTTTCGCACTTCCGACCCCTTCCAGCGCTCGCTGCCCAGGAGTCCGAGGTCTGTAGGTGGTTCGGCACCTTTTTCCGAAAAAGAGAGGAACCTCGGCAAGGTTGTGAGTGCTGAGAGGGAGTTCGGTGGGGTCCGATGTCCAATCTTTCCATGTAATAGGGTCGGTGTCAAGAGCGCTCGACAGCTGGTGCCGAACCCCAATTTTTTCCGTAACAGGGTCGGTGCCAAGAACGCTCGGCAGCTGGTGCCGAGGTCCAATTTTCCACCGTAACAGGGTCGGTGTCAAGAACGCTCGGCAGCTGGTGCCGAGGTCCAATTTTTCCCCCGTAACGGGGTCGATGCCAAGAACGCTCGGCAGCTGGTGCCGAACCCCAATTTTTCTCCGTAACGGGGTCGGTGTCAAGAGCGCTCGGCAGCTGGTGCCGAACCCCAATTTTACTTCCCCGTAACGGGGTCGGTGTCAAGAGCGCTCGACAGCTGGTGCCGAACCCCAATTTTTTCCCGTAACGGGATTGGTGTCAAGAGCGCTCGGCAGCTGGTGCCGAGGTCCAATTCGGTGTCAAAAGGCACCTCATGTACAGCCTGCCGTCTACCTGTGTGAAAGAGCGTTTATATAGGATGCCTTCGATCAATGTGTAACGCTTGGCTCGGGTTCTCATTCTTCGAGCTTCCTTGGGATCCTCGGGGAGGAGTCCATCCCTTAAGAATTCGACGAGGGGTTTCATCCAGTTGTCTTCGAGCAGGACAGGCAGCGACTCCATAGAGTCGGGAGTTTCGTCCTCTATACTTGGCTTCAGAAGGACTTCTATCAAGACGGTCTGCTCGAGACCTTGAAGGGAGGAAGAGGCTAGTTTAGAGAGGGTGTCGGCTTGAGCATTTTCTTCCCGGGGTATGCGTTGGATGAAGGCTTCTTCAAACAGTGCCATGAGGCTCCTGACCTTGGCTAAGTATTAAACCATCCTGTCATCACGTACTTCATATTCGCCTGAGGACCTGATTCATGACTAGCTGAGAGTCGCTAAAGATCCTGAGGCATTGCGCCCCAGCGTTGCGAGCCATCCCAAGGCCGGCCATGAGTGCCTCGTATTCTGCTTCATTGTTAGAGGCCATGAAGTTGATACGGAGGGAGTATTGGAGGATGAAATCATTTGGGCCTGCCAGAATGACCCCTGCCCCGCTTCCCTCATTGCAGGAGGATCCGTCCACATAAACCGACCAGACGGGCGGTCCCTTCACTGTTTGGCTGGACTCGGGGATGGTACTTTAAACTATGAATTCTGCTAAGGCCTGAGCCTTGATCGCGGTCCGAGGCTGATAAGTTATATCGTGCTGGCTCAGCTCGATAGACCACTTCATAAGACGACCGGAGGTCTCCGGCTTGTGGAGCACTTGCTTCAGTGGTTAGTCGGTAAGAACGACCACCGAATGGGACTAAAAGTACGGGCGAAGCTTTCTCGCGGCCATCACCAGGGCATAAGCCATCTTTTCTATCTTCGGGTAGTGGAGCTCGGCATCTCGAAGTACTTTGCTCACATAGTAGATGGGCTTTTGAGCCCGATCTTCTTCCCTCACCAAAACGGCACTGAGAGTCTGTTCGGAGGCTGGCAGGTAGAGGTAGAGGGGTTCTCCAGAAATTGGTTTGCTGAGGAGAGGAGGATTGGTGAGGTAAGCCTTGAGCTGGTCGAAGGACTCCTGTTGCTGTTGTCCCCATTCAAAACCTTTAGCCCCCTTGAGGGCCTTGAAGAAGGGGAGGCATTTCTCCCCGGACTTCGAGAGAAAATGCCCAATGGCAGCTAGGCGACCTGTTAGCCTCTGAACTTCCTTAACATTCTTGGGAGGGGCCATGTCTAATATGACCTTGATTTTCTCAGGGTTTGCTTCAATTCCTCGTTGGCTAACCATGAAGCCGAGGAACTTTCGTGACGAGACACCGAACGCACACTTGTTCGGATTGAGTCTCATGTTTTGCTTTCTCAGAACATCAAATGCTTCTTGGAGGTCGGTCACATGATCGGCACCTCGGATGCTTTTTACAAGCATGTCGTCAACATACACCTCCAAGTTTCGGCCGATTTGAGCTTGGAAAACCTTGTTGACGAGGTGTTGATATGTTGCGCCTGCATTTTTCAAACCGAAGGGCATATTCTGTAGCAATAGAGGCCCTGGTCGGTCACGAATGAGGTCTTCGGGATATTCGGGGGGGACATCCGGATCTGGTTGTAGCCTGAGAAGGCATCCATGAAGCTGAGGAGTTCATGTCCCGAGGTGGCATCAATCAAAGTGTCAATACTCGGAAGAGGGAAGGGATCCTTGGGGCAAGCCTTGTTGAGATCGGTAAAATCGATACAAATCCTCCGAGTCCCATTGGACTTCTTCACCATTACTACATTCGACAACCACTCGGGATAGTTCACCTCTTGTATGAACCGGGCCTTCAAGAGCTTGTCCACCTCCTCTTTTATGGCTAGCTAGCGCTCAGGGGCGAACTTGTGCCTCTTCTGCTGAATCGGTTTGGACCCCGGAACAACGCTGAGGTGGTGGACTAAGAGCTCTTCGGAAATTTCGGGCATGTCTGTAGCTGACCAAGCGAAGAGGTCTCGGTTCCTTCGGATGCACTGTACTATGTCCGAGCACAGGGCGGACGGGAGGGTCTTGCTAACAAAGAACTTGCGAATTGGATCCTGCTCAGAGAAGAGCACTTCCTCCAATTCATCCACCGGCTCGGACGTCGGTCGGACAGCATCTTGGGGGACTTCCAGAGTTTCTAAGGAAAGGACGGGACCGAGGGTAGAGGTCATGTAGCACTTGCGGACCATTTCTTGATTGCCTTTTACTTCCCCTACTCCGGTCCGAGTGGGAAACTTCATTTTGAGGTGATAGGCAGAAGGGACGGCTTCAAGGGCAGCTAGGCCGGGCCGACCCAGAATGACATTGTAGGCTGCGGGGACATCTACGACCATGAATTCCATCGACTCGGTTCGGGTAGTAGGAGTTTTGCCAGCGGTTACGTCGAGGGTGATCACCCCTTCAATAGTCACTGGCACTCCCGTGAACCCATGGAGGATGTAGCCAGCGGGCTTGAGTCTGTCTCGGGAGAGCTTTAGGCCTTTAAAAGCAGCGAGGAAGAGGATGTTAATGGAGCTGCCATTGTCCACTAGGATCCTCTCCACTTTGAAGTTCTCCATGTGGAGGCTGATGACAAGTGCGTCACAATGAGGGGTGCGGACACCTTCAAGATCTTCATCTGAGAATGTGACTGGCACTCCGAGGCCTTTGGGAGGAGGGGTGGCGCGAACCGAATTGACCTCTCTTATAAATGCCTTTCGAGAGGAGTTGGAGGAGCCCCCCATTGGGCCCCCATGAATCAGGTGTAGGACACGCTCCTCTTCGAAGTCGGGCATTTCATCGCGTTCCGGACGCTTATTAGCCCCCCGAGGCGGGGGAGGAAGGTCGGCTCGGTCCTTTCTCACGAATCTGGTCAGCTGCCCCCTCTGGATGAGGGCTTCTATCTCATTCTTCAAGGCCCGACAATCGTTGGTGTCTTGGCCGTGGTCCCGATGATAACGGCACCACTTCTCTTTATCCCTCTTCTTGCCAGGGGTGTTCATTTTTGGTGCAGGAGGTATCACCCCCTCCTTCTCAACCTCCATGAGAATTTTGGAGATATTGGCGTTAAGGGGAGTGAATTTTTCGAATCTGGGGGGAGATCGGCGCTGGCCGGCATTATCCTTCTGGAGCTTCTTGGCTCCTTCCTCTTCTGTTCCCTTTCTCTTTAACCCGGAGGAAGACCCTTCCAAGTTGGGGCGGTGCTCAGCTTCTTCGGCCCGAATATACTTTTCACTTCAGAGGAGGATGTCAGAGAAGTTCTGTAGGGGTTTCTTGGCGAGGGAGGAGCGGAGGTTGGAATTAAGGACATTGGATTGAAATGCTGCTGCAGCGACCGACTGGTCGAGGGATGCTATGGACCTGGCTTCAGCTGTGAACCTCTTCACATAGTCTCTCAACTTCTCACCCTTCTTCTGGTGGAGGTACAGTAGCGAGATGCTGGTCTTCTCGGTTCTACGGCTATTTACAAAATGGGTGACGAAGAGGGTCTCGAATTGCTCGAAGGAGAATATTGAGGATGAGGCAAGGCGAGAGTACCATTCTCGAGCTGGGCCCTTGAGAGTTGCGGGGAAGGTTTTGCAGAGTAGAGCATCGGAAGCCTGATGGATGAGCATGAGGGTCTTGAAGCTTTCGATGTGATCAACGAGGTCGATCTCCCCGGAATAGGTCTCAAATTGAGGGGGTTTGAAGCCGATCGGCACAGGTGCATCCATTATGGTTCGGGAAAAAGGAGGTCGACTAGGACGAAGAGTCCTTCCTCTGAGCTCTTCTTCTCGGTCTAACTGACCCAAGCGCCTCTCCATCTCGTGGAGACGGCAGTATACAGCGTCATCCCTTCGACGGTAATCAGCCGAGCCTCTAGACTCGTCTTCGTACGAGGGAGAGCAGGGGCTACGACGACGGTAGCTCCTAGAGCGGCGAGGACTTTGCACGTGCCTGGAGTTGCTGGGAGCCGGAGGAGGAGATGGGGACCGTCGGCGAGGACTTTGGACCGGAGGAGGAGAGGGGATCTTCGGAGCATTGATGTTAGGACATAGATTGAGAGCTTGTAGGACGGTCGCTTGGAACTGCTGGAACTCGGCACGGGTGATAGGTGCCTCATTGTTCCTAGGCTGTTGCCGACCTGCAGGGGAATGTGGCCTTCTTCTATAATGCTCGGGGGACTCTCTCCGCCCCCTTCGGGTAGGGGACCTTCTGTATTCTTGGCGGTGAGGAGACCGCTCATCCGGACGGTGTTGGCGGGAGGTTCCCTCTCGGGCCCGCTTTTCATCCAGATGGCGGCGAAGATCCTCATCCTTCTGCCGATTGAGGACGGTGTGGTGGTGATCGGAAGCTCGGGGATGGTGAGAGGCCATAGAGTCCGAAGAGGCGTTGTGGATGGAGACGTGGTCCGGATGGAGAGGCTACTTCTGCGGATTGGGACCCTTAGGAGGTTGTCGGTTCTGAGGAGCAGGCGGGCCCTGTTGGAGTGGGTCCTCTACTTGAGGAAGAAGTTGGCCCTGCTGTTGAGCGGGTTGAGGGGGAACTTCTTGTTGCTGATCGGGGTTGGGTCCTCGGTTGGACCTTCTGGATCTGACTTTCCTTGGAGGCATGGCTGGAGAAGATCTGTCCAACGGGAAGAGGGGAGGTTGCTATTCGTTAGTTTCCCACAGACGGTGCCAATCTGTTGCAGCTAAATTTGGTGGGGGGCAAACAGATAGTATTTGTGGATTCTTAGGGAAACTGAATAGTAAACCTGTGTACCTGTTCCGTCAGGAGTTTGACGCTGACTCCTGCCGTGCACCTTGCAAAAGTGCGAGACACCGGGGTTGTTCCCGGCGACGCACCCTCCGACGCTCAAGTCAGTAATCTGGGAAGATTATGAAAGAGCGTAAAAACTGGCAAAAGATTGATTACCTCTTAATGGAGATGGATGTGGGGTATTTATAGGCGTCTTAGGGATCAGATTAGGAATGTAATCCCCGTGATCTGATAAGGAATATACTCCTTGCAAACAAATTAGGAATGTAATCCCTAATTCCCAGTGGAAGGATAGGCATGAATCAGGGCCGTTGATTAGGATTTAATCAGAAACCCTAATTCTATCCCTCTGGATCGGGCTTTCTGCTGGTTGAAAACCCGCACCCGATTGAGGTGGATCCGTTCGAGGGTTATTGGATCTTTGACGGAGAGATCCAGTACCCATCTCAGACCCATTGGTAGGTGAAATTACCGTTTTACCCCTGGGCTTCGAGATTCGTGCCCGATTTGGATGGTTCCGATTTAACCCAATTTTAGCTATATCATCTAGTATGTCCTGCATTTTTTGGAGGTTAGCTTCTATTCCCGTTGGCTGACCATGAATCTGAGGAACTTCCCGGATGTTACGCCGAAGGCGCACTTCAAAGGGTTTAATCGCATATTGTGGGATCAAAGGACCCTGAATGCTTCTCCAAGGTCTTTCACATTATCTCGACCCTTGAGGCTTTTGACGAGCATGTCGTCCACACACTGTTAGATTTCAGTGGCAAACACAGATTGAATACACAGCAGAAAAAATACAAAAATTATTGAAACCTAGCCATGGATCCATGCGAAAACCATAAATCGTGTTTAGGAATTATACCTTATGGATGGATCTGCTATCTCCAAGATATGTTCATCACAGCACTGCAATATTGCGGTACCTCTATGGTATTCACACTAACGAATCAAAACCAAGCTTTCCTCACGCCACGGTGCTAGCTGCAAGATGGGGTTGTTCCTCACGATCTCTCTCTCACAATTTCTGTGACGGCTAGGGTTTTCTTGTGTCTTTCATAGATTTGTATCATATATATAGTTGCAGCAAATTAACCCTAAGAGTAATGAGGTCGTTGGGCTCACAATCCGAACTGGATTAGATTCGTGTGTGGGCCTCTGAATTTTAGTTAGCCCATTTAATCTAATTAAATGTCCAACCAATGTTAGGAGTCCGAGTCTTACTTGGATTCCCAATTAAATTCATTTTATGAATTTAAATCCCAATTTCGATCCATTCTAAGTGCGTGACCCTGTAAGTTCTCGTTACGTTGACAGTAATACTAAAATCATATTCTAGTATTACAAACAGTGAGCGGTATCTAGCAATATATTACTGTTACTCAAGTAACGGGAATGTCAGTGATTAGACATAACCTATCCGTAACCAATGTTACCTATCATGCCCCGCTTCCCAAAAAGAATACGGAATACGGATACGCGACTCAATCCAGCGAATGATTTGCATCATCCATAAGCTGTTCAGAATCTTACAACAAATCACAGAATAATCAGAGTCGGAAGCCAAAAGAATCATCCTTACACAGACATGTATATCTCAAAACAAAACAAAGTGCCAACAGAATTTAATTGAAAACCCTTAATATAATAGTCTTAAATAAACAGAACCGAACAAGTTAGTATCATAGGGTCACATCGCCCAAATACAAATAAAATCCAAGTATCCAAATACATTGTTTAAAAGCAACAGATAATAATAATAGCAAAAGAAGTCCAACACTAATATTTTATTTCTCTAATACCATCGGGCAAGCGACCATCCTGATCTGCAATCAATAAATTGCAGGAGAAGGAAAAATAAAACAAGTGCCCGTTAATGCAAGTTACGAGCCGCTTGTAATGCAGGATACAAGTACAAGGAAAACTAACAAATCTAAATAATAGCAGAAACAGATATAGCATGGTATACTAATATGTGTCAAGTGTCAAAGTCAAATAGCATGCAGACAGATATACAGATAGTGTCAAATAATGGTGTCAGGTGATAGTGTCAGACAAATAACAGATGCTCAGATAGTTAGATAATCAGAAAATCAAATACAGATAACAAATAACAGATTCAAATTCAGATTAAGATATCAGGTACAGATGTCAGATTTAGATACTTATAAGTCTTGTATTAATTACTAGCTAGGTAGCACTTCATGTGTCATCCTTTTAACACATGGTTGCTACATTTAAAACAGTTATGTTTGTAGATTTTGTAGGGGATCATATAGGGTCGTGTACTCAGGGTTCAGACAGATATCATATAACAGATCCAGACAGACAGATGGAACCTAGTGGTTCTCTTCTTCCTTACACCTTCCTATAGGAAGTAATGTAGACAGGGTACAGAATAACAAATAACAGATAATCATATGAAAAACACGGGCTCCCTTCTAAGTACACATTTCTATGCTTTCCCACTACTAAATCTTTCTCATAAACCCCGGCTTGGTCATTTTATAATTATTATCAGACAGATATGTATATGCAAAAAACAAAGTAAACCTAGCATGATATAATGAGAAACAAGTTTAGAACAACAGATAAGCATGTACAGATGGTAAATAGTCACATAACAGAACAAAATAGAGTACTTCCTAATTCAGGACAGCACGACAGTACAGTACTAAAACAGCGATTCCTGTTTCCACAAATAGACTTCCAACCTGAATCCAGCGAATACATATAAGTCATATAGTTTATTAGAAAAACATAACTCAAAACTGATTTGAAACCTAGAAAATACGTTTAGCCAGAAATCAGTCAATCGAATTCACAGTCAGGAAAACAGCAACAAAACACCTCAAATAAATCCAGAAAAAATATGTAGTACTTCTCCTATATGTCTAGTATCAGAATATAAAGTTGCATAATTTTCCAGTAAGATTAGTTTAGCCAACAAAAATCAGAAAATATCAAGAAACGATAGTTTGGCAAATCTGAAATTCCCAACACTGCTGTACGAAAACTGTAATATCTCACAAACCGTGAAAAAAAACCCAGATCCGTCAAAGGGAGAAGAAAATAGACAAAATAATCTAACTTTTACATTTCATAAAGATTTTTCATAAAGTAAAAGGAATTAGGGTGAAAATACGAATCTTTACAGAACAGCGAGCAAAATCCAGTAAGTATAGTTTTTATAAACAAGCATGAAACGGCATATAAAACTCATCAATAAAATCCAAAAAAATTCTGGACAAACCCTAATTAAGTTTAGAAATATTGACCAAAATTTTAGATCAAAATAATATATTTAGCACTAGTATCAAAATAGTTTAGTCATCGAAATTATCAAGAAACGAAATCTGGAAATGAAATACACCTCTGTAGTAAAACAATCATATCTCACACATACGAAAACAAAATCTATCAAAGTCAGAGATTTTGTAAAGAAGACGGATTTCTCTAAAAATCATGTTTAATACTGAAGTTAAGATACTGACCTTAATATGGTCTAAAAAACCAATCAAAACTGATCATCGACAAAATACAGATTTTCCTCTTAACAACAAATCAGCATACAACATACGAAACTCGTCCCAAACACAACCAAACATGTTATAAAGTCTACTAAGTGTTCAAATAATATGAAACAGGATATATAGCATGTCCACAACATGTATATCACATAGATCCAAATAAACACACGATTTTTCATAATTATTCCACAAATATAATCACATCAAGAACGGTCAAAACCTATGTTGTTTCATGTCAAATTTATGTTGTGAGGAAACTATGGTCAATAGCACTATAGAGACAATACTCACCAAAATACATCACACACGAGTTGTCTCTAGAACCCAACTACACTACAAGTGGAATTTATGACTTGTATCATACAAAGGAATTGAGTACAAGTTACTTGCCTTAACCGAAGACGAAACAAACACCAAGAATAACGGGAACGGATCCCGACAAAGAGCAAAACCCACGAACAAAGATCTTGAACCAAGCAATCCGCACGTGCAAACCCGTACACGCGCACAACCAACAAGAGAGGGAGAGAGATCGGAAGGGCGATGGCGGCGCTGCTGCTGTTGTTTTTGTTGTTGGGCGCGCCGAACAGAGACAGCGAGAGGGAAAGAACGAAAGAGAGATGGAGAGACGATGAGGGCGCTCGGAGTAGGGTGACTGGCGACAAGTTAGGTGCAGCAATGGGGTCACGGCAGTGGGTCTAAGGTGCAGCGGTAATGGGTTGAAGGTGAAGGATCAGGAGGTTGATGTGAAGGGTTAGGATGCTGGGGGTTTCGACAGTAATGGGGGGTTGGGGCTTCGGTGGTTGCACAGTGCTAGGGGGCTAGGGTTAGGTTGCGGTAGAGAGGGAGAGAGAGAGAGGATTAGTTTATATAGAAGGTGATTAGGGTTTGTAGTATGATAGTTGGGTAATTGGGTTTATGGGTTTATTAGGAGTAGTAGTAGGAAATGGTTATTCAATTGGGTTTAGGGATAATCATGAGGGTCTAGGATTTAAATTGCAAATAGGATTATCAATAATAGTCCTAGGCAAATGAAATCGCGATCACCCCAAATCACGAGCCAAAGAATAGAACAGAATCCAATAAAGAGAAAAACAACAATCGATAAAGAACGAAGCAAAAGACGAACAATCAAACACACAGAGCTCAAAATGAAATAAAATGAATATATATATTGAAAACAACTCCAATATACGGTCCAAAATATAAGAAGAATATAAATACTCAAGGAAGTAGAAAAATACACCAAGAATACGAAAAACGAAAAATAGGGGGTTACATTACCATGTAGTCTAGTCCTTTCATCCAAATATCTTAATTGACCACAAAGGCATAGAGCGTGTCACCCTTGTATAGTTCAATCTTTGGTTTCTTGATCTCCGAGTAGACTTACTAAAACAAATGAGCTCAATATCTCATATTGACTCATTTGAGCATGGCTATGCATTTTGTAGTCTCACTCAATCAAGGGGTCCATAGATATCGCTCCTATTATGTAAGAGGGACAAATCCTATCTAAGTCACTCACATCCCTCCGCATGATTTGTAGTATATCCAATAGTCGACTTTATAATCACCTTATTACATGTAACGTTTGACGACAATAAAACATATAACTTATCTTGTAGGGAACCGTAGTGACTTCAAGTCAAAAGACTACATATACCATGGTCACTGTGAGAACCGCTTATGAGACTCACGTAATGATCCATGTAGCGGTCTTATGGTGGGTCAGTCCAGTACATTATTACTCTAATATGTACCCATATGAAGACTTAATATCTCATATCCATGACCCGTGAGATATGGTCATCAGTCTACGCACATAATAGTCTCTATGCATTATTGTTGTCCTAATTTACAATAATACTTGACTAGGGTCATTTAAGAATGGTGTTAGGAATACAACCAGTAGGATCTCACAATCAAGTCATGGACTTGATATCCCATGGTATTGAACCTACTATTCTAAGGACTTTATTATGCTCATTTAATCACAATAAATAACACAATAAATGAATGCCTCATATATTAAATAAATATCATAATGCAATGTAAACTAGTAATGTTAATACACAACTGGCCTCTAGGGCATACACCAACACATACACCTCCATGTTCTGACCAATTTGATTTTTGAAGACCCGATTTACGAGTGTTCTTTAGCCCGAAGGGCATGACGGGGTAGCAAAATAGCCCTTGGTTGGTCACGAAAACCGTCTTGGGGATGTTTGGGGGTACATCCTGATTTGGTTGTAGCCCGAGAAAGCTCCATAAAACTTAGAAGCCCGTGCCCGGATGTCGCATCAATGAGGGCATCAATGCTCGGGAGGGGAAAGGAATCCTTCAGGCAGGCCTTGTTGAAGGTCTGTGAAGTCGATGTAGATCCTCCACTTCCTGCTGGGCTTCTTGACCATCACAACATTGGCTAGCCACTCGGGGTTTCTCACCTCTTGAATGAACTTGGCGGAGAGGAGTTTCTATACTTCTTCCTTGACCGCCTGCTGCCGATCAGGGGCATACTTGCGGCGCCTCTGTTGCACTGGTTTGGAGTCCAAGAGGATGCTTAGTTTGTGCATTATAAGATCCTCGGATATCCCAGGCATATCTGAGGGCACCCAACCGAATAAATCCCGACTTCAACGGATGCAGTCGATGATATCCTGCCTTAGGTCCCTGCAGACAAGATCGGCTCACTTGGAACTATTTGGATGGGTCATCTTCGGAGAAGGGGACCTCTTCCAGTTCTTTGACTAGCTCTGAACCGATCGTATTTCTATCAAAGGGGAGCTCGACTACATCGAGGGGCATGACTCCCACCCCTATAACAGCCATGTAGCAGAATCGGGCGGCCTCTTGGTTACCCTGGACAACTCTGACCCCATGTTCGGTGGGGAACTTCATCTTCATGTGGTATGTTGAGGGTACCGCTTGAAGGGATTCGAGGTCGGGTCGACTGAGGATGGCATTGTAGGCGACTTGAACATTTACCGTCTTGATGTCCATGACTTCGGTTCGAGAAGCCGGAGCCTGCCCAGCAGTAATGTCGAGGGTCACGATTCCCTCGACCTAGATGGGGGCACCTGAAAACCCCTGGAGTGTGTACCCCCATTGATTTTAGACTTTCCCTGGGGAGTTTGAGGGCATCGAAGGCTGCCATAAATAGAACGTTTACTGAGCTCCCATTGTCAACAAGGACGCAACGAACCTCATGATTGTCTAAACCAAGGCTGATGACAAGGACGTCACAATGCGGGAGTCGGACACCCTCGAGGTCTTCGTCGGAGAACGAGACCAATAGCCCCCGACCCCTTGGAGGTGGTTAATGGTGGATGGCATTGACTTCTTCAACGAAAGCATTGCAGGAGGTGTTCGAGTCTCCTCCCATAGGTCCACCATGAACACAGTGGAGAATAGCCAGTCTATCAGCTCCCTCTGGCTCGGGACCCATTCTTGAATGCTTGTCCGCCCTTCGAGGAGAAGAGGCTTGACTAGTATTCTGAGTGAACTCAGTTAGCTAGACTCTCTGTATGAGTGCTTCAATCTCTTCCTTAAGAGCCTGGCAGTTATCAGTCTCGTGGCCTCATGGCCGTGGTTCCGATTGAACCGACAGAAAAACCTTCGGTCCCTCCTCCTGTTGTTATTGTTGGATCGGGGGGGGATGTTTGACTATCGTTTTGTCCTCAATCTCCATGAGTATGGCTGAAATACTCGTAATGGGTGGGGTAAACTTCTCGAATCGGGGGACCAGAGGCAGATGTCTTTGGCCCGTGGGGTCCTTTAGCAACTTTATCGATGCCTCGGACTCATCTGCCTTCCTCTTCCCACGGGCCAACTGCCGAGATGCAGAGCATCTTCAGCTCGGATGTATTTCTCGACCCTATGGAGAAGGTCGGGAAAATCGAGGTGAGGTTTCTTGGCTAGGGAGGCCTTCAGCTGATCATGGCAGACATTATGTCGAAACACCGCGGAGGCGACTTCGGCGTCGAGGGAGGAGATCGTTGGGGCTTCGGTAGTAAACCTTCGGACGAAGTCCCGGAGGGACTCTTCGTCCTTCTGTTTAAGATCCATAAGGGAAGCGCTCGTCTTTTTCGCCTTGTAGCTGGTCACTAAAGTGCGCGAGGAAATTCTCTTTAAGTTGATCGAAAGAGAAAATTGAGCCGGGGGTGAGTGTAACAACCCTAAATTTTTGAGGAATACGTCTTGTATACGAACTAGATTCTACTAGCTATAAAATTATATTTTTGGTTAAAGAAATTATTTTCTTACTAATAACCTACAATTATGCATATGAATGAATATAAACATATATACATACATGTACATATTTTGAGTTGAACTTGTGAAGCCCGAATGAAACAAGTGAACCAAGCTACACTTGAACAAGCCAAATGGGTCAAGCCCATAGATGAGGCCGGCCTAGTCTTGGAGGGAAACAAAGGAGGGAAATGAGGTTAGGGTTAGGTTTTGAACACCCAAAAACACCATGATGAGTTTTTGTAAGAGCATATCACTTCACCACCTAAACAATCCAACCCATTGCATGATGGGTTGTTCTTATTCTTCCCCATGCCCATGAAATCCAGTCACCCCCTCTCTCCCTCTCTTCTCTTTTGTTTTAAAACCCCATCCCTTCTACCATTCTCTCCTACTACTCTTACTCTCTTCCTATACCTCCAAAACCCATTCCTAATACACTTAGCTACTGATTTGGGGAGAGAAAAAGAAGGGAAGCCAAGGAGAAAAAGAACAATGAGCCAAAGCAAAGGAGAAGAAGCAAGGAGCTAGAAGAGTCAAGAAGGAAGGCCTTCAAGCAAGAACAACCTACTAACAAGGTGGGGGTTTCAATTCTCTTGTTTTGTTTTTGGATGGTTGAATGGTGTTTGATGACTGAAAAAGTGACATGCATGTCCTAGGAATGAACTTTAACAACTCGTTTTGTGCTAAGTAGACCAAACCAGAAAATCCTGTTAAAAGACTGAATTTTTGTTGTCAGTCCGTATCTCATTGCATGAACACCACTTGGAATTTTGACCTGAAATTTTTAAAGGATGATCATATAGGCGTCGTACACCTTCAGTAATTTTTATGGATTTTTATGATTTTTTTCTGCTATTAAAATAAATTACGAACTTGCATGTTGGTCAGAATAGAAAAAAGTAGTTTTTATTGTTACTGTTGTGGAAAGAATGACTTGTATCTCACTACATGCTTATAAAAATGATCTAAAATTTTAGTATGTCTTTGTTGGATGTATCTAAGACCTAAGTTTCAAATTTCATGAGATTTGGACCACTATAGCTATGTCAATAAAATCATGCAAACTGAGCTAGATATTTTAGTGAACAGATCTGCTGATGTTACTGCCCTGTTTTTGGATAATATTCAAAAGGACATAAATGGAAATATACTTGGTAGAATCACCTGATTTTTGAAAGTGTTGTAACATCATGTGTCAGGAACTAGATTCTAAAATTTTATGATGATCTGACACCGTTTACTATTTTAATCTGATTTTATCCCATGACTGTGTTGACATGATGTTCTGTTCTGAGATTCTGTACACTTGTTAAAGATGAGACTATAAGACTTTGTAAACAACCTTGTACGAAGGAACTTGAAACTAAGGAGTTTTAGTAGACACATAGACCTTTCTGAATGACCAATAAATCCTTATTTGGACAAGTATTCGATTTTATATGATTTCTACAAGTGACGATAGAAACACAGTAAATCTTATAGCTTACTGTTTTGCACCATGATCATTGAGATGAGTCTAAACTTGTATCTTGTTGGCTTAGAGTTGCTGTTTGAGGTTAAGACTCATGTTATAGATGTGTACTTGGGTTAGTACTTAAGTGAGCTAAAGTTTCTTGCTAAGAGTAGCCCATAGTTGCTTGTAGACCCCATTATAGACCGAAATTTGTATTGAACATTGGGGTATGGTTGTAGACTACTTTGGGATGAAATTCATGCCCATTGTGTGCTTGTACTTGCTGTCTACTTTGAGTAGAACTATGGGGAGTGCCCGATTGCAATTCCTCAAGGGAACGGGACCGGGAATGACTCTGTTTTGGCATAAACGCCAAGTGTGTGTTTGCTATTTGGAATCCTAAATTGTCATTTTTAGGACTCTTAGAACCCCTACTTGGGTATTCATGGGTTAGGACATACTCCTAGTGTGGTGTACCTTGTTGGGGTACGTTGGTTGAGTTTTGAGATTCTAGGACTAAGTCTTGTGGCAAACCTAGACGGGTAGAATAAGACCCGAGTCGCATCGAACGCATTGGAGGAGATGACTCTTGCACCGGCGTACTCACCATGCATGGATGGATTCCATGGTTTGTGTTTGGAGCTGCCACTTTTCGAGGACCGTAGAGCGTTAAGTTTAGAAGGAAGCTATTTGTTGGTCGAGCTGAGGTTGCAATCAAACTCCAAGCGTCGATGTGGTTGTGGCAATCGATGGGGACGATTCGCCGGGGGTTCGTGCCAAGTGTGGGCCAAGGCAGGTCAACTCGCCGGACTAGAGGGCTAGTTGAGTCCTAGTGTGAAATAGATTGAGATCTATTTTGATAAATGTGACTAACTAAGGAGAGTCTACTAATGGAATTGAACTAGTTGATCATGGCAAGCAAGTTGATTATCGAGTTAAGGATTTGGAAATGGTAGATAGATCGCCTAACTAAAAGAATTAGAGTTGGCTAGAGTGATGGTTTGAATAGTCGGTCGATAAAACAAATCTTGGATCCAACCTTAACCTTTAATCTTAGAGTGGGATAGCCTTGATTCTTTGGTAGGGCTAGATCGAGTCTTGGTTGATTGTAAGGACAGGCACTAGCGAGGGTGTTTGCCTGTCAGGGGGACGTCGTCTCGACTGTAAGTTCTGCTCTAGTGTAAGGACGAGTGTAGCGCAGTTGGGGAAACCTTATATCCATCATGTCCTTTGTTGACCGATGTGGGCAGGAGGTTTAGAGGAAGTCCCCACAGAGCGAGTCTCTACGGGAAAGATTCTAAGTCCTCTGGCGGGGAGCTCTGGTGCTCGTATATCAGCTTTTGGTGAGGTCCGGCGAGACAACATATCGGGTAAGCCGATTGGATTACAGTCAACATATCGGGTAAGTCGATTTGATTACAGTCACGCAGGGTAAGCCTACGACTGACCATGATTTTAGTCATGCAGGGTAAGCGTGCGACTGGAGTCCTGGGCATAGTGGATAAAACTATGAGGATTGGACACCACTAACGACTAGCAGGGTAAGCATGCAGCCTCACCATCACTGGAATCAGAAACAAGAGAGAGCACAATAGTAGGATGCATAGCGGGGGATCGAGCCCTATTAAATGGAAGAACGTCGTTTGGTTGGGGTGTGTGTAGTATGGGATGCAAATCTTTCAACCAAGTGTGCATTAGCTTTAGGAGCATGAGTGCATAGTGTGCATTAGATTAGGTCATGGCATACACCGATACTTGTTTGACATCACCCTTTTTCTTTGCATCAAATATTATTCATGGTTGTTGAGGTTGGAATCGTTATACTATGGCATGAGAGGATAGCCGAGTATAGCATTTCGTTAGTTGTAATCAACTGACGTGCCCACAGTTATCAGTGCAGGACTGCCGAGTTGGGAGCACGGGAAAGCAGAAGCAAGGGAAAGCATTCAAGTGGAAGTTACTGTCCAAATTTTTATTGTACATTCATGTTGTACCAATTATTTGTAATTGTTGTAATCATTGGACTTTATAATAACAATTTCATGTAATAAAAGTTTTTAATTTCCTGTGATTTTTGTTGTGTTGTGACTCATTTGAAGGAAGATCCTGGAGAGTGTCACGAGTTCCTATGTTAAGAATTCGGGGCGCTACAACGAGCTTTGAATACCATTCCCGAGCAAGGCCACATAGAGTGGCTGAGAATGCGCGACATAGGAGGGGATCCGAGGCGCTGAGAATCATCATGATGGTTTTGAACCCCTCTATCTGATCAGCATGATTTGTCTCTTCGTTGTATGTCTCGAACTGGGGAGGCTCGGGCGGAGAAAGGAAGTTAGGAAGGTTGACGACCTCAACCGAATTGTCCCCTGTTCTTGCCTATCCGAGCAAGGCGGTCTTCCATCTCCTGAAGACGTCTTCGGACGTGGTCTTGCCGATTCTCGGATCTAGTCGGCCCGTGGTATTCTTCTCCCCCAGAATCCTTGATTTGTTCCTCGTCTAAACGTCGTTCATCCTTGACTCGTCCATGGAGAGCTCGTAGGACTTTGACCTGGAACTCTCAGAACTCGGTACGAGTAACATGACCTTCTTCACTGTGGCCGTCAGGGTGTCGGCGATCCCTTAAAGAATGGCTGCACCATTGATCTCGGCCTTAGAACCGTGAACTCTACGACTCGGAGCCGGGTTGGCAGTCCAACTTCGCCTCTCGAATGATTGAGTTGGTTTTAGATGTCGCCTTGGTTCGCTCGGTTGTTGATGACGTTCCGGAGGTCATCTGCCGCAGGTTGCTCGACCTACCGTAAGAGGGAGCTAGATGCACTCAGAGTCGGTCCTCGCAAATATTCGGCCCGCTGCCTCCTCGATCCTTGGGTATTTGCGGGGCTATGGCTCGGTAGAGGAGGAGGGACCAAAAGCCCTGCAGCAGTGGTCTTCTTAGCTTTATGAGCCATGAGAGTCAATTACTTCAAATTAGAACTCGAATTGGGAGTAGGATCGACTTGCGATTCCCTATAGACGACGCCAATCTGTTGTTGTTGTTTTTAGTGTATGGGAGCGACAGATTGTAACTACCGTTTCCACTATTTTCATTTTTTTCCCTTTTTGTAAAATTTTATTTGTAATTGAATAAAATACTCTACTTTTATTTCTTGATTATTTTAATTTAATTTGTTCATGAAATTCTTCATTCTTCGTGATTGAGCTATTTTTGTTGATCCTATTTTCTTCTAGTTAATTGTGGGTATTTTTATTTGAACCCCATTGATTTAGAACTATCTTATTGAACCCTACAACCCAATTTCAATTGTTTTTGACTCAAAACAGCTATTATTGGATCCTAAACCACTAATCCAACACCCTAATTGTACCATATAAATACAACTCTACTACAAATCCTAAAAAGAATTGCAAAAATTGAAACCCCAGTCGCTTATTTTCTATCCCCTCTTTCTCTCTCCTCGCCGTTTCTCTCTTCCCGTCCAAATTCCCGCCAAAATCTTCAAACCCATTACTGCTTCTCCTTCCCCGGCCAACTCCGGCCACCCCCTCGTCGGTGCCTCCCCGTCGACGCCTCCAGTTGCCCCGCCCCACCTCTTCCTCGACGCCCAGACACCCAAAACCCCACCTCGTCCTCACTTTCCTGTTCCTCGACGACAACAGAATGCTAGATCCCCGAGCGTCGCCCACTGATGTGCCACTCAACCTCGCCATCGATGTTGCCTCCACTGGTCGCCATCGCCGCTATAACACCCCGCAAAATTGGAAATAACAATTTTGCCCCTCATATGTTACGCACGTGTATTTTGTAACGTACTTCAATATGTATTTTTGGATTCCGATTATTTATGCATTTTCCGTATTCTTAAAATCATATTTGAGTCAACTCAAATATTAAATTCCAATCTCTGTATTTTTACGTGCTTTATATGTGTTATCGATGCACGTATCGATTACGTAATTTTTTCACCGCTATGTGTAATATTTTCTCTATATTTCAATTATTTACTTTATGTATTCAAATTCGTTTTATAAACACAAATCTATTTTTCTCTCGTTTTTATTCAAATATATTTATACGTGTGATGCACGTGTTTTCAATGCACTGTATTGAGTACATTATTGAATGTGTATAATAAATATACTTTTCTTATGTTCTATTTTATTATATTTAAATATTTTTTCATTGATAAAGTCGAATTTTGTATTTCGGTATTTTTACATGCGAAGTACGTGTTTTTCGGTGCACGTATTTAAGCGTGTTCTTTTCAAAATGAAATTTCGGAAGTGTGTGTATTTATTTTATTTTTTACATGATGAATCTAATTTATTATTAAACTAAACTAATTACTTAAACATTTCCTATATATTATAAACCTATATTTTAAATTAAATATATATGTGTATGTATGAATGAAGTGTGTGCAAGTGCAACGTACGTGCGCGTGTGTATGCATTGAGAAAGTGGCCGGTTGTTTATTTTGGAGTGGAGGGAAGTTCATTTTTTGAAATATGGATTGGATCTAGTGGTTTGATTAATGGGTAGTTAATATAACTATCCCCTAATCTCTTATAAAATACCCCTAATACACACCTTCTCGTCATTCCTCCTCTCCCCTGTCAATTCCGAAATCCCCAGCTAGCCATTTATCTGCTGCCTTCTCCACCCATTTCACCCTTCAACATATGTGAATATATATATATACATATATATAGAGATAGATATATGTATATGAAGTGTTATTGAGATGAGTGCTTTCCTCCTTTCTCCTCTGTCAACATCCGAAACTCACCATCCAACTTGTTCTCCTGTGCTTTTCCACTCACACACCTAATACATTTACACCTATACTCTCCCCATTCAAATTATATAAATATGCATATATATGTACATATATGTAGATATATGCATTTGTAGGTGTATGAATGTGAGATGAGTCTTCCTGTGCTCCCTGTGCTCTGCCGAAAACCAAATCCATCAGCATCCATGTGCTTCCTCCACCATCTACATACATAAATGTTTCCTATTCTATATGTGTACACACACACATGCGCGCACACACACACACACACACACAGATATATATATATATATATATATATATATATATATATATATATATATATATATATATATATATATATATATATATATATATATATATATATATATGGTATGCATGTGATAAATGAGCAATTTGTCTTTTACCATATATATATATATATATGGTAAAAGGGATATGAGCAACTTGCTCATTTAATAAATGAGCAATTGATGAGGTGGAATGCATGTGATATATTGAGTATCTAATCACTTTTAGGATTTTCCAATCACATGCAAGCCACCTCATCACTTGTTCATTTACTAAATGAGCAAGTTGCTCATACCCCTTTTTCCCATATATATATATATATATATATATATATATATATATATATATATATATATATATATATATATATATATATATATATATATATATATATATATATGCATTGTGATGAGATGGGAGATGCTCTTGCTGTTGCATGCCGAAGGTGAAGGTTAGAGCTTCTCGCAGTGCACGGATTTCAAGGAGGCAAATCGAAATTCCTCTTGGAGTTTAATTCTAGGAATTCAATTGAGTACGTCAATATTTCTTGGGTGGGTGTTTCTAAAATTCTTTCTAATTTAGGAGTATGATGCATGCTAAATAATATATAATTTAATTGCTAAATTCTGATAGGTATGGTAAAAGTAGATTGCATGATCTCATTTTAATTGTGTCATGATATGTTGAATTGATATTGTGATTTACATAAATGGCTAGAACTCGTGTGGAATTAGAAATATTAATTGTTGAAATGAGAATTGATGCATGTTAGAATAATAGTCAAAACAATGCAATATGTATGAAAAAGGATTTTTTTGATGCTAATATGATAAAGAAATGTGGAATTAATCTCACTAGTATATTTTATGAGTATTTTTTTTATGAAGAAGTTTTGATGAAAAACAACATTTTATTTGAAAATTAATTACATATGTTTTCTAATACAATTTGGGAGGATGTTTTTGTTATATTGTCAAAAAGAGAATTTTATAAAGTTTAAATAAATATACTATACTGTATTTTGATAGAAATGCATTCTAGAAAAGAATTAAGTTTTGAATGAGTACAAATTGATTGAAAGATCAAGTTTATTAAAGGAAAATTAATTACAGTGCAGGTATATACAAAAATTATTTAATTCATTTCATATCAGTTAGTCACTCAAGACCATTTGGTCTTCGGGTGCGCCTTGGGTCCGTTACTGTATCATAGCGGAGACTTGGTTCTGGGTTCGAGTCTGGTTAGAGACTGTTTTTATGAATTTCGATTTAATTCAGATTACCGAAAGTATACATATATATATATATATTTCAATCTCATAGTACAACAGTTAGTCACTTTGGACCTAGTTGGTCTTCGGGTGCACTTTAAGTCTGTTACTATTCACAGGTGGGTTTGACTCTGGGTTCGAATCCGACTTTTGCCACTTTGTTTTCTTTTTTTGATTTATTTTGTATTTTGAGTTTTAAAGTGAAATAAAAAATTGAAAAAAAATACTAATATTCTTCTGAAATTGTTTAGACTTTATGAAAATTATTTCTACAATATTTGGATATATCTTGAGAAGTAGCCAGTTGGGCTGACTGTCTCTTTTGTCTGGTTTAAGTCCGGTAGGGCAAGCTATAGTCGAGATGTGATGAAAGTAAAAGAAAAACACAAGTATGAGGGCCTCGGATCTACGGTGTGAGAGTATTCATAGGCTGCTTGCTTGATGTGTCATGTCATGGCGTGGATACATCTCCGGAATTATCAGGACCGTGGCGACGCTTGTGGGGTGTTCGGTGACTACGTAGTGCCATCGTTCCATAACGGAGGCGAATTGTCCATAGGCTCTGCATGATGCATCATATCATGATGTGGAATTCCCCTTCAGGCTGTCTGGGCATGGGCTCGTAACTCATAGGATATCTAAGATACTTGCCGTAGTTACCGTAGTAGTTTAACTCATGGCAAGGGAATCAACCCTACAAGATGAAGAACGATTAAGGGTTTGCCCTCGGACCTATGTAGTATGGGATGCATTGAATTCGAACAAGTGCGCATTAGTGTCATTAAATATAAATAACTGCATTAAGGACTAAGTGCACATTCACACACGACATCAACATGATAGTCCCTTTATAGCTTTGTTTTGTGATTAAGTTTGTGATTGTTAAAGTATTTAAGAATCGTTATACATTTCGGCATAGTGAGGATGGCATTGTATAATAGTTTGTCGGTTATAAGCAACTGACGTGCCCACAGTTTTATATGCAGGACTTGAAATTTACAAGAAGATAAATGATGAATTTATTGCTGATGATTACTTAAATTCTAAAGTTGTTGCAATTGTTTATTTATCATTGCTGTATTTTATTTATTCCGTTGCATGTTGATGTAAAAGACTATGTTGTAATAAAAGTTTCAAATTCCTTGTAAAGTTGTACGAAGTGAAGTGTAAAGATCCTGTGGAACTTCGAATTCAGACTTATTTGGAATTCGGGGTGTTACAGCCGCCTGCCGCCCCTTGGCCCTGGCCGCAGTTGCAATTGCTGTCTGTTGGATTTTATTACACGTATATTGCACGTGTTAAATTGTGCTAGTTCGTGGGTTCGTTGCTTTGGGTTCTTATCCCATTATTCTTTGTATTCATTTTCACCGTTAATAAGGCAAGTTACTGTCCTCTTGAATTGTACATCGTATTAAATTCATGTTTTATTGAAATCCTTGTAAGTAGATCCTATTCGTTATCGTATCGTTGTATTGATTCGTTATCGTATCGTTGATCGACTGATGGTTGATTGAAGATAAATTGATGTATGTATGTGTTCTTAATCTTATTTACCATGTTTTTATACCCTTCATGCTGATTGAGAAGTTTATCGACTAGTGGAATTGATACCCATCATGTTTAATTAATTTATTTCATGAAACTACACAAAACCTGTATATTGCTTGCTGACCTGTATGTTGACTGCTATTTTTGAACTAGTAAATGATCTTAAAATGAATAATTTTCTGAATAGTGATTGTAGCCTTATCTTTCTAGTTTCCAGAACATCTTGAATTTTTGAATTCCGAGTTGTGTAGCAAAAGTTATGCTCGTTTTACAACAGCTGTGTTTTTACTTTCAGATGTTCAGATTCTTGTATCTTGCATGCTTAAACAGGCAAAAGGCTGATCAAATACTAAAATTTTGCTCTGATAATTTCCAGATTGTTAGTAATTATGTTTAGGATTCTAGAAAATATTTTTAATGAATTTATTATTGAGTTTTTGCTGATTCTAAAATTATAACAACATGATGTCGAAATTCTGCCTGAACATGAATTCTGTAAAAAGCCATGTGATTGACCTAGCTATGTTGTTGGATTTTGAACTTTACATATGCGTTGGAACCATGTGAAAGTCTATTTACTATAATTTCTGACGGATTCAGTTTTTGATTTCTGAAATAGCAAGAAACTGTATTTTTGTACAGACTACTCTTGCTGTCCAGAATTTCACTTTTCAGTTTTTAATATATTAAGTATTTCTATACCGTACTATTGCATGAATTAAAATGTGTGTGTTGCATTGCATGATTCCAATGAGTTATTGTCACCATTCTAATTGTCCTATTCCATGTTACCATCCTATTGTTCCCCTATTGATACTATTGTTCATCGAAATGTCCCTTAATTGTATATTGTGTTGTTGCACTGGTAAATAATTAATAAGCTGGGGTTTAAAGAGTGATTTAAGTAGTGGACAAAGTAGATACTGTACTTGGAGGAGGGGCCCGTGTTTTCCTAAATAATGTTCTGGCTATTATTTTATCGTGTGATTGTGGCTTACGACAGTAACCCAATCTATCGTGTACTGTATCGTTGCCGAAGACCGTATTATACACCAAAAGGTGAATAGTATTTACCGTTGCCAAGTACATGATCTACCGAGTACACCACTTAAGTTTAAATGAAATTGATTGTATTGATCGAACCTGTAGAATGAGATTCAGTAGTTATGCATTAGTTAGGATTAAAATGATAATAGACTTAAGAATTGACACGACATCGACACTGCATATTGTTCCCTCATTGTTCCTATTGATATCGAATATTGGCTAAGTGTTATTGTTATTGATCATTGATTATTGTTACCGAATATTGAATTATTGTTTATAGCCATTGTATCGACTATCATGATATTAATTATTGTTATTGTCCCATGTTATTGATTCCTATTGATCCATTGATTCATTATTATATCGTTATTCCATTGTTCCTTGCTTTCTCTACTTGCTTTCCATGACTTGCCCTAAGGACAATTTTTCTTCTCTTTTTAGATGAAGTGTACACAAGTAATAAAGGAGAATTTCCTGCTGGAATTCGAGAACAAATTTTCTGAAGAACTATTGATTTATAATTGAATGCTATTTTTAATGAACTTATTGTATTGAAACTTGTTACTATTGTGTTTGGGATTTTTTATTGTATTAGGCTTATGTCCCGAATTTTATTATTGTTCCAGATGTTGGACTATTATTGTATTTGGATATTTATATTATTTCATTCCAAGTATTATTGTTCATGGAATTATTATTATTGCCTGCACAATTGTTCTGTATTGATTATATTGTTGAGTTGATCGGATAAATAGCTTATGGGTGATGTTAGTCATTCGCTGGACCCATGTCATGTACTCGTATTCTGTAATTTTGGGAAGCGGGGTGTGACACAGATAATGTGAGTTCTTATATTTAGGGAAACGACAATGATCTTGACCTTCGTTCTGGATTCGAAGGGGTGTTGAGTGGGTTGGTTGGGAGGCAGCAGACTTGTCGACTTGCAAAAAGAAGCTTGAAACACCGGGAGTATTCCCGGTGACAGACCCTCCGATGCTTAAGTCAGAAAGCAGTAATTTAGTGGAAGGGATTCTGTAGCAAAATGAGTGATTACCTATTAACTGTATAATAGGTGTTGTATTTATTGGGTTAGGGGAAAATCCGTTATGGAGAGATCCCGGGGCGATATTGAAATCCCTTGATCTCGGATCTGGAATTGATCAAATCCTTAATTTTAGGGTTGCGGTTACGGCGTAACCGATGGAGCGTCTGGAGCAAACGGCGGGTGATTCATCTAGGTGCGCAAATGGGCCTGCGGAAGGCCCGTGGGGTCGCTTAGCCTGGACCAGTAGAGGAGTTGGCATTGAGCTCAGATTGTTGCTTTGCGATTTGTGTGAAATCATTCGGCGGAGATCAATCACAATTTTTACCCATATAAGAAACAAAACTCAGTGAAGCTGAGAAAGAAATACATTTTTATACACGGTATTTGCATCACGTTTTTTGCCGTAATAGGCCACTTTTTGAAAATATTTGCTATTATGGGCTAGTTTTAAAACTATTAGCGCTTGTGAGCTACTTTGTGCCACGTCAGCAGTGACCGCTATTCTCGTTAGCGTTCTCTTCATTTTGAAAATCGCTCTGTTTTAAATATTTGAAATTTTTTGTTTGTTGTCGCTATTCCCACTAGCGACCTTAGTATATATGAGGTCGCTAATGGGATTAGCGATCTTTAATAAACTGTATTCTAACACTTAGCAAAATCTAGAGAGTTTTGCTCTCCGAAAAAACAACAATCAATCTATTTTTGAAATTGAGGTTGCTATTCGGAATAGCGGCCTTATTTGTACAAAGGTCGCTATTCGGAATAGAGGACCTTACAAATTTTACAAAGAACAAGAAAATTGTGTTTCCTACCGAGGTCGCTATAAAAAAAATTCCTAAAAGAGCAAAAGCTCTTTAGAAATTGCTAAGTGTCTCAATTCATTTGAAGTCGCTAATGGAATTAGCGACCTCATATCTTTACTATTTTAATGGGAGAGTTGGAGTTTGTAACAAACCAACCCTAACTTTATAACTATATAATACATGTGATACACGTACAAACTATATCCAACCAATATAAATGTGCACCACACGTGTAACCCAATTCAAAACATTCAAATATAAACTATTTTTTTTCTTATTTGATATATATTCATTTAATTTGATGACTTTAATTTTTTATACGTGCATCGCACGTACATTATACTAGTATACTAAGATCTCTAGTGGGAATAGCGACGGTAAACAAAAAAATTCAAATATTTTAAAACATAGGCCGCTATTCTCAGTAGTGACTTTCAAAATGAATAGGTCGCTAATGAGAATAGCGGCCACTGCTGACGAGGCATAAAGTAGCCCACGAGCGCTAATAGTTTCGAAACTGGCCCTATAATCGCAAATATTTTCAAAAAGTGGCCTATGTCTCCAAAAATTCATTTGCATCGGTCTATACACGACTTCTTAAATTTACATAAGTTGCACGTGCGAAAAAAAAAAAAAAAAACAATCACAAAATCCAAACCGTCCAAATTCAAAACTCCCGTTAACAGGAAAAGAAGACCTGCTATTTTCCCTTTCCCACTCTCGTCCCAAAAGATGGACATCAACGACGCCGACTTCTCAACCCTTCTTCTCTCCCAACGCGAAGAACTCATGGCGGCTCAATCCACCCAATCCGACCTCGACCTCGCCTTCAACCTCCAACTCCAAGAAGCCATGGCCGCCTCCCTCTCCGACCTCGAAACCCACCGCCTCGCCGCCGACCTCTGCCAACGCTCCCACGACCACTCCTTCGCCCAAGAACTCGATCAGATGCCCGATCAAGAATGGGCCGAGTTCGGCGATGATGTCGAGAGGCCGTTCGGGAAGGGCGTGGAGAGTGATCTGCCTGCTAGGGTTAGGGTTTATTTTAAGGGGATGGAGATTGTGGAGACGGTGAAGACGAAGGAGGTTTCCTTTGCGGGGATGGGAGTGGCGGTGTGCGATGAGAGGGACGGGTTGCTGCTTAGGGTTTCGAAGGCGGTAAATGAGGTGGGGAATGGTAAGGAGGTGCTGGATGCCAAGGCGCTGATTGAAGGGTTGAATGTGGTGGCGGGGATGGGGGTGAAGGTGGTCGATGTTTTTTCCGATCTTCGCGCACTTTATTATCATGTGAGTGATTGAATTATATGAATTGGGCTTTTTATTATTATTATTATTATGAGAAACTTGTTGATATATTTACTGGTAGACAATGCTGAATTTAATGGAGTCAACATTTGTAGACTCAAAATAGACTCCAAGACAGGAGAATGTGTTACCTTATGTAAAGTAGCATCTTTATTAATTGCTTGTGGCCTCCAATATTTACCACTTGAGTACATTATGAGTCTACAGAAATTGAGTACAATTAGTATTACTCAATTCATTATGAGATAATTGATTGTTGGACTCTGTAGGTGTTTGATTTAATGCAAATAGTGTAGGCCGACTTGCAAGATATCCTTTGGTTGTGACTTGAGGAAATCTTGCAAGTGAAGGGGGTTGTTTGGTTGTATTGCATGTGCAATTGCTGTTGCAATTTGCTTCAATCCAACGTCAGTGCTGCAGGTGGACAGTTGCAACTAAGTTCAAAATTCTGCAAGTAGGTTGCATACTTGCATCCTTACAAAGATTGTAATTGGTCGCATACAAGATTCAAGTTGCAGCTTGGCCTAGTTGAATGCAACGTAACAACCCCTAAGTTCAACTACTTTTTAGTTGAAATCGTAATGGAGCTCTATTTGCAACTAATGTTGAGTTAGGCATGCAGATTATATTGTAACAATTCAGGATAGATTAGCTAATCATTGTGATTTGGTTATTAGGGTGAAAATGGTCCTCAAATCATTGTGAAAGTGTTCCTATAGTCATGATAGGAAATAATTCTAGAAGGGAAATTTTATTTTCAGAAAATTGTTCTAGTCTTCGAATCGTGCGTACTTTTCACATATGGTTTATGATTGCCATAAAAAATGTGATAGAGATAATGGCATATAAAAGTTTTCCGCTGAATATAAGTATGAAACAATAAATTATGTTTGGGGCATTTGGTATGCGGATTGGAGAATTCCGGAAAATGTGAGGGTGAGAATCAAGATTTTCGGGAATGTTGCTTTACTATATCTAGTACAATACTTTGCATCCCTGCGAATCCTCCACTTTTGTATTATTTGTCATAAAGCTCATGGCTCTAGGGGGGAATGCTTACACTTCCTGTAAAGGATTTTGATTCCCATGGAAAATCCAACAATCCTTCCAAAACTGTGCTTGCCTCTTACTCTATGTACTCCACAAGGGAATGGAGGATTCTCTTGCACATTACTGTGTACCGAACGCTCCCTTATTTAACATCAGTAGATATAAATGACAAAATGAGTATTTTTGCTGGCCCTAATAGAGTAGCAAGACAATTTTTGCCCTAATAGGTAGATTGTTGTTGAATGGGATAACTAATGCAGTTTCACTCTACAATGTTGAAATTCCTGGCCTACAATATTCTTCACATGCATGAACGAGGAAATGTAGAACGATAAATTTGCCATCAGAAAATTACAGAGCATAAAATTTTCTTGTACGATAAACTTTATCTATTTCATTAATTGATAAGGGAAATAAAAATACATGTCGTTCTCAAAAACACTATATAAAGCAAAAGTCTTTGTCATTGTTTGAAGTTGACTCCTAGGTTATTATGAGTGCCTTCTCTTAATGTGACCCAGAAACTTTGAAACAAAACGGCGAGCACAAAAATTGCTCAGTAAGGATTGCACCGCCGGGGTGCCACAACGACGGATAATAAATAGGCTGTAAAAATTAGGACATATAAATAATAATAAATAGGAGGATGATAAAAATGATGACAACAACCTTATGATCATAATAGAACAAAATTATCAGAATTTACAATAGATATTCTTTAAATAGCTAAATCATCCTCTCTTTTTTAAACAAATAACTGAGCCGCCTTTAAGCCTTTTTTGGAGATAATCTCCGCAATCCATACCTAGAATTTTACTAGTTCAACTAAGTTTATTTGCTATTGATCAATAACAAATATCACTTCGAAATCAAAGCAATCAAACAACGACAAAACCGGTTACAAGAGGTCAATCTTTTAAGGTATAACTAAATACAAATTACTACAAAAGAAGGGACCAAATAACAAATAAACAAGAAAAGATCTGTTACCTTAAACCCTTTTTCTTTCTCTCCAATAGCTTTCCTTCTTTATTATTTTTTTCTTAATTTTATTTTTATTATTTTCCTTTTTTCTTCTTTGCTTTCTTACATAGAACCCCACTCCTATTTATAGGCTATTCTATAGCTTCATGGGATGACACGTATTTGATGAGTCATCCCGTAACCAACTTCCCGCCTATTAATTATAGTTCCTTTGTTATATTTATGAGGTGTCCGTCGCGAAATTTTGTGAATCGACTAATTCTTTTCTTTGGGGCCAAGTTTGGACTCCATAGGTAGTGTTTTCTATGGGTCACATAGATTTAATAAGTATTAAGATAAGGAGGCTCATAGAATATGTTCTATTGGCACATGCTCCATACTTTCTCCGCCGCCTATCCCCAATCCCTTTTGACAAACTTTTTAGTTGATCCTCCTTCACTTAAGCAACTAATCCTTTTAATTTATTTATTGACTAAAATCATATTTTGCTAGCTAAGGTCATATAAAAAATAGTAATACTATTATTGTTATTATACAGAAACAATTACATTGTTTTTTCAGGAAACTATTCAGTGACTGAATGGGTAAACTCACGAAGAGATGCAACTATTCAAAGCAGCCATCAGAGGATATAAAAAGCCTTCTGACTTTAGAGTCAACATACCACTTCATAAATAATACTCTCTTACTATAGATTCTCTCATGCTTAGACGAAATTTTCTTCTATTAAAATCGGGTTGTTGTTACTGCCCTAAACAACATATCTTGGTAAGGATACTGTTACAATTCAATTATGATTATGTGTGATCCTTGCCTCGTGAGTGCACCCCACAAGTATAGGCAATTTCAGATTAGGCTTCAGTATATATTGGGACAAATTTGCCACTTACACTAGTGTGTATCAAAATTGGTGGGCCAGATAGTTTTAAGGAAAGTTTCTAGTAGAGGCCCCTTGGAAGCAATATTTGCTTTAAAAAAAATCCAATTTATTTCATATTGCACTAGTTTCGTCAATAGGCTTTATGGTAGTTGTATGCTTATGCTTTTGTTAAAGTAAATTATATGTATTGCCTTCCTCAGGCACATTTTATTTTTTCTTCTGATTATAGGTTACAAATAAATGGCATTTAAAGCAGCGTAAAGTTGCAAACTTAGTCAATCAGGTAGTACGTCTCCAAAGTGGGTTCAATGCCTGCAAATTTCATCTGGTCGGTCACAGCGAAATTAAATATGCATTCCAACTAGCAAGGGATGCAGTTGATTCTCAACTAACAAAGATAACAGCCCCTAATGGCCAAGAAGCTTGCAATATCTGCTTAGAAGATACTGAACCCTCTCAAATGTATGCAGTTAGCGAATGCTTGCACCGATTTTGCGTCTCTTGTATGAAACAACATCTTGAAGTAAAATTACTCCATGGTGTGCTCCCTAGTTGTCCAGAGGATGGTTGCAAGATCAGGCTTAAAGTGGAAAGTTGCAGTAAATTTTTGACACCCAAGCTAATCGAGATTATGAGCCAAAGAATGAAGGAGGAATCAATCCCAGTTACTCAGAAAATTTACTGCCCTTACCCTAAGTGCTCGGCTTTGATGTCATTGAATGAAGCAAGACGACCAATATTAGAAACTTCGTCGTCTAAGCAGCCTGTCTTGGATACATCTGGACTTAGAAAGTGTATACAATGCAGTGGACACTTCTGTATAAAGTGCAAGGTTCCTTGGCATGACAGAATGTCTTGCTATGATTATAGAAGGCAGAACCTGCAAAACCATGCAGAGGAGTCAAAGTTGAAGGCACTCGCGAGAAAGAATTTGTGGCGCCAATGTGTTAAATGCAACCATATGATTGAACTTGCTGAAGGTTGTTTCCATATGACTTGCAGGTATTATATATATTGCTTTTAGTTTCCTTATATTCATGATCACCTCAAAGTATTAAAATATGTTTGTGTTTCATTTCTGGTATATCTTTGCACCATTTGTTCAACTAGGGAGTTATTAGAACTATACTGACTTAATGGGTGATTATTATTCATGGGCTAAATTTCAGAAACCCCCGACTTCTTTCAAAGAATCATGTAGCTCCTCTCAACCTTCTTTTCTTTCATGTTTACTATCAATTGTCCCCCCTTTCGTCATCTTAGACTATATTATGATGACAACTAGAATAATTACATATTTTATTAGGCTAATCTGCCTCTATTTAGTATTTAATGATAATTTGATTTACTTCAAATACTATATGCATATATTCCAATAACATAGGACCACAGTGTTGCAGAATACTAGCAGAAATATGAAGTAGAAATACATTTAGTGTTATCACAAGAATTAATCAACCTCTGTATGCTAGCCAATGGTGTTTTAGTCCTTGAAACCAAGGTTTGAAATCTCGGGATGAGAACGGTATCAGGTGGTTAAATTTTTTGGGAATAGGATCAGGATTGGGGAGATCAGCAGGATCAGGTCGCTGTATCGGGGTTATCCTTTATCGACTGCTTTACTTATTTAAATCAGTATTTATTTTTTTAATATTGTCTAGTTATTTTTGAAGAAGAATTGATCTGCATAATTAATATTTTTAATAAAAATTATTATCAGTCTTATAGTATTTATGAGAAAAAATATTTGATATGAGCTTCTTTTTAGTTAATTTTTTTACAGAATTGTTAATGTAATTTAAAAAAAAAGGCATAGAAGATGTTAGTGACTTTGCAGTGTAATTTAAAGTCATGCTAGTTTGACCTAATGATGGTACTCACCACTATCTACATCTCTTTGCTTGTTCTTAATATATTTTATATACAAATAAAACACAAAATGATTTGTTCTTTACCTTTGTTCTCTGAATTTCAGTATTGATTTATAGACCTATATGTTTTTTTTTTAAAATTTAATTTGCATAAGGTGATACATGTGATAGTAACGACAATAGTTTGAGTTTATAGTGGTCGGTGTATATTCTTTGCTCCGCTTAATATTAATGTTGTAACCAGTGTTGGAGATGTTGAAGATTTCAAACAGATGGTTTGTTAGAATTTGTAGTCTCAGAGTGTTTCTTTTGTTTTAAATTTGTTAATAACTCCCAACTATGAGGAGTTCGTGGTGTTCTGTTAGGATTGACATTTTCCTCAGCTAGTTTTCCACAATCATAGGGTTAGTTGAGAGCATGAGCTGCACTTTGTTACTCTGTTTTCTTGTAATGGCTTCATAAGCTGGAGTTCTTTCAATTACTGAATAAGAATCATCCATCAATATATCTGAGGTTATCTTGCTTGGAGTTTAGTTTTTCAACAGTCTGGTATCAGAGCATCTCACAAGGGCCTGATTTCTTTTGGAGTTTAAGGTTAGAGTAAAGGATATTAACGAGGCAAGACTGAAGGATCTCAAGGTGAAAAACTACCTCTTCCAGGCTATTGATAGGGCATTATGGAGACGATTCTCTATCGAGACATAGCCAAAGACATATGGAACTTGATGAGACAGAAATATCAAAGGGTCCACAAAGTTGAAACGGGCTTAGATGCAAGCTCTTAGGAGAGAGTTCGAGGTACTTGGGATGAAAGAGGGAGAGACGGTAGATGCTTACTTCTCTCGGACCTTGGCTATTGCCAACAAAATGAAGGCATATGGGGAACAAATGGATCAGTTGGGGATTGTGGAGAAAATACTGAGGCCAATGATGGGGAAATTTGATTATGTTGTGGCTGCCATTAAGGAATCCAGTGACCTCAACACTATGACAATTGATGAACTTCAGAGCAGCCTTCTTGTTCGTGAGCGGAAAATGCGAAATCACACAAGAGGAGAAGAGCAAGTATTGAAGGTGACATTCGATGAGAAAGCTGGAGAAAGAGATGATAACAGGTATGGTACAAGAGGCTGAGGTCAAGGTCGAGAAGGTTTCAGAGGCAGAGGAAGGGGTCGAGGAAGTGGACCGTTCAATAAAGCATTAGTGGAATGCTATAAATGTCATAAATTGGGGCACTTCCAATATGAGTGCCCTGCTTGGGAGAAGGCTACAAATTACGCTGAGCTAGATGAAGAGGAGGAGCTCCTTCTAATGTCCTATGTTGAGCTCAACGGCTCGAAGAGGGAGGTAGTTTGGTTCCTTGATTCAGGCTGTTCTAACCACATGACAGGGAATAAACAATGGTTTGTGGATTTGGATGAGCAATTCAGGCATTTGGTGAAATTGGGAAATGATTCAAGAATGACAGTAATGGGAAGAGGCAAGATCAAGCTTGAAGTGGGAGAAGTAATTTAGGTAGTGTTAAACGTTTTCTACATTCTTGAGTTGAAAAATAATCTATTAAGTATTGGCCAACTATAAGAACACCGATGGTGTGCAAACAGGATGTTTGTACTACTAGCATTATTGACACCACAATCTTCAAACTGTCCTAATGTTGCCTCTGAAGACATCTCTGACTTGTGGCATCGAAGATTTGGTCACTTGACTCTCAAAAATCTCAGAATCTTGCAATACAAGAAACTAGTGAAAGGGCTGCCTTAATTCAAGGCTTCAAGCAAGATATGTACGAGCTGTATGGTGGGAAAGCAGCACTGAGAAGCGATGCCAAGGAAGAGTCGATGGAGAGCATCACAACAGCTCCAATTGATACATGCTGACATATGTGGCCCCATAACTCCTACGTCAAACAACAACAAAAGGTACCTCTTGACCTTCATCAATGATTTTAGTAGGAAGATTTGGGTCTATTTTCTTGCTGAAAAATGTGAAGCATTCATAACTTTCAAGCATTACAAAAATCTTGTTGAAAAGGAGATAGGATTGTCTATATGTTGCTTGAGGACAAATCGAGGTTGAGAATTCACCTCAAAGGAGTTCAATAATTTTTGTAATGACATTAAGCGTCAACTTACTGCAGCCTACACACCCCAACAAAATGGGGTTGCAGAGCGCAAAAATCATACCATCATGAATATGGTTCAGTGTTTGCTATCCAAGAAGGAAGTTCCAAAGTCATTTTGGCCGGAAGCTGGTCAGGTGGACTGTTCATGTGCTTAACCGGAGCCCTACCTTGGCCGTGAAGGATAAGACACCTGAAGAAAGCTGGAGTGGAGTTAAACCATGTGTGGAGTACTTCAGGGTTTTTGGCTGCATAGGGCTTGTACATGTTCTAGATGCTAGAAGATTGAAGCTGGCTGACAAGAGTCATAGGTGTGTGTTGATTGGTATGAGTGAGGAGTCAAAAGCTTATAAGCTTTTTGATCCTGTGACTAAAAAGGTTGTGATTAGTAGAGATGTGCAGTTTGATGAGAAAGAAAGTTGGAATTGAGGGAGGAGTGAAGAAGTCAGGCTTGACATACTATAGTGGGGAGACAGTGATGAAGAGTTCAGTAATGCCATAGATAGTGAAGTCGACACCGAGGATAAGAAGCAAAAATGTGGAACCTGGTTCAGGAGAGTCTACTGGAGCAAGCATGCCAAACTCACCAGTAGTTGATGCACCAAACTCACCTAAGGAAAGGAATCGGAGACCTCCTGTATGGATGCAAGATTATACAAGTGGAGAAGGCCTTTCCGAGGAAGAAGATGTGTAGAATCTAGCTATGCTCATTTCTTATAAAAATCCAACAAGTTATGAAGAAGCTGCAAGAAGTGAGAAGTGGAGAGTAGTAATGGATATGAAAATTGAAGCCATAACTAAAAAAGAAACTTGGGAGCTGGTGCAACTTCCAAAAGGAGCTAAAAAGATCGGGGTAAAGTGGGTGTACAAGACAAAGTTAAATGAGAATGGAGAGATTGCCTAGATTAGTAGCAAAGGGCTACACACAAGAATATGGAATAGACTACAATGAAGTATTTGCTCCTGTGGCTCGTTGGGATACTATTTGCATGGTTTTGCTTTGGCTGCACAAAGAAGATGGACAATGTTTGAGCTGGATGTAAAGAGTGCATTTTTGCACGGTGAGCTGAAAGAAGCTGTTTTCATTGAACAACCACAAGGTTACGTGCAATAAGATGAGGAAGAGAGTCTACAGGCTTAAAAAGGCTATATATGGGCTAAAACAGGCTCCTAGGATCTAGTACAACAAGATTGAAGGCTACATTCTCAAGGAAGGTTTCGAGAGGTGCAGCCATGAGCATACCTTGTTTGTCAAGGCAGTAGATGGAGTGAAGATCCTAATTGTAAGTCTTCATGTTGACGATTTAATCTTTACTAGTAATGATGCTTGCTGGATTGAGAAGTTTAAGGGCTCGATGAAGTCTGAGTTTGAAATGACTCATAGGAAAGATGACATATTTCCTAGGAGTTGAAGTTCAGCAAAGTTCAAAGGGTATTCACATACCAGAGAAAGTATGCCCAAGAAGTTCTTGATAGGTTTGGTATGGGAAATAACAACTCAGTGACGAATCCCATAGTCCCTGGTTCGAGAATGACAAGAGAAGGTGAAGGAGGGAAGGAGGGAAGGTTGATGCAACTCTGTACAAACAAATGATTGGTAGCCTCATGTATTTGATGGCTACCAGACCGGACTTAATGTACATTGTTTGTCTTATAAGCAGGTATATGGCCAATCCAACCGTGGCGCATTTGCTTGTTGCAAAAAGGGTGCTTAGGTACCTGAAGGGAACTACAGAGCTTGGTGTGTTCTATGAGAAGGGAGTTGCAGATGAGTTGGTTGCATACACAGACAGCTACGTCGGGAGGCATAGAGAGGCAGGGGTGGCTGCTGGAGGAAGAATAGGAGGTTAAGGTTTTGGGTTTGTTTGGAGGAAGGAGGAAGAAGAAGCAACCTATTTTTCGGCTTAGTGGCTGTGAGTCCCTGCAACTAAGCTAAAACTTCGAAGTTGTAGAAAGGTTAAGGGAAATTTCATTTGTATTCTAACATGCCCCTCAGGTCGAGAGCCCAAACGAGATTAATACCTATATGTGTATGAGAAAAGTGAGCCTCATATTTGTATGAGAAAATTTTCTCATACAAAGTGAGGTGTCAAAACAAGGACCCTTAGATATAAGTTTGATTAAAGGGAAATTTTCTCATACAAAGTGAGGTGTCAAAACAAGGACCCTTGGATATAAGTTTGATTAAAGGAAGTTTGATTAAAGGACTCATTTGCAAATTGTAGTAGAGAATCTTAATAACCAAGATGAACCAAAATGTTTAACAAACCTATAATCTAAGGGTTCTTGTTTTGACACCTCACTTTGTATGGGAAAATTTTCTCATCCAAATATGAGGCTCACTTCTCTATCTCTCTCTCTCTCTCTATTATATATATATCCTAGATTTGCCCGTGGGCACGTGCCTACGACACGTCTTCAGAACGATACAGTATATGAAAAGTCTTGTAAACAGTAAATCAACAATTATGTAGCTCAAGTTTGAATAGTATGACAATAATTAGTTGTAAATAAAAGTCCATGTTTTCATAAAAGCCCAGGATTTGAATTTGAGTTTTGGGGGGGGAACTTTTAGGGGGGGGGAAATGTGTTTTGAGAGGTTAGATTTGGGCCCTTAATTTTGGGGAGATTGAAGGAGAGCCCCTTGATAGCTTTCTTTGTGTTTTATTATATAGATATAGGGAGGTTTTCAAGAGAGCCTCGAGCTCTTCTTAAGGTGGGAGAGCTCGCCATAGTGTGGATATCCTATGGCTGATCTGAATCATTCATCTTTTTCTATATATCTAACATGGTCTAAGCATGAGAGATAGTCACTTAAATTTCGTCTCTTCTTGCATCATGTTGACATAAAAATAAAGATATTTCAGTCGTATAATTTTTAAAGTATCAATGTACGGGCAAACGAATTTCAAATACTTGATTCCGCATTCTTAAACTACTTTAGACATTTATAACAAAATGAAGGGTTCGGATTGCTCGTACGATGCCCTCCATGATGAAGGTGAACCTTGGGCTCTCCCACCTTATCGGGAGCTCGGAAGTCTCTTGAAGATCGTCATATATATATATATATACTAGATTTGTCCGTGGCCACATGCGTACGGCACGTCTTCAGAACGATACAACATATGAAAAGTCTTGTAAACAGTAAATCAACAATTATATAGCTGAAGTTTGAATAGTATGACAATAATTAGTTGTAAATAAAAGTCCATGTTTCCATTAGTATATGGTCAAAAAATAATTATAAATTGGGGTATAAAAGTCCATATTTCCATATATATATATATATAGATTTATATATATATATATGGGAAAAAGGGGTATGAGCAACTTGCTCATTTAGTAAATAAGCAATTGATGATGTGGCATACATGTGATTGGAAAATCATTAAAAGGGTTAGTTGTCCAATATATCACATGCATGCCACATAATCAATTGCTCATATCCCTTTTACCATATATATATATATATATATATAGAGAGAGAGAGAGAGAGAGAGAGAGAGAGATAATTAAATAAATAAATGAGTTGTTTGGGGGGGGATTAGAGAGAGAGAGAGAGAGAGAGATAATTAAATAAATAAATGAGTTGTTTGGGGGGGGATTTGAAGTTTTTTTTGGGGGGGGGGATTTGAATTTGAGCTTGGGGGGGGGGGGGAGAACTTTTTGGGGGGAAATGTGTTTTGTGAGGTTAGATCTGGGCCTTTGATTTTGGGGGGATTGAAGGAGAACCACTTGATAGCTTTCTTTGTATTTTATTATATATACTAGATTTGTCCGTGGGCACGTTGCCTACGACACGTCTTCTGAACGATACAACATATGAAATGTCCTGTAAACAGTAAATCAACAATTATATAGCTCAAGTTTGAATAGTATGACAATAATTAGTTGTACGTCCATGTTTTCATTAGCATATGTTGAAAAATAATTATGAATAAGGTATAAAAGTCCATGTTTCCATAAGAGTATATATATATATATATAGAGAGAGAGAGAGAGAGAGAGAGAGAGAGAGAGAGAGAGAGAGAGGGAATAAAGAAATTGTTTTGGGAGGGATTTGAATTTGAATTTTGGGAGGAAACTTTTGGGAGGAAAAATGTGTTTTGTGAGGTTAGATCTGGGCCATTGATTTTGGGAGGATTGAATGAGAGCCACTTGATAGCTTTCTTTGTGTTTTATTTTATATATATATATATATATATATATATATATATAGGGTAAAAGGGATATGAGCAACTTGCTCATTTAGTAAATGAGCAATTGATTATATGACATGCATGTGATACATTGGACAACTAACCCTTTTAAGGCTTTTCCAATCAAATGTATGCCACATTATCAATTGCTTATTTACTAAATGAGCAAGTTGCTCATACCCCTTTTCCCCATATATATATATATATATATATATATATATATATATATATATATATATATAATGAGGGTCTAGTGTGTCAGAGGAGCCAACTTAGCTAGAGTGACAACTCAAGATTCATACAAAATTTCAAATGAATTTGATGTATATCGACCACTCATCATGCAACCTAAAAATGGAATAATTTTTGCAAAACTCTCCGATCATAGCAATTATCTGTCTGATGAACAATTTTGCTGGACGACTGATGTTATAATGGCCTGTTTCTGGGATGTTATCAGCAAGGAAGAAAAATCCATTTAACAATTCCAGATTTTCTTCGAACTGTATCTTCCTTCTAGTGATCCATAAAAAAGGTTTTCTCTAAATTTTACTGTGTAGGATATACCCATGAAAAACCAAAATGTGAGCATGTTGCCGCTTTTGAACCTATATATGACCAAATTATGTGCCACATTCTATTTGAAGATTATCTGTTGTTATTTTATATTTCTTAATTGAATAGTGTTTGCTTGTTTAATTATCCTTGTTATATTCCCACCCATACTTTTCTTTTTTAATTTTACTTTTGTATGGACTATACATCTTTTATTTTGGCGATCTAACTCAAAACTATATTGCTTGTTGTCTTTTGGACAACATTTATGCATAATTGTGACATACAATCTTGTGATTGTTGTATAATGGTTGTGCCCTTGTGTCCAATTTCATACGAATTTTGCTTTCTTGTGTCCTGTACCGTTACGCAGAACAGTATCCACATTCCACATTTTCTATTCTTGAGTTGGTTGATGGTAATAAATTTATTATTGACAAAGATGCATATACCCTAAGAGATTAGTTGTTAATTCTAATTGTATTGGCAGGTGTGGATATGAATTCTGCTATACCTGCGGTGCTGAATGGAAAGACAAAAAGGCAACGTGCACCTGCCCTCTCTTTCAGTATGACACCGACAATGACTCAGATGAATATGACGACCATGATGTCGAGTACGACGAATATGATGAACATGATGAATATGATGTACACTACGGGGAGTATCATCTTGATGTCTATATGTGAGTGCAGCTGGATAGTGGATAAGCTATATATATATTAATTAAAATTATCAGTTATCTATTATATACATAAATTTTTTTGTTGAAGGAATATTATATGCATTAAGTTATCCGTTTAAAACATTGTTTTCTTTGTAAAGGGTCTCCAAACTGTTTTGGGAGATTTGTGTCAGGTTGTCAGGACTTTAGTTGCTCAATTGCATAAATTTTGCTTTTGTGTTTTTTGTTTTGTTTTGTTTTTTTTTTTTCCGTCTTTGTTGCGTATTTGAGTTTTTGATCATTTAAACATAATCATTCACATGGGGGGTTTAATGAACACGTTGTTGCATTGTGCTTTGCATATTGAGATTGTTCGTATAAATTTGTATAAATTGTCATTCTAGATTACCAGAGGTTGATTGGATGCAAGTGTGTAGTGTACTGGCATGTTTACCTTATGATAGGAGATCAAGATTTATAGTATATTTCGGGGAAACTATTATTTTGATCTGGCATTGTTTATGAATGGCACTTTGAAACACCAAACTAGAGAGCTTATTCTGGACACAATTTTCTTCCGCCGCAAGGCATTTGCATATGCTTGCTTGCGAAAGATATGTTGCAACCTTTGGATCTTACAAATTATGTTTGATCTGGTAAACTATGTGACTTAATTTACTTAACAATAAGATAGCTTGATCTCTCTTTCTTTCTTCTTTGTTTCTTTTGAATAGAAAGTGAGATATAAGAGCATCTGCCGTTACACAAATTATGCATATACTATTGTAACAACTCAAAAATGAATTTATTCAAACATAAAGGCATTTTGTAAGCTTTTAGGCATAAAGGTGTTTGCATGAACAAACTACAGTTAAAAACTTCCATAGGCCAATTTAAGTGATGCAGTGGCTGTCTAGGAAACAAATATAGAAAGTGAGATATAAGAGCATCTGCCGTCGTTAGACTCAAAATTTCCTATAGTTGATCTCTCTTTCTTTCTTCTTTGTTTCTTTTGAATAGAAAGTGAGATATAAGAGCATCTGCCGTCGTTAGACTCAAAATTTCCTATAGTTGGCTTTTAGAAATAGAAATTTTGAGTTGGGGTTGTAGTCGCTGAAATCTAAAATTTGGTTCAGCGGTGGATGATCGTTTTATTTTTGAATCTCAAATTTTTTTTTTAATCCAAAACATTTATTTAAAAAAATTAATCCTATAGGGTCTATTCCATAGAAATTAAATTTACAAAATGGGTGACAAAAAGTTTAGGACTGTTGCGTCCCAGGCCTTTTTCCTTTTTTTTTTTTCCTCCGATCGGACGCAAGATCTTCTTGTGTTCGATTGATTCGGCGAAATTTTTTTTGTCGGACGCAAAATCATCTTGCGTCCGACCTGTTTTTTTTTAATAAATTTATTCATCAAACGCAAGATCATCTTGCGTCCGAGATTTTTTTTTAGAATGGACGCAAGATGATCTTGCGATTCCTATATTTGAGAATTTCCTACATCTTCTCTCAAATATACATGGCTACTGTAGCTTTTTTTCCCCAAAATTTTGAAATATAGGAAACGACTACAGCATGTCGTTCCCTATATTTTCCAAATTTTGAAAATATAGGGAACAACTACAGATGCTCTAAAGAACGGGAAGAGCACCATGTTACTTAGGAGCAGATATGAAGTTGGGCTTGGCGGTGATCTTAATTTCAACATGGAGGAGACAAACAACTAGGGTCGGCCCTGAGTTGTAATACCCTGATTTTTCGATTAATGAAAAATTATTTATTTGCACGTAGTGTGCACGTGCAATATTTTGTTTGGATTATTTTATGGATGTGTATAAATATTTAAATATTTTCTCACCATTATTTTGTACAAAAAGCTTTTTTTTTAAACAAATAGAAAGCCTTATTTTAATTTAATGAAAAAGTCTTTTCTTAGAAAGCCCAAATGTATTTTTATTTTATTTATTTTAATAAACTAATTTGGCCCAAAAACAAAGCCCATGAATAAATCTCTTTTATTAAAACTTGTCATGTAGAAGACTAAATTATCATTATTTTATTTTTGTACAAATTAAAAAGGTACAAATTTGGCCTAGTTGCATGCACGTGCACTACACGTACACGTGCTATGCACACTCTCTTTCTAGGCCGGATTGCTTCTTTTTGGAGGGAGATTTGATTTTTGTCATGGTGATCATGGAGGTAGTTTTGTGAATGTGGGTAGTTTTCATAACTCCTACTTTGATCTAGGCCCTTCATTCTACAACCACCTAAGCAATCTTAGCCCTCCATTTCACTTATCTTTTAGTATAAATACCCCCCCTCTCATGGTTATTTTCATATGCAAATTATATTTCCAAGCTATAGTATTATTGTAGTAATAGTGTGAGTTATAAAAAAAAAGATAGAGAGTTGTGTGGGATTGCTTGGAGAAGGAGAGGCCGGCTACTACTAGAAGAAGCATTCGGTTTGTGCTAGGAGGCTTGGTGTGGAGCTTGTGCGCGCTTTGTCTAGGAGGAGGTGCTTTCATCTACAAGAACTTGGTTGCTTTTTTGTGTTTTCTCTCCATACAAGGTGGGTAAAACTTTCATATTTCTAATGTAGGAATCTATGCTAGTCTTAATTATCAACACTATGCATGAAAAATACTAATAAGAACACACTTAAATTGAAAAGTTAGTGTATGAATGGATTGAAATGATGTGATTAACTTGTGTGTGAAATTCTAGCATGAAATTAAAGTGTATGTAGAATTCTCCATGGTTATTAATTTGGATGAATGATGGTGGAATGTTGCTAGCATGATGCATGAAAATCTCCAATTAGATCGCTTGTAAATTGTATGGTTAAAGCATGAAATTGATTAAGATAAAGGCACACTTTAATTTGAATAGAGAGTTTTCTTGAATGATCGAGTTGTAATTATGATGAGTAGTAGTATATGTTGTGACATAGATGAACTAATGAAACTACTTTGTTATCACCAATTAGAACTACTCAAAAATTAGTAGTTTTGAGTTTACCTATTCATATGCTAAATAAATCTTTATGTTGATATGGGGATGGATAAATCCAAAAATGTATGTGTTGTGAATAAAAATTTATAGCGGTGAATTATCATAAGAAATTTGTGAATAAAAAGGGATTAGAAGTCCAATTGATTATTCAATGTCGAAAATAAAAGATATGGTAGTCTAAATGAACAATTTATTAAATTGTGTGGAAAAAATTATGTTTTTAGTACAAAAATTATTTTATACTTGCTGTTATGAAGATCAGGTAAAGGAGATTTAATCTGGAATTTTTCAGTAGTTTTTATAAAGGCAATATGAAACTAGTTAATTTGAACATCGAGTTGTTCTTTTAAACAGTGCGAATATGAAACATAAGGGTTTTTATTGGGTAGTGTGACAGCCCGAGCTACTAGCTCAGGCGGTCACTGACTGCGGGTTGCTTCTCTGGGTCGAACGGTTCGAGCCCCAGCGATGCCAACATTTTTCTACAAATTTCCGAGAACTTATAACTATCGGTCTGTACACCCTATATACCATTTGACCCCTACTTATATCTCTAGCACAGTTTGGCCGGTTGGCGGGTGCTCTTGGCTTGTTTCCCGTTGTGCCTGGGTTCGATTCCTCCCTTCGGCACTTATAAAAAATATTTTTTTTGTGAGTTTGTGATGTCCAAAAAAATGTGAAAAAAATATGGTAATTCTCATAAAAATGCAAGGAATTTTATAAGATGGAGTTGGGTATTATTTGAATAAAATACAATATGGTTTGTGAACAAAAGGCACAATTAGAGCTATGGTTCTAAGATACACACTCATGAAAATTATAGTTTATAAAGATAAATTGAAATGGATTTATTAGAAAGTAATTGGCAAAAAGAACCTTGTTGTGTGACATGATATTATTAATTCTCACTTGAGAATATTGTGCAAAATATGAAGTATGAATGTTTATTAGTAATATGAATTTCAAATGTGAAATTATGAAGTGCATGGGTTCATGTATGATTATGGAATTAGAAATCATGTTGATGAAAGAAAAAGAAATTTGTTTGGCTATGAATATAATATGAATCTTATGAGTTGTAAGTACTCAAGTTGAAGATTGTGAAATGAAATTCGAACTAGAGTAGCTAAGTCTCCCCGGCATTGAAAAAGAAAATGAATTGAGATGAAATTAGACCAAGGTTGGTCATGATGAAACAAATGAATAAGTCCGGTTGATGGAGAGGCTAACTCTAGAGATTATTTTGTTCATGATTTTTATAAAACTAAGGATTAATACATAGTGGAGACGTGATGAAAGTAGAAGAAAAACATGGGTATGGGGGCCATCGGATAGCGGTGTGAGAGCGATCCACAGGCTGCCTGCTTGATACGTCAAGACATGGCGTGGGCGCTACTCCAGAATTATCGTCCCGGTGGCGACGCTCGTGGGATGTTCGAGTGGCTATGGGTGGTGCCATTGTTCCATGGCGGAGGCTGAATTGTCCATAGGTTGCCTGCTCGATGCGTCGTGACAGTGCGTGGGATTCCCCTCCAGGCTGCCTGGACATGGGCTCGTAGATCATAGGACATCTAAGACACTACCGTAGTTACAGTAGTAGATTAAGTCATAACGGGGGATTGAACCCTAGAAAGATGAAGAACGAATAAGGGCTTGCCCTCGGACCTATGTAGTATGGGATGCATAGAATCCGAACAAGTGCGCATTAGTGTCATATAACATTAATAAATGCATTAAGGATTAAGTGCACATTCACAACACGACATCAATAGAGTAGTCCCTTTAGTTTGAATGTGACAAGTTTGTGTTTGCTAAATATGAAAAGTTAAGTTATACTATTTCCGGCATAGAGAGGATGGCCGTGTATAATGTTCATCGGTTGAATAAACTGACGTACCCACAGTCTGATATGCAGGTAAATGTTATGTTAAAGATTAAAGAGGATTGGATGCTTAAAGATTATATCAAGCTGTTGTACTTGTATTCAATTGTTGTATTTTACTTCCGCTGTACAAAAGAAAGATGTAATTTGATGTAATCTCTGATGTATGATGAAAAGTTTTAATTTCCCTGTAAAATTGTACTAAAGAAAGTGAAAAGATCCTGTAGAACATCTCGAATTCAGTGTATTTGGGATTCGGGGCGTTACAGAGTGGTATCAGAGCCACGCTTTCTACACTTTCACACTTGTACAATTTATAGAGAACGACACCCTAGTAGTGGACATTAGAGTGTGTGTTTGAGTCTAGAGATTTAAATGTAAGTGACTTACATTTGTGTTGCTCTAAGATTTATGCTTCTTCCTCTCTATTTCTAAGATGGCTGATCACTTCGACCCTGCTGGAGGCGACGACTGGCATATTATTGAGGAAGAGTACCATCCTGGACAGGCAGATTCCGAGGACGAGTACTACCCTGGGCAAGCTGATTCTGACGATGAAGAATGACCTGAATTCCGAGAGATCACCCCACCTCCATCTGATGATTCTTCTTCTGACGAAGAAGAAGTACCAGTTCCAAGTGGTCTTGTGACTTCTCTTCAGAGGCAAGTGGAAACCCTGAAGGAGAGAGTTGGATTGTTGGAGGCTCAGCTGGAGAAGCGGAAGGCCGACTATTCTGTTCTCAGTCATCGGATTTGGGAACTTGAGAAGAAAAAAGAACCTAACTGATGTGCTGAAGGATGAGGTGGATGAACTGCGGGAAGAACTTCGAGCAGCGAAGAGGACCCGTAGGAGTTAGATTGTTGTAGCTTCTACTTTTTATTCTGATGTCAAGAAATGTTTTTCAATTCGAATGTATAAAGTTTGGGAATTCAATGAAATGGAAATATTGATTTGAAAATTCTTGTCTTATACTTCGAATGTGATGGACCTTTTACGTCAGAATATGGAATGAAAGTTGTTGTATTGTTCGATACTGGATCCTCTCATACATTTGTGTCTCCAAAGTTTGCTAAAGTGATGGGAGTTGAACCGAAGATTTTTCCAGGCAAGATCTTAGCAGTAGCTACTCCGTCAGGGGAAACTTTAACCACTGACTGGTATTACGCTGATTGCGAGATAGTGATTGGAGAGCGAATCTTTGGCATTGATCTGATCGAGCTGACTATCTTGGGAGTCGATGTTATCATTGGCATTGATTGGATGTCGGTGTACAGTGCAAGCATCGAGTGTAAGACCAAGACGGTGACAGTGAAGGCTCCAGGAGGACCTGAAGTCACTTTCCAAGGGAAGAAGAAGTGTTCTAAGCTGGTGGCAACTATCCGCAAGGAAGAGACTCCTGTGGAAGTGCAAGGGATTCCTGTGGTTCGGGACTATCCGACTGTGTTCTTGGAAAATTTTCCTAGGTTACCCCCGCATCGTGATGTAGAGTTCAGCATCACTGTTCAACCGGGAAGTGCACCCATTTCTAAGGCACCGTATAGGATGGCTCCAGTGGAACAGGATGAGGTGAAACGGCAGATTGAGGAACTGTTGGGAAAAGGCTTTATTCAACCTAGTGCGTCACCTTGGGGAGCACCAGTGCTTTTGGTAAAGAAGAAGGATGGATCGATGAGAATGTGTATCGATTACCGGGAGCTGAATAAGGTCACTGTTCAGAATAAGTATCCGATTCCTCGGATTGATGATTTGTTCGATCGTCTACAAGGAGCAGCTGTATTCTCCAAAATAGATCTTCGATCAGGTTACCACCAAGTTCAAGTGAAAGCTGAAGATGTGCACAAAACTGCGTTTAGAACTCGGCATGGGCATTACGAATTCTTAGTTATGCCATTCGGAGTGACGAATGCACCCGCAATCTTCATGGACTTGATGAACAGAGTTCTGAGGCCGTTTATTGATTCTTTCGTCGTGGTGTTTATCGACGATATCCTCGTGTACTCCAAGTCTGAGGAGGAGCACACCGAGCATCTGTCAGCAGTTTTGCAGAAGTTGGAAGAGCAGAAGTTGTATGCCAAGTTATCCAAGTGTGATTTCTGGAAATCTGAAGTGGCATTCCTAGGTCACATCCTTTCTAAGGAGGGAGTGGCAACTGACCCTCAGAAGATAGAGGCAGTGAGAGATTGGGCTAGGCCTACTACAGTGAAGGAAGTCAGAAGTTTCCTTGGGATGACTGGATACTACAGGAGATTCATTCAAGGTTATGCTCAGATAGCTGTACCGCTTACTGGACTAACCAAGAAGAATGTGAGCTTCAAGTGGACCGAGCAATGTGAGGCGAGTTTTCAGGAGCTGAAAGATAGACTGACTACTGCACCTATTTTGGCTTTGCCTAGAGCTGGTGTTGAGTATGACGTTTATAGTGATGCTTCACATCGTGGGCTTGGTTGTGTCTTAATGCAAGAAGGAAGAGTAATCGCTTATGGGTCTAGGCAACTACGACCGCATGAGAAGAATTATCCGACTCATGATCTGGAGTTGGCTGCGATTATCTTTGCCCTGAAGCAATGGAGGCACTACGTGTACGGTGAGAAGTTGAATATGTACACGGACCATAAGAGCTTAAAGTATATATATATCAGCAGAGGGATCTCAATCTGAGGCAGCGGAGATGGTTGGAAGTGCTTGAGGATATGCGACCTGAGATCAAGTATCATCCTGGAAAGGCTAATGTTGTTGCTGATGCACTTAGTCGCAAGAGCAGTTTGGCCAGTTTGATTACAACTCAGAGGCATCTGATTGAGGAGTTAGACCGAGCAGGTATTGAGGTTGTCTTGCAAGGATTGGGAGCATCTTTGGCTCAGTTGAGACTTCAGCCTACTTTGAATGCAAGGATTATTGCAAGTCAGGAGGTTGATGCTGATATCTTGGAGATGAAGGAGCAGGTTGGTGCTGGCAAGTTGCCCGGATTTCAAATCAGGGATGGAGTGCTGTGGTTCGGAGATATGCTATGTGTTCCAAATCAGGCGGACCTGAAAGAGAGTATTCTTCAGGAGGCACATGCTACTCTTTTGTCGGTACATCCTGGGAGTACTAAGATGTACAAGGACATCAAACAGCATTTCTGGTGGTCAGGTTTGAAACGGGATGTGGCTGAATTTGTTGCGAAGTGTGAGGTTTGTCAGCAAGTCAAAGCCGAAAATCAGAGACCCGGAGGTCTATTACAGTCGTTACCTATTCCGGAATGGAAGTGGGATAACATCAGTATGGATTTCATCACGGGATTGCCTAAGAGTTCTAAAGGCAATGATGCGATTTGGATCATAGTCGATCGACTTACCAAGTCCGCTCACTTTTTGGCGATGAAACTCACTGCTTCGATGGACAAGTTAGCTGAGATGTATGTTGGTGAGATTGTCCGACTTCATGGCGTTCCTTCGACCAATGTGTCTGATCGAGATGCGCGATTTACTTCGCATTTCTGGAGGAGTTTTCAGGCAGCTTTGGGTACCAAGACAGATTTCAGCACTGCTTTTCATTCGCAAACCGATGGGCAGACCGACAGAGTCAACCGTATTCTTGAGGATATGCTTCGGTGTTGTATACTAGACTTTGGAGGTAGTTGGGAAAGGCATTTACCTTTGGTGGAATTTGCCTACAACAACAGTTTTCAGGCTAGCATTGGGATGGCGCCGTACGAAGCTTTGTGTGGCAGGAAGTGCAGGACTCCTGTTTGTTGGTATGAAGTAGGGGAGCGTCAGTTGTTTGGTCCTGAGCTTGTACAGCTGACTTCTGAGAAGATTGATCTGATCAGGAAAAGGTTGGTAGAAGCTCAGAGCAGGCAGAAAAGCTATGCAGACAACCGGAGAAGGGACCTTGAGTTTGAGGTTGATGACTTCGTCTTCCTGAAGGTATCACCCAGCAAAGGTGTGGTTCGATTTGGCAAAGGCGGGAAGTTAGCCCCGAGGTTTATAGGCCCGTATAAGATATTGAAAAGGATCGGGAAAACTGCTTACCGGCTTGAATTACCGGAAGAGTTGTCTTAGGTGCACAATGTCTTCCATGTGTCTATGCTGAGAGGTTACATTCCAGACCCGAGTCATCATTTGCCTGAAGTGCCGGAAGGTTTGCAGTTAGACCTGAATTACATCGAGTCTCCTGTTGAGATTGTTGATCGTCGAGAGAAAGTCTTGAGGAATAAGACGATACCGATGGTCAAGGTAGTCTGGAGAAACCACTTGGTTGAAGAGGCTACTTGGGAATCTGAGGAGAGGATGTTGAAGGACTATCCTGAGCTTTTTGCTTGATTGTATTTTTGCATCTTTCTTGTGTGTGTGTTGTATTTTTGTTTTTCTCGCTCTTGATTGTAGTTCCGGGGACGGAACTATTCTAAGGAAGGAGTGCTGTAATACCCTGATTTTTCGATTAATGAAAAATTATTTATTTGCACGTAGTGTGCACGTGCAATATTTTGTTTGGATTATTTTATGGATGTGTATAAATATTTAAATATTTTCTCACCATTATTTTGTACAAAAAGCTTTTTTTTAAACAAATAGAAAGCCTTATTTTAATTTAATGAAAAAGCCTTTTCTTAAAAAGCCCAAATGTATTTTTATTTTATTTATTTTAATAAACTAATTTGGCCCAAAAACAAAGCCCATGAATAAATCTCTTTTATTAAAACTTGTCATGTAGAAGACTAAATTATCATTATTTTATTTTTGTACAAATTAAAAAGGTACAAATTTGGCCTAGTTGCATGCACGTGCACTACACGTACACGTGCTATGCACACTCTCTTTCTAGGCCGGATTGCTTCTTTTTGGAGGGAGATTTGATTTTTGTCATGGTGATCATGGAGGTAGTTTTGTGAATGTGGGTAGTTTTCATAACTCCTACTTTGATCTAGGCCCTTCATTCTACAACCACCTAAGCAATCTTAGCCCTCCATTTCACTTATCTTTTAGTATAAATACCCCCCCTCTCATGGTTATTTTCATATGCAAATTATATTTCCAAGCTATAGTATTATTGTAGTAATAGTGTGAGTTATAAAAAAAAAGATAGAGAGTTGTGTGGGATTGCTTGGAGAAGGAGAGGCCGGCTACTACTAGAAGAAGCATTCGGTTTGTGCTAGGAGGCTTGGTGTGGAGCTTGTGCGCGCTTTGTCTAGGAGGAGGTGCTTTCATCTACAAGAACTTGGTTGCTTTTTTGTATTTTCTCTCCATACAAGGTGGGTAAAACTTTCATATTTCTAATGTAGGAATCTATGCTAGTCTTAATTATCAACACTATGCATGAAAAATACTAATAAGAACACACTTAAATTGAAAAGTTAGTGTATGAATGGATTGAAATGATGTGATTAACTTGTGTGTGAAATTCTAGCATGAAATTAAAGTGTATGTAGAATTCTCCATGGTTATTAATTTGGATGAATGATGGTGGAATGTTGCTAGCATGATGCATGAAAATCTCCAATTAGATCGCTTGTAAATTGTATGGTTAAAGCATGAAATTGATTAAGATAAAGGCACACTTTAATTTGAATAGAGAGTTTTCTTGAATGATCGAGTTGTAATTATGATGAGTAGTAGTATATGTTGTGACATAGATGAACTAATGAAACTACTTTGTTATCACCAATTAGAACTACTCAAAAATTAGTAGTTTTGAGTTTACCTATTCATATGCTAAATAAATCTTTATGTTGATATGGGGATGGATAAATCCAAAAATGTATGTGTTGTGAATAAAAATTTATAGCGGTGAATTATCATAAGAAATTTGTGAATAAAAAGGGATTAGAAGTCCAATTGATTATTCAATGTCGAAAATAAAAGATATGGTAGTCTAAATGAACAATTTATTAAATTGTGTGGAAAAAATTATGTTTTTAGTACAAAAATTATTTTATACTTGCTGTTATGAAGATCAGGTAAAGGAGATTTAATCTGGAATTTTTCAGTAGTTTTTATAAAGGCAATATGAAACTAGTTAATTTGAACATCGAGTTGTTCTTTTAAACAGTGCGAATATGAAACATAAGGGTTTTTATTGGGTAGTGTGACAGCCCGAGCTACTAGCTCAGGCGGTCACTGACTGCGGGTTGCTTCTCTGGGTCGAACGGTTCGAGCCCCAGCGATGCCAACATTTTTCTACAAATTTCCGAGAACTTATAACTATCGGTCTGTACACCCTATATACCATTTGACCCCTACTTATATCTCTAGCACAGTTTGGCCGGTTGGCGGGTGCTCTTGGCTTGTTTCCCGTTGTGCCTGGGTTCGATTCCTCCCTTCGGCACTTATAAAAAATATATTTTTTGTGAGTTTGTGATGTCCAAAAAAATGTGAAAAAAATATGGTAATTCTCATAAAAATGCAAGGAATTTTATAAGATGGAGTTGGGTATTATTTGAATAAAATACAATATGGTTTGTGAACAAAAGGCACAATTAGAGCTATGGTTCTAAGATACACACTCATGAAAATTATAGTTTATAAAGATAAATTGAAATGGATTTATTAGAAAGTAATTGGCAAAAAGAACCTTGTTGTGTGACATGATATTATTAATTCTCACTTGAGAATATTGTGCAAAATATGAAGTATGAATGTTTATTAGTAATATGAATTTCAAATGTGAAATTATGAAGTGCATGGGTTCATGTATGATTATGGAATTAGAAATCATGTTGATGAAAGAAAAAGAAATTTGTTTGGCTATGAATATAATATGAATCTTATGAGTTGTAAGTACTCAAGTTGAAGATTGTGAAATGAAATTCGAACTAGAGTAGCTAAGTCTCCCCGGCATTGAAAAAGAAAATGAATTGAGATGAAATTAGACCAAGGTTGGTCATGATGAAACAAATGAATAAGTCCGGTTGATGGAGAGGCTAACTCTAGAGATTATTTTGTTCATGATTTTTATAAAACTAAGGATTAATACATAGTGGAGACGTGATGAAAGTAGAAGAAAAACATGGGTATGGGGGCCATCGGATAGCGGTGTGAGAGCGATCCACAGGCTGCCTGCTTGATACGTCAAGACATGGCGTGGGCGCTACTCCAGAATTATCGTCCCGGTGGCGACGCTCGTGGGATGTTCGAGTGGCTATGGGTGGTGCCATTGTTCCATGGCGGAGGCTGAATTGTCCATAGGTTGCCTGCTCGATGCGTCGTGACAGTGCGTGGGATTCCCCTCCAGGCTGCCTGGACATGGGCTCGTAGATCATAGGACATCTAAGACACTACCGTAGTTACAGTAGTAGATTAAGTCATAACGGGGAATTGAACCCTAGAAAGATGAAGAACGAATAAGGGCTTGCCCTTGGACCTATGTAGTATGGGATGCATAGAATCCGAACAAGTGCGCATTAGTGTCATATAACATTAATAAATGTATTAAGGATTAAGTGCACATTCACAACACGACATCAATAGAGTAGTCCCTTTAGTTTGAATGTGACAAGTTTGTGTTTGCTAAATATGAAAAGTTAAGTTATACTATTTCCGGCATAGAGAGGATGGCCGTGTATAATGTTCGTCGGTTGAATAAACTGACGTACCCACAGTCTGATATGCAGGTAAATGTTATGTTAAAGATTAAAGAGGATTGGATGCTTAAAGATTATATCAAGCTGTTGTACTTGTATTCAATTGTTGTATTTTACTTCCGCTGTGCAAAAGAAAGATGTAATTTGATGTAATCTCTGATGTATGATGAAAAGTTTTAATTTCCCTGTAAAATTGTACTAAAGAAAGTGAAAAGATCCTGTTAAACATCTCGAATTCACTGTATTTGGGATTCGGGGCGTTACATGAGTTTACGGTGGCCCGAGGCGAACTTCCGAAATGAGGCTCCCACACAGAATTTGTTTCTAAAAAAGTTTTGGTAAATTCTTAAAAACCGATATATATGAATGAACTAGGTTTTCCTGTTGACACGTGCCTACGATATGTCTTCGGAATGGTGCACCTGGTTTGATTATATAAAATAGTTTCTGAGGTCCAGCAAATTAATTGAAGTAGCAAACATATTATATGAGGAAGCAGTATATCTACCTTTAAGCTCAATCATCGCCTTCTTGATCATTAGCTTGAACTTACCTGGAATGCATATAGTTTTTTAGAAACACTACATAGAGTTTTTTTTAACTTCAGCATCACTTTTAGATATTTGTAATCGTTATGTAAGGACATTATCATATAGGTTTTATAGAGCTTACTCTAATCCCATAACCACTATGAGTATGTCTAAATACAATGGTAACACTAGTGCAGGTGTGAAGGTATCTACAATACCAATAATCTAAACATTTGTTTATTTGAGACTCAGTTTGCAATTAAAATACCTCTTATTATTATTTCAACCAAAATGAAATACATGAAGTTCTCAAAACTCTAATCCAAGCTAATGTTTCTTTTATCTCCATTTTGTCTCCCCATTGCACCTTTACAAAAAAAAAAAAAAAAAAAAATCAAAATGGATAAATAACAAATTTACTTTAGCTGTCTTTCTTGAGTGGAGAGTTTGCACCCTTCACTGGTAAACTCCAGTCATCCCAATCCTATATATCTAAACGTACACTAAAAGTTCTTATATGTTATATTATCCATGGTTTCTAATAACCAGTGAAGAAAACACTTCACGATAGTATTTTCTCTTGTAGTAAAGAAATTAATGTCGCATATTTGCCAAGTTATTTTAGGTTGCTGGTCAGCTTACTTGTCTTGCTATGGTTTGGAAGCCCAAATTGAGGCTACCAAATAATCCATCTCTCACTTGCGTACACCTTAAATCAAAACTAATAAAAAACTCATCAAATAAATCACTAAATTAAAAAATTTTAAACCCAAAAATAAAACAATCATACCTCTCTGAACTTAGATCCCATGCACACACAAAATTCGAGTCAGCAAAAAATTGAGTAATCCCCTGCACACACAAAATTAAAAATTAGAATGAGAATTCGGTTAATGAGATGAAATTAGAGTCGTTGCATCGCATATAGAGGCTCTCAATTCGGTGGAGGGGAGTCGCCGATACGGAGTCGCTTGATATTCGCGCTCGATTTGGTGGAGGGGAGTCACCGATATGGAATCAGCAGCAGATCAGATCCAAGCCCAACTAATATTTAGAGATCTAGAGATTTGGAAAAAAATCTCCATACAAATTCAAGCCTAACTAATATAATTTTTTTTATGCCATTTTTTGAAAATATTTGCAAAAAGAGGACATTGCCAAACTATTTGTGCCTGTGGACTCAACAACTAAACACGTCGTTCCCAACAACGAGTTTGGTTGTTTAACTATGAACTAAATTCGCCATTGGTAACGAGTTTCTAATAAAATTAGAACTAGACACGTCGTTGGGACACAACGTGTTTAGTTCTAATTTTATTAGAAACTCGTTGTTCCCGAGTTTAGTTTAAAAAAATTCAAGTTCACCCGCTGTTCCCATTAGCGATGGGAAAAGAGCTAAACTCGCTATTCCCAACAGCGAGTTTATTGGGTCACCACTGTATCTACCCAAATTCACTAACTTATACTATCATTTAACCAAGTCTCTTTCTAACCCTTATTCATCTCCTTCCTCATTCAACCAAAACCCTAGCTCTGATCTTCGTCTTCTACCTCAATCGTTAGGCTACAAGTTCACTTGGAGGAATCTCTAACATTCCCCAACAAATCTCTAGCCACTACGTTCATTTTTTGATAACATAAAGGTATTTTTTTACTTGACTCATACAAGTTATTTGGATAGGGTGAGGGTTAGGATTAGGATTATGCTTTAACTTTGAATTAATTGTACGGTTAGGGCTAAGGTTAGGAATTGAAGAGGGGTTGTGTTTGGTTTGAAGTTAAGGTTCGGTTTATATTATGCACATAAAGTGTTCGATGAATTGCGTAAGTTATCGAATTCTTCGTTATGCACATTCGGTGTTCGATGTAATTCATAAGTGGTGACTTTTGAATGTAGGTGACCCCACCTTTGTTAGTGGTGACTTGTTTTTGTGATCAATTGTATTCGTATGTAGTAGTTGTACCTAAGAATTGTTTGTAGGCATAGGATAGAGAAATGCAATGTAGTTAATTTTATCTCAAACATTTTTGGCAGACTCAAAATGACACGACCTAGCGGTTCTGGACGCCGTCCTCCTACTGCATCCGAGCAGGGTAAAGCTGTTGCAGTGGTAAGATTTTTTTTTGTATCGGTCCGAACTTCATGATATATATCTATTTCATCAAATCAGTATCAATTAACAACAACTATACTTTTTTCGTTGCAAGATGTTACTGACACCCCTACCGATGTCCCCCAAACACCACATACACATGCAGATGCACCTGGGGTCCCGATCCAATAGACCCATCACTACTTAGGATGCAAGCATCTCACCGATCGAATTTTGTGTGGAAAGATTAGTCAATGGACTTGACATTCCGAAAGCACAAAACGCTGCCTCTACACGATCACATTATCCCATACTTGGTGAAGGTGGGATTCTATGGAGTTTTCCTAAAGGGGTCAGTGAAGTTGGATCGGGGTCTTCTAACTGCTCTAGTGGAGAGATGGTAACCGGAGACTCGTTCATTTCACCTTCCACATGGAAAGATGACGGTGTTTACAAGATGTTGTAATAATTACTGGACTTTTGATATATGGTGTAGCTATGATTGGAAGTTGGGGCGCCGATAAGTTTCATCTTGTTTGACAATATATTGGTCAGGATCCGACTGAACATGATTTTATTGGTACATCTCTTAAAACATCATGGCTAATGAAGTCGTTCGATAACTAATTAAATCCATAGTCGACTGAGTATCAAGTAGAGTGCTACACCAGAGCCTATCTTATGACGCTTTTTGGTGGTGTGATATTTCTTAACTCAACGGGCAACCAAGTACTGTTGATGTATTTGCAATTGATCGCGGACATTAGACTAGCCGGCCAGTTTAGTTGGGGTAGTACTGCTTTGGCCTTCCTTTAAAAAATCTCTGTCATGGTTCATTGAACAATGTACAGGCAACGGGGCTAATGTTGATAATACAAATATGGTGTTGGGAGCGATTCCACATTGGTTGGCCGCGCGTAAGAATCCAACATCCGGTGTGAAGTTTGGGGGTGTTTGAAGTCGATAGGTTGGCTCCTATTGGTGTTTATTGGGCTTCCGCAGACAGATTGAGAAAGAAGAGTAGATCCTGGGGTATACTGGTATAGAGTGATTGGGATTGCAAGTGACAACCTTGCAGGCTAGGTGTGACCACACACATCGTGATAACCCCCGTGGACTCCTCACATATTATCGAGATGAGCTCAATCAGTTGCGGGTAGAATGCGTAGTGTGGGAACCATACACCGACGAGAGATTGGAGAAGTTGTCGCAATGTTGCACAAAACATAGCCATCAATGGTTGATGAATGCACCTCTCATCCATTTCTCCATCGTAGAGCATCTTCATATAGATCGAGTACTTCGACAATTCGGTTTACAACAAGATATACCCGCTGCACGAACATATGACACTACCTTGCATGGTGTCACAAGGATGGGTCATTTGCCCAATATCGACTGGGTAGGTTATTACCATAGTTATGTCCACTCTTGGAATGAGCGGCGGAACGAAATGATCATTGGCAGAATTTCGCTGTATGATGGACGAATGCATGACATATACATGGCGTGGTATACTAGGATCATGCTGTTGGTAATCACACCTCCTATCCATCCACCCACCCAAGTTATAGTACTTCTGATCTCAACGTGAGATATGGAACCATCTCTCGGCCACTCATCCCAACAACCGATGTTCCAACCAAAGGCGAAGACTTTGGCAACCATGGTAAGAAAGTTTAATAATTATATGATTGTTTGTATATTCATATCACAATTTCGGAACACATCATTTAACTGTTTTATTTTTGTTCTGTTCATATATTACACCATTTAATTTAAAGTTGGAGAACGCATGGGAGATTGCAAGAAGCACCGTTCGACGTTTGTCAAGTACCGCATCTGATGTGACGAATGCTACGAAAGAGTACGCACACGAGATTGTTGCACCGTGTAGACGATCTCTTAATGCGGTTAGTAAGGGCCCCGCATTCGATGTATTTCTGGAAGCACACCGTTTGTCAAGTCAACGTGGGCGTGCACCTCCTCCACCGCTCCAACACAACTTGAAGAAGATATTCAACCGGAAGATAAGGGGCAAGGTTCCGAATGACAAAGAGTACCTCAAGACAACGAGCTTCTCGTATCCCAAATAACACAAAGAACCCCAACTCCAAAGAAGCATAAAGTTGTCGCGCACCGACAATGTAAGAAGACAACTAGGTACACGCTGGGTTAGGGAAGTTGTCAATTTGGGTTCTAATAAAAGGTGAATCAAATTATGTTGTCATGCTTAGTTGTTAATGAAGTTGTGATCTTGTAGTTTTTTGTGAAGTTGTGATGTTTTCATTTTCTATGAAGTTGTGTTGTTTGTAGTTGTTTATGAAGTTGTTATCTTTTGGTTCTATAAAATGTTGTGATGTTTGTATTTGTCTATAAAGTTATGCTATATTGGTTCCATACAATAAAGTATGTGAATTGACGAAGTTTTGATGTTTCAAGAAATTTTTGAGGTCGTGTTATGCTGGTTCCTCAAATGGTTGTTTGTAGCGAAAGGAATTTTTTGAGGATTTGAAATAAGTTTTTCTAGTTCTTCAATCAGTAAACTCGCCCTTCCCAATGGCGAGTTTGGATATTTTCTTCTCGCTATTGGGAAGAGCGACCTGGCTTCTTGTAGAAGTTAGAAAGTATATTGTCTCAGTACACTCGCCATTCCCAATGGCGAGTGTAGTCCTTTCTCTATCGATGTTGGCAATAATGAGTTATTGTTTGGGAAGCAACAGAAAGATTTGACTCTGTGAAATCACAAAAACACCACAGTTGTTGTTCCCAATAGCGTGCTTAGTACAAAGATTTTTTGGGAGCGACGTGTTCTTAAAGAAAAATTTCATTTCTCATACACTTTTCACAGCAGCGAGTATCTTTGTACTAAGCCGCTGTTAGGAAGAGCGACTGCGGTGTCATAGAAAGCTAAATTTCTCTGTTGCTTGCCAAAGAATAACGCTATCTCCAACAGTGAGAGAGGAAGGACTAAACTCGCCATCGGGAATGGCGAGTGTACTGAGACAAGCATACACTCTATCTTCTACAAGCAGTGAACTCGCTCTTCCCAATAGGGAGGAATATTATACTAAACTCGCTTTTCTAACTAGCGTGTCTACTGATATTTGGTAGATATGATACAAAAATCTCACTAATTTTCCCGTGTACATACAAATTGGACAATTGAACACATTCTGAACAACGTATATATACCAGATGGGATCCTCTTCAAAATTTTCAATCATCACAACTCGGTTCCGTACAAATTCATCACAATTGCAACAAACATGAACACAACCATAAACTAATAATACAAGTTTAAAAGCAAAGAAAATATTACAATACATTATTCAAATATTGTAATATAAACACAACCATAAACTAATAATACAAGTTCAAAACATTTTCCAGTAAAGAGACTTGGCTGAATGAGGAAGGAGATGAATAAGGGTTATAAAGAGACTTGGCTGAATGAGGAAGGAGATGAATAAGGGTTAGAAAGAGACTTGGTTAAATGATAGTATAAGTTAGTGAATTCGGGTAAATACAGTGGTGGCCCAGTAAACTCGCTGTTGGGAACATCGAGTTTATCTCTTTTTCCATTGCTATTGGGAACGACAAGTTAATTTGAAAATTTTTAAGTAAACTCGTCAGTGGGAACATCTCTAATAAAATTAGAACTAGACAAGCCGTGTCCCAACGACGATAGTTAAACAACTAAACTCGCCATTGAGAACGGCGAGTTTAGTTGTTGAGTCCACAAGCGTAAATAGTAGTTTGACAACTGTCATTTTTTTTGCAAATAATTTTTTTAAATGGCATTAAAAAAATTCACTATAATAAGTCGACTGATGTACTAAGTTTAAAAAACAGAAGTTCAAAAAATTAAATTTTAACACATGATGCATGATAGAAGATTGATGTTAGAGGCTATTGAGCAGCATACAACAAACGCGAGAGTGACGGAGCAATGATGATGCATGCACCTTAACAAATCCTATCTGGAATGGATGTGGGTTCAGATTTCGTTTGGTCCTGATTCGATCCTATGGGAAGTGGGTAATGACGGAGTTTTAGCATGCATGCATAAATGCGAACCACGAACCACCGTTTGTTCAAGCACTTCACCTCCCTGCTTTGTCCTATCTGTCTGTGAAAAGGATGATGCCTTTTTGAAAGTGGCTTCATTGGAAGTGTCAAATGCCCAAAGGCTTCAAAGGAGTGAATATTAGGAGCGTTCGTTGAGAGTACTCCTTCCCATCATCACATCACTGCACGCAATAGTCCAATCCCTCTTTTATCTCCCATCATCTTTCCCTTGACCTCGATCGAGCATGAACACTATTAATGCAGGACAGGAGTGCCCAAGGAGGAAGGTTGGAACATTTGCACCTGCAGCCAGAAGGACTCCGTCGAAAGAAGGCTGGGATGCTGGTGCGTGGCCAGCCATTCAACTGCGAACGATGTGACTTCCACTGTCTGTCTATCGAAGAACATGCATGCATGGAGACTGCACTCAAAAAAGTTCAGCACAAAGTTGAAGGAGGAGGAAGATTTCACTGACAATTAAGGAGCTCCAGGACATCAATCGAAAGTTTAGGGGTGTGGGGCAAAAAGGAATACTCTGTGCACGCTTCAAGCTCAGTAACTCACTACAGATATACTGAACATGTACTACACTAAGAAGAAGAAGGCGGCCATAACCACTAACAGAGCTATATATTGTCAAAACCTAGGCCCTCTCCCTCCTCCTTAAGCGCAAATGGAAAGTGGAGGAGTACGAAGCAGTGAAGGGAGTTGGGGGATACAGTATCTGAATCAAAGGACCAACAAGGTGTGAAGATAGTATAGATTTTGGAGGCCTAGGAAGAACCAATTGAGGAATTAGCAGAACCCCAGAAGCTAGCGGATACAGGAAGAGTGGCTAGCTGTATCTCCGACACCAGGGACTTCACTGAAAGAAATGTTTGTTCTCTGGTGGTGGATGCTGAAGAAGAATGAGGATCCTCAGCAGGAATTAATGTGTGAGGCGTTGCTAAGGCCTCCTCTCTCGGTAGATCTGATCTCTATCCTACATTTATATAGGTAGTAGAGATCCATATATATATTATCATTCCTTCGGAAACTAGCTAGATTAGCTAGGTGATAAGTTTACGTCTAAGTTTAATGATGTCTTTTGGTTTTTTGCCATTCCGGTGAGGGGTCAGTCGAGGGGTATTGTGATGTTATGGAACAAGTCTATTAGTAATGTATGTATCAGTATTTTGTATGTATTATAGTCGTTTTTGTTTTGTGATCCATGTTGTACGTACGTTTGTTGATGATGAAGGAAAACCCCCCTTCTATCTTGCCTTTACTTATTATGTTCCTACCGGTTATATAACACGTACAAGTTTACGGATTGAGCTGAGTGCAATGTCTAACCTCAACTTACCATGGCTTGCATTTGGTTATTTTAACTGTGTGCGCAAACTGCAATGTAGTGAGGAAAAGAGTGGAGAAAGAAGAGGGGATGAGAGCATAGGTAACAAGGAATTTAAAAGAGTTCATTCACCCGTAACAGCACAAAAGCATCCTCCCATATGACTGTGACTATACTTGGTGCAACAACAATAGATTAGGGGGATTATTGTATCTACGAGTGTCTAGATACCGGATTAATCAACGAGCAAATGGGAATGGGATGAAGTGTTTACAATATATCTCTGTTCATCATAACCTGCGAGAGCATGATTGTGTGCTAAAAACTTAAAATTGAAGTGTTTACAATATATCTCTGTTCATCATAACCTGCGAGAGCATGATTGTGTGCTAAAAACTTAAAATTTAACAATTTTTGCTAAAAACACAAAAATTAGAATAGAAATGAACAGTAGACTGCTAAATATAGCAAACACTTTAGGGAATTACTAAATACAGAAGACGAAACATCTTTTTCTTCTTATTAATTTTTATTTTATTTTATTTTGGACGGACGGAAGGTCATAATTCGTCTACCATTTAGAATTTTTTTTCTAAAAATTTACGAAAATGCCATTCACATATTACGAAATTTCCATTTAAAATAATATTAAAAAAAATCTCGGATGTAACTTCTTCGATTTTTTTCTTCTACATATTACTAAAATGTCATTAATTAATTACGAAAATGTCATTTAATTTTTTTTTTTTCAAGGGATAGATGGAGGAAGATCTTCCGTCCTATTTTTTTTTTTTTTATTCTTTTTTCTTTTTGCAAATTTGGCACCAGCATTTTTTTTTTTTTATTCTTTTTTCTTTTTGCAAATTTGGCACCACCGAATAGCAGTGCTTCCCCATCATTACTATTTGCCAAATGCTAAATATGCATATTGCAGAGCAAATGATATTAGATGCTCTCATAGCTTCTGCCACCGCTGCTTATTATTTGATATAAACTCAGTCCCTCCAGATAATAGTGAAAAGGCCACTGAGAGTTTCGTGATCCAAGCCCATCTATTTCGTAACCCTATTTTGAAAAACCAAATTTTTACTCACTGGGCCCACAATGAGGATTAGGCTGACTGCCCAATGGATCGTTTGAATAAAACGCAGCACCGAATTTGCTCTATAATCAAAGCCTAGGCCGAAACGTATTACACCAATTTTCATAATAGAATTGATCAAGTTCTCAAGAAATAAACTGGATTAGAATTTGGTTTTTCTTTTTAGGATATTAGACTATTTTCAAACATGTATTTCTAAATTAGTCCATAATTTACATTAATTGTTATTAGGTCCTTAAATTGAGCTAACTATTTTAAAATTAGTCCATATCTCTGATTCACCACAAATTTTTCGTTAAATGACCATGAAACTTAACGACAATATTTTTTCTTCTCTTTATACCCCTTTTAGCCCCCATGTTATTTTCACACGGCTGAATTAAACCCGAGGTATACTCAAATATCAATGTTTTTTGGCTTTCCTTTTTCATATCTTTTTCTACCACCCTTTGTATACTCTTCCATACAACACCCCCCCCCCCCCCCCTCCCCCCCCCCTCAACATAATCTTTGTTATCTTAAAAGACTCCATCCTGTTATGATTTAATGATAAAAAATAATCAACTATCACACAAAGAAATCAAACATAATGTTTATCCCCACTACACAAAATACTATAGATTCAAATATTATGTCTTCATAAAAGAAACCGAAGTATCACATAAGACAAAAACATATTTAACCATAATTTAACCCAAATAAACAAGTAAAAAAAACTTGTTTTAAAAGATGGTTGAGGAAGATCTCACCCCATCAATAGATTACAGCAACAAATCCCAATCAAAAGAAGTTCTTAGATGCCAACCAAAATTTCTTAGAATTCTCTTGCTCTAGAATTAAAAGAGACAACTTTTTAATATACCTGCCACTTTATCCAACCCCCATTCTTCTTACTCCACCATCATCATGCATCAAATTAAATTTGATGCTTAGGTTTATGGATTTAAAGACTTAGGGGTTTTGTCGTATGTGAATGGGATGAAAGATGATGATTTTTTTATTTTTGAAGGATAGTTTGAAATTTGGAGAGAAATTGGGAAACTAAGGTTTAATTCAGCCGTATGCAGGGAAGAAAAAATATTGTTGTTAAGTTTCACTGTCATTTAATGAAAAATATGTGATGAATTAAAGACAAGGACTAATTTCAAAATGGTTTAGCTCAATTTAGGGACCTAATAGAAATTAACATGAAAATATGGACTAATTTAAAAATACATGTTTAAAAGGGGATTAATATCTTTAAAAAAACCTTTCAAATTTTTTATGGACAATGGAATCTCAATGGATAAAGCTCTTAGAACTCAAATCAGAATACCACAACACATTAAAGGATAACAACGAGTTTTGGAGAAACCACTCTAGCAATTTATGGGTTAGAATTGGAGGTACAAATTCTTCTTTTTTTTTTACAAATCAATCGAGAGACACAAGAATAGACAAAGAGTTCATGTCTTACAAGATGAGGAAGGACTTATTATCATTGGCAATGGCGACATGGGTAACATCATTGCAAATACACTGATTTTTCACTGGCATCTACCCACTCCTGATGATGGGTGCTTCACAGTTAAAGGTGAATCTTGCAATACGTCTTCCAACATTAGCAGTGATCTATAACAGCAATTCAATCTCAAGGAGGTTCAACAAGCGGTATTTCAACCACTAGACGACAAAGTTGTAGGGGAGGATGGTTTTGGAAGTGAATTTTATAAGATGATGTGAGATATAGGTGATGATGTTTGGAGCGCAATCAAGCAATTTGAACACACAACGACAATTCATACAGCCTGAAGTAAAACCTCAATTGTATTGATTCCGAAGAAGTCCAACCCAACCCTTCCAAGTGACTCTCGTCCAATCAGCTAATGCAATACTTTGTATAAGATATTGGCTAAGATACTTATGGAACTATGGAAAAAGCATGTTGACACTCTCGCCAACGAAGTTCAGTTTGGATTCATTTCCAACAAGGATAATGGTATCATCATGACTGTTCAAGAAATTTGGCATTAGATTCACCAGCAATGTGCAAACAAGCATCAAAACTTTGTTTAATAGTGGACATGGAGAAAGCCTATGATAGAGTTTAGCGGGAAATCATTCAGAAAATGCTATCGAAGGAGGGGTATTCCCAAAAGTTGATCCGATGGATTACAACTTGTGTTCAATCGCCTTATTACAACCTGATTTTCAATCATTGTATGATTCCAATAAAAAAATATTAGGGATTTTGGCACTGGAAGTTAGAGCGAGAGGTGACAATCGATCACAATGAATAACCAAGCAAACGTAAACACACCAAATACAAAGCACAATCAATTTGCCTCAGTTCGGCAAACCTAATCCGAGGGAGAAATAATTTAGATATTATTCAGCTATAGACGACACATGAGTTACAATACTCTCACCAAGAGTTTATCTAACCTCAAGCCTCAGTAGAAGATACTATGTTGGTTACAATGGAAAACTCTCATATGAAGTACTACCTCTCATGGAAGTCATTACAATTATTTATTGAGATCTAGAAAACCTTAGGTTGTAACTGTGATTCTTCACCGTCAGATAAACCTGAAGAAATAGTCATGCGATAAGTGTCGTACGATATAACTTAGAGAAAGGGATGATAGTGGGCTGGGGCCGTGTCATGCCCCGCTTCCCAAAGTACGGAAGTACGGGCACACAATTAAGGCCCAACGAATGATATGCATCATTCATATGCTGTACGGTCATAACTCTAACAATATATTCATGATCACAACCACACATGAAATAGAATAATCACATAAAAAAAGAATAAAATTAAGTAATTCAGAAAATAACCAACACCTGGAATCACAAATTCGCGTCAAAATGCCTGGATATACAATGTACGAAATAATAACAGCAGTAATTGAGATAAAACATAAAACAAATAAACTAATTGTCACGCTCTGTTTCCCAAAAATACGGAATACGAGTACATGACATTGGCTCAGCAAATGACTAACGTCACCCATAAGCTGTTTAATCGATCAACTCAACAATATAATCAAAACAGAATAAATGCGCAGACAATAGTAATAATCTCATAAACAATAATACTTGGAATGAAGCAATAAAAATATCCAAATACAATAATAATAATCCAACGTCTGGAAACTATAATAAAAATCGGTACATAAGCCCAAAATAAAAATAAATCCCAATACAATGGTAACAAGTCTCAATACAATAAGTTTATTAAAGCAATAAGCAATTTAAAGTAGTAGTCTTCAGAATGTCTGTTCTCCAATTCCAGCAGGCAATTCTCCTTCATTACCTATATACACTTCATCTAAAAAAAGAAGAAAAATTGTCCTTAGAGCAAGTCATGGAAAGCAAGTAGAGAAAGCAGGGAACAATGGAATAACGGTATAACAATGAATCAATGGATCAATAAAAATCAATAACATGGCACGATAGTAATAATCAATAACATGGTAATTAATGCAATGGTGTAACAATGATTCAATATTCGGTAACGGTAATCAACGGTTCATATCAATATTACTTAAACAATATTGGGTACAAATAGGAACAATGATGAACAATATGCAATGTCGGTGATGTGTCAATCCTTATGTCTATTATTCATTTTAATCCTAACTAATGCATGTACAGGTTCGATGCATACAATTAATTTCGTTTTAGACTCAAGTGGTGCACTCGGTAGATCATGTACTTGGCAACGGTAACGGTAAACATTATTCACCTTTCGGTGTATGATACGGTCATCGGTAACGATATGGTACATGATAGATTGGGTTACTGCCATAACCACAATCACACGATAAAACGGTAGCCGGAACGGTAGTTAGGAAAACACGGGCCCCTCCTCCAAGTACAGTCACTAATTTGTTCACTACTTAAATCATCCTTTAAATTCTGTCTTATTAATATCATCACAACAACATAATATGCAATTAATGAACAATTCGGTGAACGATAGTATCAATAGGGAAACAATAGATTGATAACATGGATAGGATGGTTAAAATAGTGACAATAACTCATTGGGAGCATGCAATGCAACATACATTCATTAATTCATGCAATAGTACAACATAGGAATTATTAATTCATTAAAAAGAGGAATATAAAATTCTAGACAGCAAGCGCAATCTATACAAAAATGCAGTTTTCCGCTGACTCAGAAATCGAAAGTTGAATCCGTCAAAAAATCTGGAAACTAGACTTCCATACGGTTCCAACGCATTAAAGTTGAAATTCTGACAAAAGTAACTAGGTCAAACACATGGTTCTTTACAGGTTTTATGTTCAGGCAGAATTTCGACATCTTGTTGTTTTAATTTTTGAATCAGCAAAAACTCAACATTAAATTCATAAAAAATATTTTTTTGACTCCTAAACATGTTAAGAAACAATCTGAAAATTTTTATAGAAAATTTTTATCATTTGATCAACTTTTTTACTGTTTAAACATGAAAGGTACGAGAATCTGAAAATCTGAAAGTAAAAACACAGCTGTAGTAAAACGGGCATAATTTTGCTACAAAACTCAGAATTCGAAAATTCAAGATGATCTGGAAACTAGAAAGATAAGGCTACAAATCACATTCAGTAAGTATTTCATTTTAAGATCGTTTACTAGTTCGAAAATAGCGGTCAATATTCAGGTCAGCAAGCATATACAGGATTCTGAGTAATTTTTCTTGAAATTAAATTAATTAGACATGATGGGTATCGATTCTTTAGTCAATAAATTGTATAATCAGCATGATGGGTGTCAAAACATGATAAATAAAATTAGAACACACTCATACATCAATTTATCATCAAGTCAATCATCAATCAATCAAACAATATACAACCTAGCAAAAGTCTCTACAATAGTTTATTTATATGTCAATTATATGAAAAACCTTAGTATTAATTCTATATGCACTCATGAAAAATCCAAACTTTAGATTCAAAAGGTGGCACGATGTCAAAAATATTGGGGTTAGCTCGTGTAAACCCTCAATAGACCCAACGAAGAGATGAACAATGGATAATACAATAACAAAGAGATCTACTTGCAAGAATTTCAATAACACTTGAGTTTGATATAATTAGCAATTCAAGAGGATGGTGACTTGCCTGTTAGACAGTGAAAACGAATACCAAGAATAACGGGATAAGGATCCCGAAGCAACGAACTCACGAACTAGTTCAACCCACCAATAATACGTGCAATATACGTGCACACAAAGAAACTGACACACAAAGAGACTGCAGCAACACCAGCAAAGAGATAGCAGCAACCTTCAGCAATGGCCAGCGCAAGGGGGCGGCGCGGGCGACCAGAGGCGAGGTCAACGTCGAGCGACGCACTGGTAGGCATTGGTGACGTGGTTGGCGATCGAACAGGGAAAGAGATCAGGGGTTTTGGGTCTTTAGGTTCTGGTGCTGTTGTCGAACGAAGTAGAGGAGGAGAAGGAGCACGGGGGAGACTCGGGTTTGGGTGTGGTGGTGCTAGGAGGGGTTGGGCGACGGGAGACGACGACGGGGTGGCCGGAGCTGGCCGGGGAAGACACCGAAAAAAGAGCTTGGGGTTTTGGCAGGGAAAAACACCAACCAGGAGAGAAAGAACGGAAGGAGAGAGAATAGGAGAGAGATTAGGCGGCTAGTGTTTCGATTTGTGTGCAAAAATTAGGGTTTGCACTAGGGTTGTATTTATAGGATACAATTAGGGTATTGGGTTAGTGGTTTAGGGTTCAATAAAAGCGGTTTTGGGTCAAGAACACATCAAATTGGGTTTTAGGGTTTTTATTCAATTGCAAATAAAAATATTACAAAAGGAGGAAAAATGGAAAATTACAAGAACGGTAGTTACACTAATGTAGGTTAAATCCGATTCCATTCTCTAGAAGATTTGATCGCTAAGTCCTTCTATTAGTTCATCTTCAGTACCTATAAACTCAACATCTAGAGTTCGGGGGGGGGGGGGGGTCCGTTAGAGCAAGGTATGGATGGCAAGTAGTAACAAGCAATATGATAAAAGAGGAACACTGTATAACATGGAAAGAAGCAAGAACTATCAATGCAATTTCTGAAATAATACAATCGTGTGATGCACGAGACAACTGAAGGCAAGTACAATCAAGTCTCGAGTATGATCAATCGGAAATCAGGAATCATGTAATCATGCAAACGAGAAACATGTAAACAGGAAATCATGAAATCGGGGAACATGCCAATGCACGATGTTAATCTTAAGTCTATCAATCTTTTATTAATTTATCTAATACACACAATCCTATGTCTCATACCACATGTTCGGGTGCATAATAATCGAATGAATGTTTGGAATCAAGTGGTGAATTCTACAGGATTATGTACTCGGGTTTTGCAGTAACAGAATCAAGAATCATGTCATGTAAACGAGAAACATGTAAACGTGTAAACATGAAACATTTGAATGTGTAAATGGAAAACATGTAAACATAAAATCACTATTACTGGAAACACGGGCCCCCTTCCAAGTACACTCTCCTATATTGTTCACTACTAAGTCATACCCTTTATTACTCTGGCTGGTTTTTCATTTACTATGATTAATCATGAACATTCAGTGAGGGCGATTAGTGAAAATGGTGGTATCAAGATAGTCATTTCACTTCTTAGGGTATTGGATTCTAGAGGTGGCCCCCATTGTTGCTACTTATTTTGGTGTAGGAGAAAACAGATAGTGAGTTTATATTTGAAGGAAACTACTAAAGATCTGACTTTTGATCGTTGCCGTGAAAAGTTGTTAGAGCTCCTGAGGTTGGATCTGGATCATTGATTGAACACCGTGATCTGAATCCAACGGTTGTTGACTTTACCGATGACCTAAAAAAGCCTGAAACACCGGGGGTGACCCCGACGACAGACCCTACGACACTCAAGTCAAAACCAGAGAGAGAGAGAGTTTGAGAGAGAAACTGCCGATTTCCTTCTGACTGAGGAAGGGGGAGGGTATTTATAGGTCTGAGAAATAGTCTAGGAGATCGATATGAATCCATTACATTAATATGAATTACTTATATCCTGTTTGAATCTACCCCTCAAGGAGATAAGCTCTCTTGTTTGGAGGTAAGAGATTTAAGTAACAACCTTCATAGGCTGGGTGTAATGCCCTGATTTCCAAACACTGGGAAATCGTGACATAAGCCAGAATCTTTCCTTCAATTACCCACAATATACAGAAAAACAGAAAAATTTAAAACTTTTTATTCAACACAAATGTATTACAAGTCCAAATGTTATAAAACTGCAATACATTACATCAGTGTTACAATAATACCTTTACAATTCCAAGTATTACAACTTTCAACAATTTACATCAGAGTACAATGAATAAAGAACAACACTTGGTACTTGGATGCTTTCCAACAAATAAATAAATTACAACAATTGTTACAGAAGAAACAATAGTAATCAACATATATTACAGCGGAAAACTTAAATAAAATCGACTCCTGCTTCTCTTCCCTTGAGTCCTCCTGAATCCTGTACTTGTACTTTTGCAATCCAGTACCTATAGAAGTGGGGATGTCAGTACATATACGGACGCTTTAAGGTTGATGACTAGCAGCGATTCTCAACTATAAGCAAACAGATTGTTGAAAAGAGAAACGTGTACATATATTTGATGTATCAGTGTATGCTATGACTTAGACTCTAATGCAAGATTAACTAATGCAATGATACACTTATTCTAATGCAAGCAAGACTCTAGAACAGTATGCAGCCCATACTACATACGCCCCATATCAAGCCGTTTCTTCATATATAGGGATTTGAACCCACATCATGAATTCTACTTTTGTACCCATCCTTTTCCTGACACATACTACATGATTGATGAGGTTGTAGGTACGGTCTAGTTTCACTATTGCAGTACAATAGTGGTGTCCTCGTTTTCCACTATTGCCCGGCGAACCGGTCCTCGCTCAAAAACCAACATGAAGCATAAGATACTCGTCAACCTTCTTCCGTGCCCTTAACTCATCATGAGAAGGCATAGAACCTGATGGAATCGTAGGGTCTATTTCCCTAGAAAAACCTCTCGTTCTTATCATGGCACATTCAGGAATTAACAGGCGAGATACGGATCCCGTGCTCCCAACTCGTTATGAAAAAAGCACCGCCCGTATCCCTTCGACAGGGGATACATCCCAATAACACCTCCTAGTGTAAGCCTATAGGAGAAGTCAGATTATAGGGTATCACCCTTAACACCAACTCTCACCCTTCGGTAATTTATAGACAAAAATGGTTAAGTAACTGTTACTAGCCCTAACGATGTCACTAACCCTAACCAAACAAGCGAGACATGTCACTGTGCTTCCAACTCGTCATGAAAAAGCACCGTACATGTCCCTCTTCGAACCAAACAAACAAGACATGCCACTGTGCTTCCAACTCGTCATGAAAAATCATTGTACGTGTCCCTCTTCTAGAGAGTGTAACAATTTGTTGACACAATTAACCAAGTCTTAACCTAGACTTCACGAGATCTTCTCGGATCCACTCACAGCCTACCTATTCAAGTCAATACCTACATACGTGCCCAATAAGCTTCGTAACCAACAACTATATACGAGCCAGGCGAGCTGCGTATGAGACAAACAACATAAAGAAACAATCATACACAGGTATTCTAAAAACCTAGAAGCAACCAAACGTGCACCTAGAAGCAACCAAACGTGCTTACTAGCAAAACTTGATTTTCTATAATTAGAAGCAACAGAAGAATCTTCTAATAGTCTATTACAAACATACTACCAATGAAAAACACAAAAGCAACATAAAAACCTTCCGACAGTCTAGAAGCAACCAGTGCCACGCTTATCGGAATTCGACAAAAATAGACTTTTTAGAAAGGTAAGAACATCTACCACAACTCTCTAATTGAACACTTTTTCAGATTCTGTAAGGAATCCAAAATCCAGTCCATCGAACACACGCAAACAGTTTAACCAAACTGCAGATTTTCAACAAAAAGCTGAAACTTTTACAGCTTGCAACTTTTGCTCTACTTGTCAGAATCTAACAAAACTAAACAATTTGAAAAGGTGAGAAAATCTACTACAACTTCTTAGTTGACCACTTTCTCGGATTCCGTAAGGAATTCTAAATTCCTGCCCTTCGAATATACGCAAACAGTTAACCAAACTACAGAATTTCAACAAAAGCTAAAATTTCTATAGCTTGTAACTTTAGCTCTACTTGTCGGAATTTAACCAAATTATACTTTCTAAATAGGTGGGAACATATACTACAACTCTCTAGTTGACCACTTTCTCAGATTCCGTAAGGAATTCCAAATTCATGCCCTCGAACATACGCAAACAATTAACTAAAATACAGAATTTCAACAAAAAGCTGAAACTTCTATAGCTTGTAACTTTTTCTCTACTTGTCGGAATCTAATGAAACTGGACAATTTGAAAAGGTGGGAACATCTACTACAACTTCCTAGTTGACCACTTTCTCAGATTCCGTAAGGAATTCCAAATTCCTGCCCTCGAACATACGCAAACAGTTAACCAAACTACAGAATTTCAACAAAAAGCTGAAACTTCTATAGCTTGTAACTTTTGCTCTACTTGTCGAAATCTAATGAAACTGGATAATTTGAAAAGGTGGGAACATCTACTACAACTTCCTAGTTAACCAATTCCTCAGATTCCGTAAGGAATTCCAAATTTCTGCCCTCGAACATATGCAAACAGTTAACCAAACTACAGAATTTCCACAAAAAGCTGAAACTTCTATAGCTTGTAACTTTGCTCTACTTGTCGGAATCTAACCAAATCATACAATTTAGTAAGGTGGGAACATATACTACAACTCTTTAGTTGATTACTTTTTCAGATTCCTTATGGAATTCAATATCCGTCCCTTGAACACACGCAAAAACTAACAAAAGACAGCCAAAGCTACAGCAAAGCTGAAACTTTCAAAGTGCATAACTTCTACTACGCTTATCGGCATCTAACCAAATAGGGTAATTTAGAAAGGTGAGAGACTCTACTACAACTCTCTAGTTGAACACTTTCCCAAATTTAGTAAGTAAAAGATCCGAAACATCGAAAAACCCAAATAGCGAGCTTTTCAGCTTCAAGGCTGGCTGCTGCAAATTGTAAAGACCATAACTTCTACTCCGCTATCAGAATCTAACCAAATAGGGAAATTTGGAAAGGTGATAGACTCTACTACAACTCTCTAGTTGATCACTTTTTCAGATTCAATCAATAAGAGGTACCAAACTTCAAGCGAAACAAAATAGCAAGCATTCAGCCAAAGCTGGCTGCTGCATTTTTGTAATGGTCATAACTTTTGCACCACTTATCAGAATTTAACCAAATAGGGCATTTTGAAAAGGTGAGAATGTCTACTACAACTTCCTAGTTGGTCACTTCTCCAAATTCCGTAAGGAACATCAAGATTTGGTACGTTGAACTCACTACGAAGTTAACCCCAAAACAGCTAATTGCTATTTTTGGCTAAAAACCCGCTGTTTTGGGGAAACGACTTGTTTAGCCCATCGAACCAACTCCGAGAAATCTATAAAAATTTGGGCATGGTAACAACACCTATGAGAACCTCCAAAATAACTTTGGGGTCAAAATTCCACCTTTAACATAGATAAACAATTCTAACCCTAAAACAACAAATATTAAATCTTTATGCTTCTATTTTGTGTTCTACCACTTGAATCTTTACATGCCATCTATTCTTAGTCCATACTACTCATATGCATCCTGAATTAGTCCATATTGTTCACACAATAACATATAACAATAGTAAATAAAAATAACAAACATGAGAATGAGAAACCCCCACCTAACAAAGTGTAGGAAGAACTAGCCTTGCCTTCTCCTCCTTGCTACTTGTTCTTGATCTTCCTCAAGAACACCTCATGAAGAACCCATGAAATCAACCCCTCTTTCTTTTGATTTTTGATCTCTCTTTCATTTTCTTTGTTCTCAATTTTTTTCCCCAAAAACAAAACAATTAAAAACTAGAAGGAGAATGAGAGAGAGAGAGAGAGAGAGAGAGAGAGAGAGAGAGAGAGAGAGAGAGATGGAGAACAAAAGGGTTTCTTTTTTCCCTCTTGTGTTTTGGCCGGCCAAGGAGGAAAGGAGGTGTGTGTGTGTGTGTGTTGGGGGGGGGGGGGGTGTTGGGGGTGTTTTTATAGGAGAAGGGTTGCGGTTCGTGGTGGAGAATGAAGCCATGTATCACTCTTCTCATGGTTAAAACAAATGATGTTCAAAATGTAGTTTTATGTTACAATCGACACCCTACTCATCCCTAACCCTTCATTTTGATCATGATTGATCAAGAATTAGAGGTATTTCCCAAAATCGCATACTACATGATTTCGTACAAACGTACGAAATCGATACAATTCAAATACGTACATATATCTGTATATACAGATAATTTTTATTCGTTAAAACGAATAATCTCTACCAACGATATTTTAATTTAGAAATAATAATAAAAATAATTTTATTACCGGCTCAGAAGATTCCAGTATCAATTTGATACAAAACAGATATATACAGACTAGTATATACGTATAAATAATGTTTATTAACAAAACCGGGTGATATCCACCCAAAAATATTTCATTTCTGAAAAAAATAATAATTTAATATCTGTCCAGGATTTTCCAGACATTTTCTCAAAAACGCATTTTTCAAAAATTTGTACAAGTGCACAAAACTGATACAATACCTGTATATACTTACTAGTATATATACACATGTAAGTTTTTATTTAGTAATACCAACAAACTTCCATAAAAATATTTTAATTTTAAAAAAAAATACAAATATAATATCCGACCGGGATATTACACTAAATCTCTCTTAGTGGGCCCAATCTGTCACTTTTCATGGGCTTGAAAGAAGTCCATGTCATGTAGATGAGCCTAGAGAAGGCCCGTTATGGTTAATCTGCCTATAGAAGCTTTAGGATCTGTGCTAGAATTGTACGACCCTAATTTTCTGCGATTTTTACTATTATCATAAGCCCCCACACTTTCGGGGGACAATTTTCTTGGCTTTCGGAAAGTTGTTCACCTTATTTTTGGATTTTGCAATACAATCTTAGCTTTCATGGTGTATTGGAGATACCTGAACTGATCAGAAGCTTCTAAAGGTGGAGAGTTTTTCTTGAATTATTCCGTAATTTTTTCGAATTTTTCCAAATTTTTTTTGGATTTTAAAATAAATTTTCCCCAATTTAAAATCACTTTTTCAAAATTTTTAATTAATAAGCCCAAATTTAAATTATTTTTTGAAAATTTAATTAATTTTCCAAATTAAATAATTATTTTTGGATTTGTAATCAATTATTCAAATTTAAAATGAAATTTCTAGGGATTTTTTTATTAATTATCAAACCCCTGTGCGCTTTTTGAAGTGATCTGAGCCGTTGATCAGCCCTGGGCTCATTTGCAGAAGGGTTTGGGCGGAGGTGATGTAAAGGGGATGGCGTGGCTTGCTCTCGTGCATCGATCTCTCGCTTAGCAAGCATTTTGGAGAGATCTAGCGGCTAGCGAACTGAGTAAAGCGCTATGGAAGAGGGGAGGCGATCTTGAGTGCAAGTCTTGCGCTAGCGCATTTATTTTTGGAGATCCAAGGGTAGAAACTATTGCGAGCTGCTGCCTAGCTCGCCCCATAATTTGGTCGAGCTATGGCCATTTTTCATAGATTTTGGGACTTCGTCGACATATATCTTGGTCGAGCTATGAGCTTTGGGGGAGCTACGACTTCAGCTACCTCCGTTTGGGCGAGCTATCACTTCATCATCAAGCTACGATCTTGGTCGAGCTATGGAGCTTTGAGCTACGGTCGAGCTATAGAGCTTCGACTTCTCGTCGAGCTATGGGGGATTCACTGTCAGGTCGAGCTATGAGATTTCTTCCCCATCGAGCTATGATCTTGGTCGAGCTATGGAGCCTTTGATTTCTTATCAAGCTACGGAGCTGTTGAGCTATGGAGGGACTCTGTTTTTGAAGTTCGGTCGAGCTATCGTGGTGCTCTGTCAAGCTATGGTGGTGCTCTGTTGAGCTATGGAACTTCAAACCGTCGAGCTATGGAGTCGAGTTTTGGTCGAGCTATGGAGATCTTCCGTCGAACTATGGGTTTCTCGTCGAGCTACCACCATTAGTCGAGCTATGAGTCTCCGTCGAGCTATGGGTTTCTCTTCGAGCTACCGTGTCACGCCCCGCTTCCCAAAATTATGGAACACAAGCATGTGACATTGGCCCAGCAATTGACTTGCGTCATCCATAAGCTGTTACTGATTCAACTCAACAATATAAATAAGAAAGCGATACAACCGCGCATGCATATAAGAATAATCACATGAAAAACAAAATGAATTGAAACATGAAATAGCAATAAGATAACCAAATCTGGAAATAAAGTAACAATTCTGGGTCAAATGCCTACAATACAATAAAATAACAATATTCAATGTTTTTATTCTCCATAACATAAATGATAAATAAATAAGCGACGATGCTATTAATTCCTTCTCCGGTGTTGTTCTCCTAATCCATCAGGCAGTTCTTCTTGATTACCTGTAAGTTGTTTATCTAAAAAGAGAGAATAATATGTCCTTAGAGTAAGTAATGGACAACAAGTAGAGGAAGGCAGTGAACAATGAAAATAAGGATAGTCAATAACAATAACAATAACGATAACAATAGCGGTAAACAATAATGATAACAACATTCAATAATGATGACAATATGCAATGATGTGATGACAATCTTAAGTCCATTATTCATTTTAGTCATAACTAATGCACGTACTACTGTGTTCCAAACCGCAGGTTCGATGCATGCAACCAATATCGTTTAGATCGAAGTGGTGTACTCTATAGATCATGTACTCGGCAACAATAATCATTATTCACTAATCACGATTCACTCTTTGATGCACAATACGATAATTTGGCCATGATACACTACACAATAGATTGGGTTACTGCCATAAGCCACAATCAATCGATAAAACACTAGCCGATAACCATATTTAGGGAAACACAGGCCCCTCCTCCGAGTACAGTCTCTACATTGTCCAATACTTAAATTTCTCTTAAATCCCGGCTTGTTAAATAATTCTTTATTAAATCAATATGCAATAACGGCTGACAATATTACGATACCGATAGGGAACAGTAGGGACTATAATGTCAATGGCGAAATGATGAGATGATTAATGGGGAATGCAAGGATGATGACACTACGACACTAAGATCATGCAATGCAATTCATACACTTCAATGCATCAAATACAACAATATAGATTCGATTATATTATCAAAACATGGAAACTCAATTCTGGACAACAGTAGGTTACTGTACCAAAATTGGATTTTCCGCTGCTACAGAATAGCAAATGTGGACCCGTCAGAAGTTATAGAAAATAGACTCATGCCCGGTTCCAACTCATATTTAAAGTCAAAGTTCCGATAACAGTAGCTAGATTAATTACAGGGTTCTTTACAGATTACTGATTTTGGTTGGTTATCGATGTCAATTAGTTACAGTTATAAAATCAATAAATATTCACTTTAAAAATTAGTAAAAATAATTATCATGATCCTAAGCATGTTAACTATCAATCTGGAATTTATCATGGCAATATTTGATTATTAGTTCATCTATTTAATCAGTTTAACATGGTGAAATCATGAATCAGGAAATTTTGGGAGTAAAACGCAGCAGTAATAATATAGTCATAACTCCTGCAATATAAGTCAGAATTCAATATTTTTAGTGTTTTGGAAACTAGAAACATAGGGCTATATTTCATATTGACAAACTTTCATGGTTCAGTATCAATAGATGGGTCAAAAAAATCATACAAATTTTAGACAGACATGAAAATTTCTGGATTAACATATTTCATGGTATAAAAGTGATCTAGGGTTATAGTTATCAATTCAATTGGTTGATTATCTTAGATTAACATGGTAAGCATGAGATCACAGCGAAGAAACACAGCCATGCATCAATCTAATGCTAAATAATACATCAAATCAATGGTTCAATCAATAGCAACCTAAGGTAAAACTCTACAATAGTTTATCGATGGGATGACATGCATGAATAAATCCTAATATCAAAAGATCTACATGAAATGCATGAAAAATACGATCTTTAAAGTCAAATATTGGCACAAAGTCAAGAATAAGGGGATTAGCTCGTGTAAATCCTCTACATTCCCAACGAAGAACAAGACAACAGCAATATACGATGAATATTGTCACTCCCCGCTTCCAAAAAAAAAAAACACAGAATACGAGTATGCGACACAAGTCCAGCGAATGGCTTTCACCATTCATAAACTGTAAGGATCTTTACAACATATACAAGAATAAACAAGAGATATACAAAAGGAATAGTCAACCACACATGAATAACTGAATTAATATAGTCAACAGGATTACTTGAAACAAGAAATAAGAATACTAAATTTCAAATAATCAAGTCTGGAACAAAACACAAGTCTGGGACAAAATGCCCAATACAAATATCCATGTAACAAATTACAATTATTCAAGATAAGCAATAGGAATAAATAAATATAGCAAAAGCTCCAGCCAACTAGTATCTTTGATCACCTACTCCATCGGGCAGCTGGTCACCAAAGTCTGCAATTTTAAAAATTGCAGGAAAAGAAAACAGAAATAAAATACCCGTCAATGCAAGTTATGGGCCGCTTGTAGTGCAGGCAATAAGTACAGAAGGAAACAAATAGACAAGTATAGAGTAATAGCGGAAGCAAGTATAGCATGGAAGATGTAACAGCAAAATAGAGCAATTAACTCTAAGTCAAGAACAGAACAAGTAGCATGAAAAGGTAAATTGGTGCAAGTGGCATGTAATAAGTGTCAAGTGGTATGTAAACGAGTAACAAGTAACAAGTGTCAAGTAATCAAGTATCATGTACAAGTAACGAGTAGTAAGTGTCAAGTGATCATGTGGTTTTCAAGTCTTGTATCTAGTCCTATCTAGGTAGCACTTCATGCATCTCAGATTTTTACCACATGGTTGCTACATTCAAACAAATTATATTTTAGATTTCATAGTGGATCATAGAGGATAGTGTACTCAGGGACAAGTATCAAGCTCCAAGTATCAAGTATTAAGCTCCAAGTATCAAGTATCAAGCTCTAAGTATCAAGTATCCCGTGTCAAGTGTGCAAGTATCAAGTAATCACGTGTCAAGCATCAAGTATCATATATCAAGTATCAAATATCACGTAGGATCTATGGATTCCCTTCCGAGTACATGTTTCTGTATTTTCCACTATTAGATCCTTCGCTTTAACCCCGGCTTGGTTTATTGCTATTATTATTAAAGCAAGCATGCACGTGCACAAACAAGGCAAGAAACATGGCAAGACAACAAGGGACAAGTACAAGTTGAAAGAAGGACACGAACGGATGATGAATGACTCAAAATAGACTAAGACAACGAAAATTCTAGTTCTGGACAGCAAGACAGTACTGCACCAAATCTGGGATTCCCGTTGCCACGAACATGCAAATCTGGATCCTTCACAAAATCTAGAAATAGACTCTCGGCCGAATCCAGCACATATACACAAGTCACATAATAATCACAGAAACAAGGCTTAAAACAGAAGTATACACAGAAAACATGTTCATCCAGAAATCACAAGATTGTATTCACAAGCATGAAAATGGCATAAAAACTCACTAATTAAATCCAAGAAAAATCTGGGGTATTCCTAGTATGTCTAGTATCAGCAAATATAATTTCATAATATTCCAACATAGATAGTATAGTCAAATAAAATCAGAAAACAGCAAGATACAGCAAGTTTGTAAATCTGAAACTTTAGACATAGCAGTACTAAAACATCGATAGATTACAAAGTATAGCTCGAAATCCAAATTCGTAAAAAGGGTAGTAAAATAGATATAACAGGCTACATTTTGTATTTACAAAGTTTTTGGCAAAAGCAACTAGAATTAGGTGGAAAACATGGTTCTTTACTGAACAACATGAAATTTCTGGAAGTATAGTAGTTGCTTACAAGTATAGAATAGTTTATAGATTTCGACAAATAAATCACAAAAATTTGAAGTTAATCCAAGTCAAGTCTAGTTATACCCAGCAAAATATTAGATTCAAATTTTATCATTATCATCAGTATTAAAATAAATAACTCTACAGAATTCACATAAAATCCGAATCTGAAATTTTTAACACGTCTGTAGTGAAACAACAATAACTCACAACTCACAAATTGAAACTGAGATCTGTCAGAAATTTTGGAAAATAGACAGCGAGATCTACGATTTATATTCACAAATAAATTTGATTTACTGACCTCAATATGGTCTAAAATACTGAACAAAAATGGGCAGCAGCAAAAAAAACAGAACTCTCTTCATGTATTAAATCAAATAGTTCATATGCGACAAATCCAAAAACAAACAAAACATAAGGCATGGTATAATAGATGTCCAACAACATGGTATGAGGTATTCTACAAGTCTACCACAAGGTACTACGATAACACATCAAGCATGCAAGATTCATACAACATATCATGGATCACGAACATCATACATACATGCATCAAGCATCTAGATTATTTCTAAGTTATTTCATGTCATGTGTGTAACAAGGACGACTACAGATGGATCAACAAATAGAGACAAGGTCTAACAAGAGATTTTCATGAGAACGAATCTAGAGACAAAAACCATACTGCAGGCGGTATTTAGTACTTGTATATACAACAAAAGAATACAAGTTACTTACCTTGCAATTGACGACGGATCTGACAAAAGAATAACGGGAATGGATCCCGGGCGATGAACATGCAAACCAAGCGAATCTTGATGAGCTGATCACGATCAGGCACAGATCTTGATGATGATCACGATCAAGAGATCGGACGGCTGAGATCGAAGATCAAGATCAAGATCAAGAGTGATCGACGGCTCAGATCTGATGATGATGAAGATGATAATCACTATCACGATTGGTCGATCGGATGGTCCAGATCAAGAGATCAAGTTCAAATCTTGATGATGATTAAATCGACGACCACAATCAAGGAGCTGATGATGATGATCACGATCAGATCAGATCGGACGGCTAGAAACTACTTGTTGATGATGATCAACAACGATCGGATGAATGAGATTTGAATGATCACTCCTTGATCAAACAGGATCAATAATGGATCTGACAGCGGTAGGGACAGTAGAAGGTGGTGGTCACCGTGGCTCGGTGGTGATGCTGGCGGTGGCAATGAGGGAATGACTACTGGTTTCGGCAACGACGGTGATGCACAGCGGCTGACGACGGGAACTTCGGGATTCAAGTTGTGGTTTTTGTCGAAGTTGCATTAGCCTTGGGGCTTGGCGGTAAGGCAGCGAGGGAAGGGAGAGGGTAGCCAATGCTGGGACGTCGAGCGGGAGGGTCTGGTGGCAATCGAGCAGCGGAGCTCTGTTTTCTGAAGGAAAACAGAGGAGCGGCGGGATAGCGATGGCGACTGCAGGGGAGTTGGTTGAGTAGGTTGTTGGAGTGGTCAAGCGAGAGCACTGTCGAGGGTGATGGCTATGGAGGAGGCTGGGATGATGGTGAAGGGCTTAGGGCGACGAGGAGGGGAGAAGACAACATGGGTGATAGAGAGGGTCTTGGGATGGGTTCTCGACCGATGGGGAGGGTCGACGAGGGGGCCTTGGGTGTTGGATGCAGGGGCGAAGATGGACTGGAGGCGATGTGAGGGAGACCGGGAGGAGGGAGATGAAGTAACAGTAGGTGGCTGTGTATTAGGTTAGAATAAGATTAGGGTTGGGGGGGGGGGGGGTTAATAGGGTATTAATAGAGGGTAAGAGGTTGCAGGTTATTGGGTAATGGGTATAGGGTTAGCGGGTTTGTGTAGGATCCAATAGGAGATAGGCTTATAGGGTTTTGGGTTTAAATCCAATAGGAAGATAATTAGATAGAATAGGCTTTATAAAACATACATTTATATATACATTAAATCATGAACAGTCAAAACTAATAATAGTAATAATAATAATAACATTAATAGCAATAACAATAATAATAATGGTAATAATAACAATAATGATAATAAAATAAATATCAAAATATGGTTTAAGTCTAACAAATTCATTAAAATCCAAATAGTAATAACATATTAGATGATGGTCTAAAATATAAATAGTCAATTAGTTAGGAATATAAAATAAAATTAAAATACACTGTTATTCGAAATAAATATAAATTTCTGAATAATAAAATGAAATAGAAAACTTCTTAGAAACCAGAATAATATTTTGTTAAAATTCGATCAATTGAAAATGTAATTGTTGAAAAGAGAATTTGAAAGCGAGAAGAAAGTTATAAAAATTTTAAATACAGAAAATACACGAAAAATACATATACACGGGAACAGTGGTTACAAATATGATGAGATCTACTTGCGATAATTGCAATAAACATTCTTGAACACAAACACAATGAACGATTCAAGAAATAGACGGTGACGTGCCTTCATGACGATTAGTCCGAATATCAACAAATAACTGGATTAGGATCCCGGGCGACACGTGCACTCTACGTGCAAAGAGACATGCAGCAACACAGTGAAGCTCGGCAACGGCAAACATCAAGAGGGCGTACAACACTCTTATGACTTTGGCTCGACGGTCGATGGCTGGCGGCAGCAGAGCGTGGGCAGCTGGCTGCAGTGGTAGAAAGGAGACTGGCGGCACTGGGGGCTGCAGTGATGAGGAGAAGGCAGTGGCGGGGTGTGCAGTCGACGGAGAGGACGACAGCAAGAGGAGGTCGAACGTTAACTGGGGACGATTGCGGGTGACTGCGATGCTCGGTGGTCGAGCAGAAAGGTGAGGATGACGAGGCAGTCGGGGAGTGGTGCTTCAGGGTGGTTGCAGGATGAGGGCGGATGGAGGTTGAGGGAGAGGCAGTAAGGAGGCATGGCAGTCGGGGGTGATCAGGGGAGGGGGGGTGCTGGCTCAGGCGATGGGTTTCGGGATCAGGTGAGAGGAGGGTGACGACTGAGGGGGATGGAGATTAGTGTTAGGGTTTAATGATAATTAAGGTTAATTAAGAGGGTGTAAATATAAGATTAAGTTGAGCTAATGAATAGTGAGTTTAGGATCCAATAAGAATGGTTTTAGGGTTTGAATTCAGATTGACAATTTGGGCTTGGAAAAAAAAGTAAAATAAAAGGTTAATAATATTCATGGCCCAAAGATGAACATGAACAAAGATAAATATACTTATGGGCTAGGGAATAGAATCACGAATCAAATGAATAGCTCATGAATAAAATTAGAACTTTTATTATTCGATACAATAAATGAAGCAAATGAAATGTAATAGAATTACAAAAGAGATTACAAATGGAAATCGATAAAAAGGGGAAAAAAATCGAAAACAAGAGTTACATACCGTCTTTAGTCGAGCTATGGAATTTAGTCAAGCTTTATGCTCTTCGTTAAGCTATGACCTTGTCTCCTTCGTCATCTTGGAGCTTTGAATTGGGCTTGAAGCTCAGGTTTTAGAAGAGGATTTTTTGGAGTTCGATGTCGAAGCTTCGGAGAGTTGCTGTTTGGAGAAGAGGAGTTCGATCAAGTGGTCTTCGAGCTTTGAAGTTGGATCTCAGACTAGGATGTTGGCTGATTTTGATCTTCATCGAGCTATGGAGACGTCGGGTTCTGACTTGGATTTATTGGAGAAGAAAGGTTAGAAGAGTGTTGTGGCTTTCAGGTTTCATCTGGACCTGACCCGAAAGCCTATACCTCTTTAATGTGATGCAGGTTCGGGTAGGAGTAGGGTTTGAGACCCGTTTGTTTACTTGGTTGAACCAAGAGCAGACCGGGGCTTCCCTTGTGTGTTTTTGAAGTTTCCAAAACCTGGAACTTTGGATTTCTTCGCCGTGGGGAGTTCTTATGCTTGCATATGTACACGTATATATATACACACACACACACACATGTGATTATATATGTACACAGCATTTTATTTCATAACCCGTTGTCCAAATACCAACTGAATCTTTTTGATGAGTTATTGACATAGAGCTTGTCGTTTGATCCCAGTAACTTTGAAGAGAAAACTCTGAGACAGAGTAGATGTTGAACTTGCCATTTGCGCCCAACAAGTTTGGAGAGACAACTCAGTGACAGAGTTGGTCGTAGAGCTTGTTGTTTGATCCCGACAGGTTTATAAAGACAACTCTGAGATGGAGTTGATGTTAAACTTGCTGCTTGCGCCCAACAAGTTTTGTGAATGCAACTCTATGACTGAGTTGAAAGTAGAGCTTGCCGTTTGTGCTCGGCAAGTTTGGAGAGACAACTTCTGAGATGGAGTTGAACGTTGAACTTGTTGTTTGCGCCCAACAAGTTTTGTGAGGCAACTCTAGACGAAGTTGAATATTTGGACTTGCTGTTTGGTCCCAGCAAGTTTCGTAGAGGCAACTCTAAGACGGAGTTGAACCTTGAACTTGCCATTTGATCCTGGCAAGTATGTAGATACAAATCTAAAATGTTGTTGGACGTTTGAACTCGTTGTTTGTTCGCAACAAGTTTGTGGAGCCAACTCTGATATGGAGTTAGTTGTTGGACTTGCCATTTGATCCCAACAAGTTTATAGAGAACTCTGCAACGGAGTTGAATGTTGAGCTTGTTGTTTGCGCCCAGCACGTTTGGAGAGGCAACTCTCGACGGAGTTGAAAATTTGGACTTACCGTTTGGTCCCAGCAAGTTTTGTGGAGACACCCAGTGACGGAGCTGGCATTTGGACTCTTTGTTTGGAGTCTATGGGTTGTTGACGGTGCTCGGGCAGTGAATGGAGTATTGAACTTGTTGTTTGGAGCCAACAAGTTATTGACAGAGCTCGAGCGGAGAGCAATCATTTGAACTCGTTGTATGGAGCAACGAGTTGTTGACGGAGCTTTCATGGTGAGCAGGACTGTGAACTCATTCTTTGGAGTCAACGAGTTGTTTACAGAGTTTGCACGGTGAGCAGAGCGTTGAACTCATTATTTGGAGCCAACGAGTAGTTGACGGAGCTCGCGTGGTGAGCAGAACTTTGAACTCGTCATTTGGAGCCAACGAGTTGTTGATGGAGCTTGAGCAACTCGAGCGGTGAACCGAGCATTGAACTCGTTGTTTGGAATCAACGAGTTATTAATAGTGTCACGCCCTGCTTCCCAAAATATGGGAAGACGAGCACGTAACGAAGGCCCAGCGAATGATTATACATCATCCATAAGCTGTAATAGATTAACTCAACAATATACAAGAGAATACAACCATGTAGGAGAAATGTAACCACATAAACAATGAATAAACTCCAAAATAATTATGAAATAAATTTACCAAATAATAATCCAATATCTGGGATAAAACAAACTTCGGGTCGTAAAATCTCGGAATACAAAGTATGATGAAAGCAATACAATAAGCAAATAACAAAAGATAGTTATAGTAGTCTAATAGTCCATCTTCGATCTTCAGAGAGTTTGCTCACCAAGTTCTTCTGGTATTGCTCCTTCAGTACCTGTAAATTCTTGATCTAAAAAGAGAGAAAATAGTGTCCTTAGAGCAAGTCGTGGATAGAAAGTAGAGAAAAACAGAGGATAAAGGAAGCATGAATATCAAAGAGAAGGGACAGGATCAAAGTCAAAGAACAAACCAAAGGCAGGCAATAATATCAAAAGTCTACAGTAATCACACATGTAATGACTGATGTCAAGTCAAGTTATATACAGGATCAAGCAAGCAGGTTATTACTCATTTTATTAGCCTATCTAGTGCACATACTACTGCGTCCCATTCCACAGGTTCGGCGCGAACACACAGTGAACGTTTTAGAATGATGGTGAATTCACGATTTGTGTACTCGGCCCAGTAATCGAAAATTTACTGGATGTATGGGATGTTCAACATGGTCAGGATGTTCAGGAATTTACGGGAATTAGCTGGCGAGGGACCCCTACCGAGAACAGTCTCCGATTGTTCACTACCAAGTCAACCATAATACCCCGGCTTTTTATTAGTTTATTTTCATCCTATGTGAGCATGCAAGAAGGTTTCAATGTTGTATAATACTAAGTGTGATTAATTCTACTCGTTACAGACAAAGCATGAAGCAAACAAGTCAATTACACACAATTTACATAATCTGGACAGCATGACCATGCTGTACTAAAACACAGATTATCGCTACAACAAAAAAGCAAATCTAGATCCGTCAGAAATTCTAGAAACTAGACTCTCTGCCAGTTCCAGCGAATATATACACAACATATAAAAACTACAGAAACTAGGGTGAAAACTCTATTCTTTTCAGATTTTATGTTTAGGCAGCAAGTTATAAATTGTGTTTACCTATTTGTTTTAGGTCAGAAAACTCATAAAATAAATCTATAAAAATTCTGGGTCATTCCTACACATGTCTAGGTTCAGCCAAATTTATTTTAAATTTTTATTTTATTGTTAACATGGTCAAATAAATTATAGAACAGCAAAATATGCATGCATTTGTGAATCTGAAAATTCTAACACAGCTGTACTAAAATGATGATATTTAACAGATTGCACATCGGAATTCAAATCCGCAAAAAGGGTAGTAAACTAGACATCTGAGGCTAAATTTTATGTTCAGAAAGTTATTTCAAAATACTACAGCAACATGGTCGAAAATCTGATACAAAAAGAAACACACAGCAGTCCAGAATATATTTTGACATGAATAGGCAACAATTAAATTATACAACCATATTTTTCTTGCAAATCAATAATCAAAGTGTTCTTAGGTGTTTAACATGCATAATTTTAGTTTCTTAGATGTAATTTCATAGGCATGGTAATCAACTCATTTAATCACATTCAATCTAACATGTATACAATTCACCAATCGGGTCTACAACATGGATCTAGTTATTTTCATGTAATTGTGCATATGCAATGAACAATAGGGACTAGGTTTTAGATCAAAGAGAGTAGCACGATGTTAAGAGTATATCGGGTTAGCTTGTGTAAACCCTCAATAAACTTAATGGAATTTTCAAATAACAACAGGATAAGGAAAATGATTGGATCTACTTGCAGAGATCAAGGAAATCTTGAACAAAACAAAATACGAGTTCAAGAAGAGACTTGCCTGTTAGACGATTAATTTCGAATATATAGCATAACAGGATTAGAATCCCGGATGATGAACCTGAACACGTGCGAGCTACGTGTGAAAACCAACAGCAAAACAGCACACAAAGCACACCACAGCGGATCCCCCACACAAACTATCAGCAAACACCAAGACTCTGCACTGTGCTTCTTCCCCACAACGGATCCCCCACACAAACACCAAACAGCAGCTTCGGATCCCCTACACCCGAAACAGCACACACCAAGAGCGGCCACTGTGGCTTCATCTTCTCCAACACAATGGAGAGAGAGAGAGCGACGACAGGCGACTGCGGTCCGGAAGCGACGGCAGTGGCGACCACGGCGAGGGCTGCAATGGCGACGCTGCGGTCAAGAAGCGACACAATGGCCAGGCTTCAATGCAATGGCGGACTTTGTTTCTCTTTGAAACAGAGGAACGGAAACGATGAGGCGTTCGGGCTTGGACGACGACGACGACGAGGCGGGACCTGTGGTGGATGTGGGGGGTGCACGGAGGGCAAAGACGAGACGACGACGAGGAGTAGATGGTGCAAGGTAAAGTGGGTTCGAACGGAAATGGCGACGCGGTGAGATGGCGAGGGGATGATGACCGGGATGGCGAGGAGCGACGAGGAGGGGATGAGGGGTCGGAGGGGACAACGGGAGGGGCGACGGGAGGCAGATGGGTTGAAAATGAAACAAAGGAGAAGAGCGGGAGTCGGGGGTAGGGGAGAGAGAAAGCGGCGGATGAGAGGAGAGAAAGAGATTAATAAATTAGGGTTTATTAATGGGTATTTATAGGGATTAAGGAATTGGGGTTTTGGCTTACGAATTTGTGGGTTTAGGGTATAGGTTTAGGCTCCAAAAAGAGATGAACAAGTATAAAACATTGAGATGAACATATAGCGGAACAACTCAAACTCAAATCACGAAGAGCAAAATTCGCAATGAGCCAAAAATAGGAGAAAAGAGAATGGAATGGACAAATGAAAATAAATGGACTCAGGAAAAGCAAAATTTATATAATAGAGAGAATCCAGATACAATAATCAAGAAAGAAAATAAAAATACAGTAAAAATCCAAAATAGCAAAAATAGGGGGGGAATAATTAGTATCATATGTTTTATAAAATAAAATAATCATAATCATAATAGTAACAACAACAATAATAATAATAGCAATGGAAATAATAATAATAGTAGTACTAAATAATCACAATAACAATAAGAATAATAATAATGACCATGACAATAAAAATAATAATACTAATAATGACAATTAATAATAATCATAACAATAAGAATAAAAATGCGAACAATAATAATAGTGACAATAATAATAATAATAATAATAATAATAATAATAATAATAATAATAATAATAATAATAATAATAATAATAATAACAACAACAACAACAAAAATAACAATAAATAATACTAACAACAACAATAACAATTATCAGAGCAATATCATTATGTAAAAAAAATAGGAATTTGTTGAAATAGTTCAATCAGAAAAAATATTTTTTGAGGGTTAAAATGTGAATAGTTGATTAAGTAGAAATGGAAACAAACTTTATTCAAAATAATTATAACTATTGTTTAGAAAAATGCTTTAACATAAAATCCAAAACAAATTTAACAAATAATGAATTTATAAATATGGAGATACAGAAAATACTCATAAAATACGTATTTGCGGAATTGGGGGTTACAGATAGAGCCTGAGCAGAGTGCGAGATATTGAACTCGTTGTTCGAAGTCAATGAGTTGAAGGCGGAGCCTGAGTGAAGAGCAAGGTGTTGAACTCGTTGTTTGGAGTCAATAAGTTGTTGATGGATCCAGAGCGGAGTGCGAGGCATTGAACTCATTGTTTGGATCCAACGAGTTGTTGAGGGAGCTCGAGCAGTAAACCGAGCATTGAACTGCTCGAGCGGTAAACTAAGCATTGAACTCATTGTTTGGAGTCAACGAGTTATTGATAAAGCCTGATCAGAGTGAGAGGCGTTGAACTCATTGTTTGGAGTCAACGAGTTGAAGACAGAGCTTGAGCGAAGAGCAAGGCGTTGAACTCATTGTTTGGAGCCAACAAATTGTTGGTGGAGCTTGAGCAGAGTGCGAGGCATTGAACTAGTTGTTTGGAGTCAATGAGTTGAAGATGGAGCCTTAGTGAAGAGCAAGGTGTTGAACTTGTTATTTGGAGTCAACGAGTTGTTGATGGAGCCAATGATTTGCTGAGGGAGCTCGAGTGATGAATAGAGTATTGAACTGGTTGTTTGGATTGACGAGTTATTGATGAGCCTGAGCGGAATGCGTGGCGTTGAACTCGTTGTTTGGATTCAAAGAATTGAAGACGAAGCCTGAGCGAAGAGCAAGGTGTTGAACTCGTTGTTTGAAGTGAAAGAGATGTTGATGGAGCCTGAGCGAAGTGTGAGGCATTGAACTCGTTGTTTGGAGTCAACAAGAAAAGACAGAGCCTGAGCGAAGTGCATGGCGTTAAACTCATTGTTTGGAGTCAACGAGTTGTTGATGGAGCCTGAGCAGAGTGCGAGGCGTTGAACTCTTTGTTTGGAGTCAATGAGGTTTTGATTGATCCTCAGCGGAGTGCGAGGTGTTGAACTCGTTTTTTGGAGTGAACGAGGTTTTGAAGGAACTTGTTCCCAGTCTCCCTGATATTGAAGTGAATTCCTTTGTGTTTGTTCAGTATTGAGTAGTAGTGTACATCGAATGAGGCCTTCGGTACGTCGAGCTTGCTTTCTTTTGCAATACGCTATGCTTGACGGAGTTAGGACACGTCCGTTTGCGTGGCACTTTACGTGAGACAGAGTTGGAGCTTTCTCAGGTGAAGGTGGTAGGATAAACCTAGAGTTTTCCCGCCTAAGGGAGACTTGCCTTGAAATCTATCGTCAAGAGTTGAGACGACCCTGGGAAGCTGTTAACTGGCGGGAGACCTGTAAAGAGGTTTGCTTCTCTTAGGCGGAGCATCCCTCTACTGTGTAGTTGGAAGAACGACTTGCAGGACAACTGGTTGTTCGCTTCTTGTAAAATGATCTATGGTTTTGTACTTGTAGATACTTGTAGTGACGTTGGAATCGAATGTATAGATTTGCGATAGTTCTGTCATTTGAAGAATTCTTTGCATATGTTTGATCCTGTCACGCCCTGCTTCCCAAAAATACGGAATACAAGCACATGACATTGGCCCAGTGAATGACTAACGTCACCCATAAGCTGTTTATCTGACCAACTCAATAATATAATCAATACTGAATAATTGCGCATACAATAATAATAATCTCATGAAAAATAATACTTGGAATGAAGCAATATGAAATATTCAACTACAATAAACCAACGTCTGAAAACAATACAAAATTCGTTACATAAGCCCAATACAATACTAATCCAATCACAAATAGATAATAATTCTCAATACATTAAGTTTGATAAAACAATAAGCAATTAAAAGCATTAAAATCTTCAGAATCTTTGTTTTCCAATCCCAGCAGACAATTATCTTTCATTACCTGTGAACACTTCATCTAAAAAGAGGAGAAAAATTATCCTTAAGAGCAAGTCGTGGACAACAAGTAGAGAATATAAGGAATAATGAAATAACGGTATAACAATGAATTCAATGGATCAATAGGAATCAATAACATGGGATAATAATCAATAATCAATATCACGGTAATCGATGCAATTGGTATAAACAATGATTCAATATTCGATAACAATGTTCAATGGTATCAATAACACTTAGACAATATTCGATATCAATAGGAACAATGATGTACAATATGCAACGTCGGTGATGTGTCAATCCTTATGTCTATTAATCATTTTAATGCTAACTACTTCACGTACTATGTGTCTCATATGTTCCATACCATAGGTTCGATGCATACATAAAATTTCGTTTAGACTAAGTGGTGAATTCTATTGATCATGTGTCGGTACGATATACGATACAATATTGTTGCATGACACATTATGATGATTAACTGATTCACTGATACGATTCATTCATACGATACATTGATACAATACACGAAAGATTGGGGTGTCGTAGTCAGCGCTCCACAATCAATCGATAAACAATGGCCGACACAGTCACTATATTATTCACTACTCAAGTCAATCCCCTAAACCCCGGCTTGTTAAATATTTTATCAATGCAACAATACAATATGCAAATATGAGAATGAGATGAACGATGGTAACAATAGGAAAACAATAGGATGATAATATGAAGTAGAAAAATTAGAATGATGATGATAACTCAGTAGGATCATGCAATGCAACATACATACTTCGATTCATGCAATACAATGATATAGGATTAATTAATCTACTAAAAAATGAAAAGTGAAATTCTGGACAGCAAGAGTAGTTTGTACAAAAATATAACTTTTCGCTGTTTCAGAACACAAAAACTGAATCCGTCAGAAGTTCTAGAAACCAGACTTCTACACGGTTCCAACGCATATTTAAAGTTCAAAATCCGACAACAGTAGCTAGGTCAAACACATTGTTCTTTACAGATTTCATGTTTAGGCAGAAATTCGACATCATATTGTTATATTTTTAGATACAGCAAAAACTCAATAATAAATTCATTAAAAATAGTTTCTAGACTCCTAAACATGTTAAGTAACAATCTGAAAATTATCAGAGCAAAATTTTATCATTTGATCAGCCTTTTAACAGTTTAAACATGAAAGATACAAGAATCTAAAAATCTGGAAATAAAAACATAGCTGTAGTAAAACGATCATAACTTTTGCTACACAACTCGGAATTCAGAAATTCAAGATGTTCTGGAAAATAGAAAGATAAGGCTACAAATTTTTATTCAGAAAATAATTTATTTTGAGATCATTTACTGAGTCAAAAATAGCAGAAAACATACAGCCAGCAAGCAACATACATGGTTTTGGATATTTTTCATGAAATAATTTAATTAGACATGATGGGTATAAATTCTATTAGTCGATAAACTTCTTAGTTCTCATGATATGGTCAAACATGATAAATACAATTAGAACACACGCATACATCAATTTACCATCAACAAACACCAATCAATCAACTAAACATACAACCTAACAATTATTTCTACAATAGATTAATTGTGTGACAATTATATGAGTACTCCTATCACGATTACTATATGTATGCATGAAAGATTCAATCTTTAGAGTCAATAGAGCCACGATGTTAAGAATAGTGGGGTTACCTCGTGTAAACCCTCAATAGACCTAACAATAGATAATCAATACAATGATACGATAACGAATAGGATCAATTTGCAAGAATTTCAATAAAATTTGAATTTGATACGATGTTCAATTCAAGGAAAAAAGTGACTTGCCTTTTCTTCGACAAAATTGAAATACCAAGAATAATGAGATAAGGATCATGTAGCAACAAACCCACGAACACACAAATTATGTGCAAATCACGTCCACAAAGTAACCCACAAAGTAAAGAGACACATCAACTGCAGCAACAGCCAGCAACGAGGCTCAGGATCTGAACGGCGGCGAGGCGTCGAAGTTGAAGGACGGCGAAGCACAGGGTGGTACTGTGCTTTGGTCTGTCCGTCGATCGGAACAGGGACAACAGCGGTGGGGTTTCGACTGCTGTGGAAACAGGGAAACAGGGAATAAGGGTTCAGGGGGGTTTTGGTGTGCTGGGCGTCAACGGGGGGTGTCGACGGGAATGTCGATGGGAGTGGCGACGAGGGGGTGGCCGGAGTTTGGCCGGGGAAAAAGCACAGTAATGGGTGGTTGGGATTTGGGTAGGAAAATGATCGGGGAGAGAGAAGAGGAGAGAGATTAGACGGCTATTAGGGTTTGTGTTTGTGCAAATTAGGGTTTGCAATAGAATTGTATTTATAGGTTGTAATTAGGATGTTGGATTAGTGGTTTAGGATCCAATAATAGTGGTTTTGGGACACGAACAATTGAAATTGGATTTTAGGGTTCAATAAGAGATGGATTTAAAATAATAGGGTTCATATAAAAATACCTACAATTAAATAAAAGAAAATAGAATCAATAAGAATAGCTCAATCAAGAAGAACGAAGAATTTCATGAACAAATTTAATTAAAATAATCAAGAAAGAAAAAATAGAGTATTTTATTCAATTGCAATTAAAACATTACAAAAAGGGAAAAAATGAAAGGAACGAAAACAGTAGTTACAATCCTACCAACCTTACAAAAAAATTTTGTTCTTGAAATTTAAGCAAGTGGTAGTAGGGTAACACCAAACAAAAGAAGAGAATAAGAGCTACTCAAAAAGATGGGGAAACCTCTTCCGAATCTCATTTTCAAGCTCCCAAGTCGTCTCACCAGGCGAGTGAGAATTCCAAGCAACACGAACCAACTTGATAATCTTATTCTTCAAAATCTTCTCCTGTCGATCCACAATCGAAACTGGATGAATCTCACAGGACAAATATGGTCGAACCGACAAGTCCGAATAGTCAATGACATGACTATCATCTCGAACATACCTCCTAAGTTGAGAAACATGGAAAATGTCATGCACTCCAGAAAGAGCTGGTGGCAACGCGAGTCTATAGGCCACCTTGCGTACTCGCTCCACCACGTCGAACAGACCAATGAATCTAGGGATGAACTTGCCCCCTACCACCAAAACGAATCACAACTTTCCATGGAGACACCTTAAGGAACATATGGTCACCCACTTCGAACTCCAACGGTCTCCTGTGCATGTGTGCCCATTTCCTCTGCCTATCCTATGCGGCTTGCAAATTCTTCCTGATCTGGGCCACCACATCAATAGTCCTCGTGATCAATTCTGGCCCCAAAAGCATCCCCTCACCAATGTCATCCCAGCACACTGGTGATTTACAGTTCCGACCATACAAGACTTCATACGGAGTTGCCTGAAGACTAGCTTGGTAGCTATTGGTATATGAAAACTCCACCCAGTGTAGAAAATCTTCCCAAGATCCTCCAAACTGAAGCACACAGGACCTCAACATATCCTCTAAGGTCTAAATAGTCCTCTCAGATTGTCCATCTATCTGCGGATGGAATGCAGTACTGAACTTTAGCTTACTCCCAAGACTGTTCTTAAGACTCTTCCAAAATTGAGATCTGAATCTAGTATCTCTGTCTGATATAATACTAATAGGAACACCATGCAATCTCACAATCTCCTGCATATACTTCTCTTCCAGGCTCTCTGTAGACTGCCAACTCTAAAGGGAATGAAATAAGCACTCTTTGTCAAGTGATCCACCATCACCTAGATGACATTGTGACCCTTGGAACATCTAGGCAAAGCAGTCACGAAATCCATAGTGATATTCTCCCACTTCCACTCCGGAATAGGAAGCGGTTAAAGAAGCCCAGCAGTCATCTGATGTTCTGCTTTCACTTGCTGACAGATCTGACACCGAGAAACAAATCTTGCGACAACTCTTTTCATACCATGCCCCCAGATATGCAACTTCAAATCCCGATACATCTTCGTACCACCAGGATGAATAGAGTATGAAAAGCAATGAGCTTCTTCAAGTAACTTTTGCCTGACTTCTCCCTTCGGAACATATAGACGGGTCCCAAAGCGGAGAGGTCCAACCTCATGAATCACTATATCAGTTCTAGAACCAGCTTCAACTTCAGCTCGAAACTGCTGCAATTGCACATCACCAGACTGTGCCTCCTTAATCTGATCCACCAAAGATGACTGCAACTGAAGCACCATACAACTCTTCTCAGAACCAGGAAATACCACATCCAATTCCAATCTCCTCATAGCTTCCACAGTTCCTTCTGCTCAGTAAGAACCATAGCAACAGGTCTCCTGTTCAAAGCCTCAGGTACCGAATTATTCTTGCTAGGGTGATACTACAAACTGATATCATAATCTGCCATCAATTCCACCCATCGCCTTTGCCTCATATTCAGCTCTTTCTGAGTGAAAACATACTTGATACTTTTGTGGTCAGCGAAGATCTCCACTCGGTCTCCAAGTAAATAATGCCTCCAAAACTTCAAGGCAAAAATCACGGCAACAAGCTCCAAATTATGTGTAGGATAATTCTTCTCATGTGGCCTAAATTGCCTAGATGCATATGCAACAACCTTGCCTCGCTGCATCAAAACAGCACCCAAACCTCTACCTGACGCATAACAGTGAATTACGAACCCTCCTGATCCATCCGGTATAGTCAACACAGGAGCTGATGTCAACCGATTCTTCAGTTCAACGAAGGCTTCTTCACAGATTCATCCCATACAAACTTTTGATCCTTCCCAGTCAACTTGGTCAACGGACTTGCAATCTTCGAAAAATCCCGAACAAACTTCCTGTAGTAACTCGCAAGACCAAGAAAACTCCAAACTTCAGATACTGACTTCAGCGTCGGACAATCCTTAAATGCAAAAATCTTGGACGGATCGACAGAAACTCCATCACCAGAAATAATAAGGCCCAAAATTCACACTTTCTAAGCTTCCCATACAACTAATTCTCCCTCAAAGTTTGCAAAACAACCTTCAAGTGCTCAGCATGTTCATCACGATTCCGAGAGTAGACAAGAATATCATCAATGAATACCACCACAAACTTGTCTAGAAAGAGAGAGAAAACCTGATTCATCAAGCTGATAAACACAAATGGAGCATTAGTAACTCTGAAAGGCATCACCAAGAATTCTTAGTGCCCATATCTAGTATGAAAAGCAGTCTTCTGTACATCCTTGGCTTTCACCTTAAACTAATGGTAACCAGAACGAAGATCCAGCTTCAAAAATACAGAAGCGCCTCCTAACTAATCAAATAGGTCATCAATCCTTGGCAAAAAATACCGGTTCTTCACTGTAACATTATTGAGCTCGCGGTAGTCAATGCACAACCTGCGACTACCATTTTCTTATTGACGAACAGAACTGGAGCTCCCCAAGGTGAAACACTTGGCCTGATAAAACCTCTATCCAGGAACTCTTGAATCCGCTCCTTCAACTAAGCCAACTCAACATGAGCTATTATGTACGGATTCTTAGAGATTGGAGATGTACCCGGTTGAACATCAATACTGAACACCACTTCACGATCTGGCAGTTATCCCGGCAATTCCTCAGGAAAAACATCCAGAAAATCACGCACAACTATCGGTGCAACATCACCATCAACACACACTTCCTTCATAACTCTAACTTCCTGACTAGCCAACTCCTCCACACAAGTAAGCGGTGTGTCACCGGCACAGAATTCAAATTCCTGACGTTCTGGCATATGAAACACCACCTTCTTCTTGCGGCAGTCAATCACAGCATGAGTGGCACCAAGCCAATCCATCCCCAAGATAACATCGAAACCAGAATTGCTGATGACAATCAGATCGGCAACAAAATCAACACCACCAATAACCAAGGGACTTTGCTTACAAATTTGAGAACACACGACAACACCTCCACTTGTAGTAATGTTCCAAGTTGCTGGCATAGCGCTGCTAGCCAAGAGATGCGGATCGACGAAGCGGGAGGAAACAAAAGACTGAGTCGCACCAAAGTCAAAGAGAACATGAGCAGGAAAGGAATGAACAAGGATAATGTCTAACAAGAAGTCAAAGTGAGAACAAAAAAGGCAAAAGCAAAATGCAAGAAGCAGACATGAATGAGAGGCTAACATGAATAAACAACAGGATAGAAAAATAAAATAGCAAGGAAATCCAAAATAAAATACAAAATAGAAACAACTAAAGATATACTTGCAACAATGCCCAAAGCAGTCTCAGCATCCTGCATAGTCAAGTTGTAGGCCTGACCACGACATGCAGGAAGATTACCCCTAGGATCGGCTCTCCTCTGATCAAAGATTTGCCTCTGCGGAGGAAGTGGTGGTCCGCCCTGACCACGAACAAGAGCTCCCAGCAAAGCGGAACCTCCAACTGGCGTCTGGGGCCTGGACTTAAAGCAATCACGGACCATATGATCATTGCCTCCACACAGAAGGCACAGGCGATTAGCTATCCTGCAATCTTGGCATAAATGCCCAGTCTTCCGGCAATATGAACAAACCAAATATGGCCTCTGATCAATAGGTGGGTATGGCAGTGCCCTAGTAGGAGGGGGTGGAACTGGCCTCCTAATAGGCCTTCCAGAAGGCCTAGCGGCAACAGGGTGCGGGGCAGAACGCTGAATAGCACGCTTCCTCGTACTAGTTTGCTCCTGAATTCTTGCAGCATCCAGGATATCAGCATAAGAACGAAGTCGCAAGACAGCAAGACGGTCCTGAATCTCAATATCCAAGCCCAAGAGGAAACGACGACCTCTATCTTCGTCATTCGCCACCATGGAAGTAGCAAAATGACTTAATCGGGTGAATTTCGCAGCATACTCGTCCACGGTCCGACTCTCCTGATTCAAGACAGTGTTTAGATTAACGTCGATACTTTATGAAATAACAACAAAAAAGCATAAATAAACACTATCTGACGAATCTGAGTTAAAGAAGCAAACTGTCGTTCCATCTCATTCTTGGTGGCATTAGGGAAGAACTTCGTGAAGAATCTCTCAGTGAAGGTCGCCAAGGGGATGGGTCGCCCCAATCGTTCAGTCTCATCTTGCCACCAGATGTGGGAAAGATCAATAAGTTGGATGCTCACAACATCCACACGATCAACATCTACTATACTCGCTGCAGTCAACAGTTGCGCAGTCCTGATAAGCCATTGCTCGGTTTCAAGTGGACCTTCAATGCCCGAGAACTTGTCTGGATGGATCCTCATGAAATCAGCCACATTACCAGGTCTCGGTGGCAGCAATGCAGGCACAGGCACAATGGGTTCCCTATTAGCAGCTTCGTAAGCCATCCTCATCTGTTCATTATGTTCCCGTTGCATCCGCAACATCAGTTCGTTGTGTTCACACTGCATTTGCATCATCAGCGCAACAGTGGGCTCATCAGACTGATCATTCCCACCACAGGAAGATGAATCACCTCTCCAAACCATGGTCTGCAATAAATATCAGTTGGTTAGTGTCCAAATCATAAGTTGGTTATCAATTGTTCATGTGATCTATGTATTGTGCTTACTGTTGAGTCAACCCGATAAAACCCAAATTTGATTAATATATCAATCAAAGCCAAACTTCGTTTCGTTAGTCACGTTTGACTAATATATTATCCAAACCTGGGCTCTGATACCACTAAAAACCTTGTCATGCCCTGCTTCCCAAAAATACGGAATACGAGCACATGATATTGGCCCAGTGAATGACTAACGTAACCCATAAGCTGTTTATCCGACTAACTCAACAATATAATCAATACTAAACAATTGCACAGGCAATAATAATAATCTCATGAACAATAATAGTTGGAATGAAGCAATATAAATTATCCAAACACAATAAATCAATGTCTAGAAACAATACAAAATTCGGGTCATAAGCCCAATACAATAATAATCCAATCACAAATAGATAATAAATCTCAATACATTAAGTCTGATAAAACAATATGCAATTAAAAATATTAAAATCTTCAGAATCTTTGTTCTCCAATCCCAGCAGGCAATTCTCTTTCATTACCTGTGAACACTTCATCTAAAAATAGGAGAAAAATTGTCCTTAGAGCAAGTCGTGGACAACAAGTAGAGAAAGCAAGGAACAATGAAATAACAGTATAACAATGAATTCAATGGACCAATAGGTATCAATAATATGGGACAATAATCAATAATCAATATCACGGCAATCGATGCAATTGGTATAAAAAATGATTCAATATTCGATAATAATATTCAATGGTATCAATAACACTTAGACAATATTCAATATCAATAAGAACAAGGATGAACAATATGCAATGTCGATGATGTGTCAATCCTTATGTCTATTAATCATTTTAATCCTAACTAATGCACGTACTACTGTGTCCCATATGTTCCATACCATAGGTTCGATGCATACATACAATTACGTTTAGACTAAGTGATGAATTCTATAGATCAAATGTCGGTACGATAATTAGTGATACGATACAATATTGTTGCACGTTACATTACGATGATTCACGGATTCACTAATACGATACATTGATACGATTCATTGATACGATATATTGATACAATACACGAAAGATTGGGGTGCCGTAGTCAGCGCTCCACAATCAATCGATAAGTAACAATCTAGAAATTATCAGAGAAAAATTTTATCATTTGATCAGCCTTTTAACAGTTTAAACGTGAAAGATATAAGAATCTGAAAATCTAGAAATAAAAACACAACTGTACTAAAAGATCATAACTTTCGCTACACAACTCGAATTCAGAAATTCAACATTTTAAGGAAACTAGAAAGATAAGGATACAACCTTTATTCAAAAAGTAATTTATTTTAAGATCATTTACTGAGTCAAAAATAGCAGAGAATATACAGCCAGCAAGCAACATACAGGATTTTGGGTATTTTTCATGAAATAATTTAATTAGACATGATGGGTATCAGTTCTATTAGTCGATAAAATTCCTAATTCGCATGATGAAGGTCAAACATGATAAATAAAATTAGAACACACACATATATCAATTTACCATCAACAAACACTAATCAATCAACCAAACATACAACCTAACAATTATTTCTACAATAGATTAATTGTGTGACAATTATATGAGTACTCCTATCATGATTACTATATGGATGCATGAAATATTCAATCTTTAGAGTCAATAGAGGCACGATGTCAAGAATATTGGGGTTAGCTCGTGTAAACCCTCAATAGAACCAACGAATGATAATCAATACAATTATACGATAACGAATATGATCTACTTATAAGAATTTCAATAAAACTTGAATTTGATACGATGTTCAATTCAAGGGGAAAGTGACTTGTCTTTTGAACGAAGAAATTGAATACCAAGAATAACAACACAAGGATACCGAAGTAACTGTCACGCCCCACTTCCCAAAAGAGAATACGGAATACGAAAATATGACTAAGCCCAGCGAATGATTTTCATCATCCATAAGCTATTCAGAATCTTTACAACATCTCACAGAAATAATCAGAGTCGGAAGCAAAAGAATCAACCAAGTATGGCATAATCGAATCAAATATACCAACAGAAATTTACTTGAAACCAAAATATAATAATAATCTCAAATAAATCAGATCTGAATAAGTTAACATACTGTGTCACATTGCCCAAATACAAATAAATCCAAGTAATCAAGTACAATATTCAAATAAGCAAAAAAAAATAATAATAAATAAAACTCCAGCACTAATATCTTATATCACCAACTCCATCTGGCAACTGGTCATCCTGATCTGTAATTAATAAATTGTAGAAAAAGAAAAAAGAGAAAACAAAATTCCGTCAATGTAAGTTACGGTCAGCTTGTAGTGCAGGATACAAGTATATAGGATAAATAACAAATATAAACAATAACAGAACAAACATACCATGGTATAGGTATGTCAACAGAAATGTAACATCTAACATGAATCAGGAAAACAAATGAGATAGCATGGTATACTAACAGATACAGATAACATGTATCAAGTGTCAAGTGTCAGATGGTATGCAGACAGATATATAGAGGATAATGTCAGATGATGGTCAGACAGATAACAGGTAATAAGATAACAGATACAGATAATAGATAACAGAAGTCATGTTCTTATAAGTCTTGTGTGATTACTATCTAGGTAGCACTTCATGCGCCCCAACTTTTTATCACATGGTTGCTACATTCAAATAGTTTCATTTAGATTTCGTTGTGGAGTCCATAGGGCAGTGTACTCAGGGATCAGACAGACAGATATCAGATACAGATCAGACAGATAGAACCTATGGGTTCTCTTCTGAGTACACCTTCCTATAGGGAAGTAATGTAGTCAGGGTTCGGATAAACAGAGTTCTGTATCATGTAGTCATGAACACGTAACAGAAAGGGAACATGGGCTCTCTTCTCAGTACACATTTCTATATTTTCCACTACTAGATCTTTCCCTTAACCTCGACTTGGTTATTTTGTTATTATTATCAGACAGGCATGGATGTGCAGAAATTAGATTGAGAATAGCATGGTATAAACATGTAACAGGTTCAGGGTGACAGAAAAACATATACAGACTAAAGATAACCCATAGAAGAATAGTACAACATAAATTCTAGTTCCGGACAGTAAGAAAGTACTGCACTAAAACAGGGATTCCCATTGCTACAAAAATGCAAATCTGAATCCTTTAAAGAATCTCGAAAAAAGACTCCCGGCCAAATCCAGCAAATATATATAAGTAATATAGTACTTCACAAAAACATAACTCAAAACTGAATTGAAACCAGAAAACATGTTCAGCCAGAAATCAGAAAATTGTATTCAAGTCAGGAAAACAGTATGAAAACTCATTAATTAAATCCACGAAAAATTTGGGATATTCCCCTATATGTGTGGCATCAGAATATAAAGTATCATAATTTTTTAATATAAATAGTTTAGTCAACGAAAATCAGAAAGCGTCAAGATGTATTAGTTTTGTAAATCTGGAATTGTAAACACTGCTGTACGAAAACATCACTATCTCGCAAACCATAAAATGAAATCCAAATCCACCAAAAGAGTAATAAAATAGATACAGTAGGCTAACTTTCATGTTCAGAAATATTTTAGAGATAGTAATTAGAATTAGGTCGAAAATCAGGTTCTTTACTGAACAGCTGTAAAATTCTGCATGTAAAATCTTGATTTGCGAGCATGAAAAGGTTTGTAAAACTCCTCAAATAAATCCTACCAAAATTCTGGGTAAACCCCAATCAAGTTAAGAAATACTGAGCAAAATTTCATATCAAAATAATAATTTTAACACCAGAATAAAAATATATTACTCTTCAGACTTCATAGAAAACGTAGTCTGGAAATCTTTATGCACCTCAGTAGTAAAATATACATAGTTCACAACTCGTAAATCGAAACTGAGATCCATCAAAAGGATTTGAAAATAGATAGAATTCTCTACAGTTCATGTTCATAAAATATTTTTAAATACTGACCTTAATAGGGTCTAAAATACTGATCAACATCAGGGAAACAGAAAATACAGATTTGTTCTTCATACACAAATCAACATAGATCATACGAAATTCATCCACATCAATCCAAACATGAAATATAGTGTACTAGATGTCCAAACAACATGGTATAGGGTATTTTGCAAGTATTCGACATGTATATCACGAATAACACATCAAGCACAGATATCTCAAAGTAGCATGAACATATACATCAAAAGTGGTCAATCCTAGGTTAATTCATGTCATATGTGTCGTGAGGAACTATGGTCAAATCATCACAATAGAGACAATAGATAACAGAGAATTCACACACAAATTGTCTCTAGAACCTAACCACACTATAGGCGGTATTTAGTACTTGTATTACACAAAGAAAAGAATACAAGTTACTTGCCTTAACCGATGACGAAAAACGATAATGAGCAAAAGCGAGAATAACAGGAATAAATTCCCGGGCAACGAACTCAAATGAACACATGAACTCAACACGGATCACATGAACCGAAGTGAGCAAACGAACTCAAAGCCCCCGAACCAACGAACAACCAACACGCACTTAAAGAGAGAGCGAGGAACGGGCATAACATGGCCACAGGGAGCATAGTTCACTGCAGTGCACGGGGAGAGGCTGGCTTGTCGCGCGTAGGCGAAGGGAGAGCACAGCACGCAGTGCTATTGCTGCTGCTCTCTGGTCTGTCGACGCGGAGCCTACGCAGGAGAGGGTGCATGGGAGAGGTAGGGGTTTGCGGTGTAGGGTGGAGGAGCAGGACGAGGAAGGGAGAGGAGGACAAGGAAAGAAGGATCGGGAGTCTAGGGTTGCGGAAGGAGGATGAGGCGGCCAGGTGAGATGCAGGGAAAAGATGATTGGTATATATATATATATATATATATATATATATATATATATATATATAGTAAGTCTATTAAGAGCTGGGAAGCTGCCTTCCTTATCGGGAGCTGACGATCTCAGCCATCCGATCGAATTTGATCGCGATCGGACGGCTGAGATCTAATTCCGCTTATCTTCAGATTGGGTGAGGGGTAAAAAGGGTATACTCAATCGATTAAGTATACCCCTTATCTCTTATCTTCCTTATCACACACCTCTCTTCTCTCCCGCTCTCCCGCTCGTTCCAAACCCTAAGTTTTTCTCCCGCTTTCTCTCCCGCTCTCGAAGATCAAAGACGCTCTCTTCACAACCCTAATCACTATCATCTCTTCTCTTCTCACCGTATCTGAAGAGATCCCCATCTTCGAAACCCTAATCCACCTCTCTTCGAAACCCTAATCGAAGATAGCGAAGTCGACCTCTTCTCTCCCGCTCTCTTTCTTCGTCACCTGTGTAAACCCCTATCTCTACCATCGACTGGATCTCCAGTCGCTTATCTTCAGATTTGTCGAGGGGTAAAAGTGGTATAATCGATCGATCAGATTTGTCGTCGCAGCACCAAAGAAGAGCACTTACAAGTTCGTTCTCTCCCTCCGACGGAAAACCCAAACTGCGACAAGGATTTCGATTTCTCATATCGAATTCAAATTTTATTTCCTTTATAAATGCTTCTCGTTTGTTGTTATATTTTTAGCGCTTAAATTATGCTCTGATAATATTCGCACTAGTATTCGAACTAGTACATTTAGAATAGCAAATAATATTCGTACTAGTATATGGAATTTGAAGATGTGGACATGACACATGCATATAAGCACACAAAATCCATGTAATATGCAGTCTAGTTTTTGTTTCTTTCGAGATTTGCTTCAATCACTGCTAATAGGACATGACACATGCATATAAGCACCCAAATTCCATGTAAGAAGCTGAAGGTTGTTTGCCATTTAAATGTTTCTCCCCTAAAGGAAAAAAATTTAGACTTGTAGATCAAGAATGTAGTCTGTTGGACTTTTTCGTTTGTGCTAATTTAAAGTTGTAGCTTTATTTTTAATTTTTGTTGTCTCATTCTTCTATGAAGGATGGAGGTTGAAAATGAAGAATTACTAAGCCAAGATGTTCAGTCCAGTTGGAGGGACGTTGATGATGCTTCTAAACCATTTGTTGGTTTAGCATTTCCAACATTAGACGATGGATATGAATTTTATAAAACATATGCAAAATTAGTTGGTTTTTCAGTACGCAAGTTTGCAATGATGGTTGATAGTACCACAAAGGAGAGATATTCACAACAATTTGTTTGCTCAAAGCAAGGCAAGCCTGTTGATACAACTGTTGTGAATATTGCCAATAATGAAGAATCATCTTCTTCTAATTTGATCAAGAGAAGGCGAAGGGCTGTGACGAAAGAAGGGTGTATGGCTCAAATACGATTGCAAAGGGATGATGACGGGAGATGGTCAATCCGTAGGTTTGTTGAAGAGCATACCCATATTTGTGTCACACCTAGAAAGCAATAATTTCTAAGATGTAATAGAACTGTCTCTGAAGCGCAAAAAAGTTTACTTTGTACTTTCAAAGAGGCTAACATAAGAACTTCAGAGTTTATGTCCTTCATGGAAATAGAAAATGAAGGTTTCAGTAATATTAATTGTACTGAAAAAGACATCAGAAATTCCTTGCAAAGAGAAAAGGATGGTATGAGACCTTATGATCTTGATATATTGCTGGAGCACTTGCAAGAGGAAAAAGAGATGAATCCTTCTTTCTGTTTTCATTACAAGGTTGAAGAAGACAACAAATTAACTCATATATTATGGGTTGATGCTATTGTCAGGAAGGCTTACAAGCATTTTGGTGAAGTGCTAATTTTTACCACATATGATACCAATGAATACAAGTTGGTTTTTATTCCATTTACTGGAGTTAATCATCATGGCCAATCTGTCAATTTTGGTGCGGCTTTTATAAATAAAGAGACCACCGACTCTTTTGTTTGGTTGTTTTAAAAATGGGGTGAAACAATGGGTGGGTCTCCACCAAAAGTGATCATCACAGACCAAGATCCTGCAATGGATAATGCAATTCGCATGTGTTTTCCTAGTTCGAGCCACAGGCTTTGCATGTAGCACATTCTTAAAAAGATTCCCGATAAGCTTGGTGGCCCGGACCTGAATAGTGATTTTAGCATTCCATTCCATAGTTGCATCTGGGAATCTGAGACCCCAGAAGAGTTTGAGATGAGATGGAATGACGTAATGAGGAATAATGTGCAAATTGCAGGTATTACTTATTTCAATAAATTATTCTTATGTTTGAACTTTTTTTTGTACTATTAGTACTTGATACATATTACAATAACAGGTAATCCTTGGCTTTCTGACATTTATTTGCATCGTGAGAAGTGGATACCAGCTTATGCTAAGCATATTTTTACTGCTGGAATTCGCACAACTCAGAGATCAGAAAGCATGAATGCTTTTGTAGATAAATATGTTAATAGCAAAAATTCTTTACATGAATTTATGACGAGATTTGAAAGGGCAATAAGGAAACAAAGACAAAATCAGTTAGCAGCTGACTACACCACTCTGCATACCAAATTAAAGCTGCAAACAGATTTTGAAATTGAGTCCCAGATGTCTGAACTGTACACTAGATCGAAATTACATATATTTCAAGCTGAACTAGTTGAAAGCTTGAATTATGCCTCTTTAATGAAAGCTGACGATGGTAGTGTGCGACACTATATTGTCAGGAGAATGGGAAAGTCGGTACAATCTGATAAAACAAGAGATGTGTTCTACAAGGGAATGGATAATGCTGGGACTTGCACTTGTAGTAAATTTGAAGTGGAGGAAATTTCTTATAGACACATCCTTGTGGTATTGAGGAATGAGTTTGTTGATTTCCTGCCTCAATCTTATATTTTAAAGAGGTGGACCGCTTCGGTAACTACCGAGATTGTATATGATGATGCTGGTGATGAAATAATCGGTAGCTACGGTAGTCCACAAGATTTGGACATGGTAAAATTGTCAAATAAAATCAACAAAGTGATGAGGATCGCTCGCTCATCAAAGGAGATGCGCCAGAAGGCTAAAACATTACTAGTTGGTGTTTTTGCAGAATTGCAACAAGATATGCCCCAAGAATTACAACAAGCAACAACTAGTTCACTACCTAGAACAGTCCATATTCAAGTACCCGATATTGCAAAAACCAAAGGTAGTAGGAAGCGCATCAAAAGGGGTAAGGAGAAAGCATTGGAGAAGACTGCGAAACCACTAAGAAAGTGTCGCTTGTGCAAGAAGCTTGTTAATCATGACAATCGTACTTGTCCTTTAAAGGAAATGTTAGTAATTAAATACAAAGTTTATACTTTATTTTCTTTGTATATAGTATAATCTTAATTTCATTTTGTGAACATTAATCGTGTAGCTCTACTATAAATGAGTCACAAGCTTCTACTACAGTTTCAACAATGGAACCTATAACAGAGGAGGCTCCGAATATAGCATGAACTTTGTTGGTTTATTTCTGTGGATTTTGCAAGGTACGTGTCATACATGAATTAAAATATTTTCTGAACCATATATGCCGTTACTATAGTTTAATACATTATAGCACATTTATTAACTTAACCCTTTTGTCTTCTTTGTGTGCAGGTAAATTATTGATGGAAAAAAATTGATGCTCGATAAGCAATTTAGTTCCTGAAAAGTTGGTAAAAAAATTTGCATACTTATAGTTTACAATTCCAAGTTAGTAGGCAATGATGAAAAGTATATGCAACTTGAATTTTGATCTTGACCACTAGCCGGTGTGGCTTAATAAAGCAGCCCTAGTGACAAATTCAAAATTCCACATTTGACTCATTTACACTTGATTTAATATGTGGCAGTGATGAAAAGTTTATGCATGATTTGATACTTCATGATTATTGGATGGTGTTCAACTTCATGTTCATTTTGGGTTAGTTTTGAGTCGGGAAGCTGAAATTAGTTGACACTTCATGCTCTGTTTGTGTTGGTTCTGAGCTTACAAATTTTAATTTTCATTTTCAAAATGCATCTGTAACAATGGTTTTACCGGATATTAAGGTTGATGGTGGTGTTTTTCTGAGCCGGCATGATTTTTTCATCCGAGTTTACTGTTTCATGTTTTCTGTTGCACTTGTTCTGAGCCTACAAGTTTTAACCATGTTCAACATACACTCCAGGAACATGCCACATACGTACTTGAATTTTCTTCTATTTGATGAATCATTTGGTGCAGGAATTCGAGTGAAAGAACGAGAAGGTCGTTAGCGAAGAACCGGAGATACTTCATGTTCTGTTTTTATTTGTTCTGGGCTTACTTCAAGCTGACAAAAATTTTGCATACTTCATGATCTGCACCCGACAAAATTTGATTCTTCAAGTTCTGTTTGAGTTTGTTCTGAGATTACAAAATTTGATACTTCATGATCTGTATATGATTGTTATGAGCTAAGAAAATTTGTATACTTGATGCTCTGTTTGTGTTAGATCTGGACTGGCAAAATTTGATACTTCATGTTCTGTTTGTGTTGTTTCTGAGCATACAAATTTTGCATACTTCATGCTCTGTCTGTGTTGGTACTGAGCTTACAAATTTTGCATACTTCATGATCTGTCTGTGTTTGTTCTGGGCTGGTAAAATTTGTATACTTCATGCTCTATTTGTGTTTGATCTGGACTAGCAAAATTTGATACTTCATGTTCTGTTTGTGTTGTTTCTGAGCATACAAAATTTTCATACTTCATGCTCTGTCTGTGTCGGTACTGAGCTTACAAATTTTGCATACTTCATGATCTGTCTGTGTTTGTTCTGGGTTGGCAAAATTTTTAAACTTCATGCTCTATTTGTGTTTGATCTGGACTGGCAAAATTTGATACTTCATGTTCTGTTTGTGTTGTCTCTGAGCATACAAATTTTGCATACTTCATGCTCTGTCTGTGTTGGTACTGAGCTTACAAATTTTGCATACTTCATAATCTGTCTGTGTTTGTTCTGGGCTGGCAAAATTTGTATACTTCATGCTCTATTTGTGTTTGATCTGGACTGGCAAAATTTCATACTTCATGTTCTGTTTGTGTTAGCTCGGAGCATACAAATTTTGCATACTTCATGCTCTGTCTGTGTTGGTTCTAAGCTTACAAATTTTGCATACTTCATGATCTGGCTGTGTCAGTTCTGGGTTGGCAAAATTTTTGTACTTCATGCTCTATTTGTGTTTGATCTGGACTGGCAAAATTTGATACTTCATGTTCTGTTTGTGTTATTTCTGAGCATACAAATCTGTAACGCCCCGAATCCCAAATATACTGAATTCGAGATGTTCTACAGGATCTTTTCGCTTCTCTTAGTACAATTTTACAAGGAATTAAAAATCTTTCACTTTACATCCGAGTTACATCATATATTACATTTACATTGCACAGCGGAAGTAAAAATTTACAACATTTAAATAAATGTACAACAACATGGTAAAATCTTTATGCATCCATTCCTCTTTAACCTTTAACATGTCATTTATCCTGCATACAAAACTGTGGGTATGTCAGTTTATTCAACCGACGATAATTATACATGGCCATCCTCTCTGTGCCAGAAACAGTATAACGATTCTCATTTCTTAACAGATCACAAACTTGTTCACATATCAAAATAAAATAAAGGGGAAAATCTTAATGATGTCGTGTCGTGATCGTGCACTTAGTCCTTAATGCAATTATTTATGTTACATGACACTAATGCGCACTTGTTCGGATTCTATGCATCCCATACTACATAGGTCCGAGGGCAAGCCCTTATTCGTTCTTCATCTTTATAGGGTTCAATCCCCCGTTATGATTTAATCTACTACTGTAATTACGGTAAGTATCCTAAATGTTATCTGACCTACGAACTCATGTTTAGGCACTCTGGAGTAGTATCCTCACCAAGACGCATCATGGGAATTCCTGGGATACGCTCTCACCATAAACATGACACCACCCGTAGTCTTCAAACATCCCACGAGCGTCGCCACTGGGACGGTACTCTGGAACAGTATCCTCACCCAGACTCATCATGGGAATTCCTGGGATACGCTCTCGCCGCTACCCAGGGCCCTCATACTCAATGTTTTCTCTTACTTTCATCACATCTTCACTATGCACTAGTCCTTAATTTTTATTAAAAATCATGAACAAAATTAATCTCTAGAGTTAGCCTCTCCATCAACCGGACTTATTCATTCATTTCATCTTGACCAACCTTGGTCTAATTTCACTTTATTTCATTTCTCGATGCCGGGGAGACTTAGCTACTCTATTTCAAATTTCATTTCACAATCTTCAACTCATAAAATTTTCCATGTCGAGTCCTCAAACTCACATGTACATTCTCTTTCAATTCATGATTTATAACTTTGTTCACAAGTCCATCTTTGCACAAAATAGCATATACTTATCAATTGTCACATCATGATAGTTTCTCCTTACCAAATAATATACACACTTCACATATTGTGAGGAAATAATTGCATCATGTCACAAACCACATTTCTTCTTGCCAAGTTAATACTTAATGTTCCAATTCACTTGTTCTTTCAAGTTATAGTTTCATATTAATCATCCACATAGAACCATATGTCTATATATGCATTTTGACTCCAAAGCATAGTTAAATTTATTCAAATAATACCCAAATCATTCCTATAAAATTCCTTACATTTTTATGAGAATTACCATATTTTTTCCACATTTTTTGGACATCTAAAACTCCCAAAAAAATATTTTTTTATATATGCCGATAGCAAGAATCGAACCCAAGCACAATGGAAAGAGAGCCAAGAGCACCCGCCACATGGCCGAACTGTGCTAGCGATATGAAGGGGGCGAATTTAGTATATGTGCTTTCGGGTCGAAGTTATATATATTCTCAAATGGTGGAAAAAATTGTTGTGAACACAGGGTTCGAACCGCTCAACCCAGAGAAGCCAACCGCGGTCAGTGACCGCCTGAGCTAGTAGCTCGGGTTGTCACACTACCCAAATAAAACCCATATGTTTCATATTCGTACTGTTTAAAAGAACAACTCGATATTCAAATTAACTAGTTCCATATTGCCTTTATAAAAACTACTGGAAAATTCCAGATTAAATCTCCTTTACCTGATCTTCATAACAGCAAGTATAAAATAATTTTTTGTACTAAAAACATAATTTTTCCACACAATTTAATAAATTGTTCATTAAGACTACCATATCTTTTATTTTCGACATTGAATAATCAATTAGTCTTCTAATCCCTTTTTATTCACAAATTTCTTATGATAATTCGCTGCTATAAATTTTTATTCACAACACATACATTTTTGGATTTATCCATCCCCATATCAACATAAAGGTTTATTTAGCATATGAATAAGTAAACTCAAACTACTAATTTTTGAGTAGTTCTACTTTGGTGATAACAAAGTAATTTCAATAGTTCATCTATGTCACAAAGTATACTACTACTCATTAATTAGCATAATTACAACTCAATCATTCAAGAAAACACTCTTTTCAAATTAAAGTGTGCCATTTTCTTAATCAATTTCATGCTTCAACCATACAATTTACAAGCGATCTAATTGGAAATTTTCATGCATCATGCTAGCAATATTCCACCATCATTCATTCAAACTAATAATCATGGAGAATTCTACATACAATTTAATTTCATGCTAGAATTTCACACAAGTTAATCACATCATTTCAATCAATTCATACACTAACTCTTCAATTTAAGTGCGTTCTTATTAGTATATTGCATGCATAGTGTTGATAATTAAACTAGCATAGATTCCTACATTAGAAATATGAAAGTTTTACCCACCTTGAATGGAGAGAACTAAACAACACAAGCCTTGCAAATGAAAGCACCACCTCCTAGCCCAAAGCGCGCACAAGCTCCAAGCCTCCTAGCACAAACCGAAAGCTCCCCTATGTGATAGCCGGCCACTCCAAGCAAGCAAAACCCACACAAACTCTCTATCTTTTATAACTCACACTATTACTACAATAATACTATAGCTTGAAAATATAATTTGCATATGAAAATAGCCATGAGAGGGGGGTATTTATACTAGAGAATGGGTGAGATGGAGGGCCAAGATTGAGTGGTTGGTTGTAGAATGAAGGGCCTAGATCAAAGTAGGAGTTAGAAAAACTACCCACATCCATAAAACTACCCCCATGATCACCATGACAAAAATCAAATCTCCCTCCAAAGAATGCATCCCGGCCTCAAAAGAAGAGTGTGCATTGCACGTGTACGTGTAGTGCACGTGCATGCAACTAGGCCAAAAATTTGTACATTTTAATTTTGTATAAAAATAAATTAGTTAAAAAAAAAAGTCTTCTACATGACAAGTTTAATTAAAAGAGATTAATTCATGGGCTTTCTTTTTGGGCCAAAATGGTTTATTAAGAATAAAAAATAAAATACATTTTTTGGGCTTTTTAAGAAAAGACTTTTTCATTAAATTAAAATAAGGCTTTAAAGAAAGGCTTTTTGTACAAAATAATTTGAGAACACATAATTAAATATTTATACACATCATTATAAAAATAATTCAACCCAAAATATTGCACGTGCACACTACGTGCAAAATAAATAATTTTTCATTAATTGAAAAATCAGGGTATTACAACACTCCCTCCTTAGAATAGTTCCGTCCCCGGAACTACAATCAAGAGCGAGAAACAAAAATACAATACACACAACAAGCAAAAAAAGATACAAAAATACAATCAAGCAAAAAGCTCAGGATAGTCCTTCAACATCCTCTCCTCAGATTCCCAAGTAGCCTCTTCAACCAAGTGGTTTCTCCAGACTACCTTGACCATCGGTATCGTCTTATTCCTCAAGACTTTCTCTCGACGATCAACAATCTCAACAGGAGACTCGATGTAATTCAGGTCTAGCTGCAAACCTTCCGGCACTTCAGGCAAATGATGACTCGGATCTGGAATGTAACCTCTCAGCATAGACACATGAAAGACATTGTGCACCTGAGACAACTCTTCCGGTAATTCAAGCCGGTAAGCAGTTTTCCCGATCCTTTTCAATATCTTATACGGGCCTATAAACCCCGGGACTAACTTCCCGCCTTTGCCAAAACGAACCACACCTTTACTGGGTGATACCTTCAGAAAGACAAAGTCACCAACCTCAAACTCAAGGTCCCTTCTCCGGTTGTCTGCATAGCTTTTCTGCCTGCTCTGAGCTTCCACCAACCTTTTCCTGATCAGATCAATCTTCTCAGAAGTTAGTTGCACAAGCTCAGGACCAAACAACTGACGCTCCCCTACTTCATACCAACAAACAGGAGTCCTGCACTTCCTGCCATACAAAACTTCGTACGGCGCCATCCCGATGCTAGCCTGAAAACTGTTGTTGTAGGCAAATTCCACCAAAGGTAAATGCCTTTCCCAACTGCCTCCGAAGTCTAGTATACAACACCGAAGCATATCCTCAAGAATACGGTTGACTCTCTCGGTCTGCCCATCGGTTTGCGGATGAAAAGCAGTGTTGAAATCTGTCTTGGTACCCAAAGCTGTCTGAAGACTCCTCCAGAAATGCGAAGTAAACCGCGCATCTCGATCAGACACAATAGTTGACGGAATGCCATGAAGTCGGACAATCTCACCAACATACAACTCAGCTAACTTGTCCATCGAAGCAGTGAGTTTCATCGCCAAAAAGTGAGCGGACTTAGTTAGTCGATCGACTATAACCCAAATAGCATCATTGCCTTTAGAACTCTTAGGCAATTCCGTGATGAAATCCATACTGATGTTATCCCACTTCCATTCCGGAATAGGTAACGGCTGTAATAGACCTCCGGGTCTCTGATTTTCGGCTTTGACTTGCTGACAAACCTCACACTTCGCGACAAAGTCAGCCACATCCCGCTTCAAACCTAACCACCAGAAATGCTGTTTGATGTCCTTGTACATCTTAGTACTCCCAGGATGTACCGACAAAAGAGTAGCATGCGCCTCCTGAAGAATACTCTCTTTCAGGTCCGCCTGATTTGGAACGCACAGCCTATCTCCAAACCACAGCACTCCATCCCTAATTTGAAATCCGGGCAACCTGCCAACACCAACCTGCTCCTTCATCTCCAAGATATCAGCATCAACCTCCTGACTTGCAATGATCCTTGCATTCAAAGTAGGCTGAAGCCTCAACTGAGCCAAAGATGCTCCCAATCCTTGCAAGACAACCTCAATACCTGCCCGATCCAACTCTTCAATCAGATGCCTCTGAGTTGTAATCAAACTGGCCAAACTGCTCTTGCGACTAAGTGCGTCAGCCACAACATTAGCCTTTCCAGGACGGTACTTGATCTCAGGTCGCATATCCTCGAGCACTTCCAACCATCTCTGCTGCCTCAGATTGAGATCCCTCTGCTGATATATATACTTCAAGCTCTTGTGGTCCGTGTACATATTCAACTTCTCACCGTACACGTAGTGCCTCCATTGCTTCAGGGCAAAGATAATCGCAGCCAACTCTAGATCATGAGTCGGGTAATTTTTCTCATGTGGTCGTAGTTGCCTAGACCCATAAGCGATTACTCTTCCTTCTTGCATTAAGACACAACCAAGCCCACGATGTGAAGCATCGCTATAAACATCATACTCAACACCAGCTCTAGGCAAAGCCAAAATAGGTGCCGTAGTCAGTCTATCTTTCAACTCCTGAAAACTCGCCTCACATTGCTCAGTCCACTTGAAGCTCACATTCTTCTTGGTCAGTCCAGTAAGCGGTACAGCTATCTGAGCATAACCTTGAATGAATCTCCTGTAATATCCAGTCATCCCAAGGAAACTTCTGACTTCCTTCACTGTAGCAGGCCTAGCCCAATCTCTCACTGCCTCTATCTTCTGAGGGTCAGTTGCCACTCCCTCCTTAGAAAGGATGTGACCTAGGAATGCCACTTCAGATTTCCAGAAATCACACTTGGATCACTTGGCATACAACTGCTGCTCTTCCAACTTCTGCAAAACTACTGCCAGATGCTCAGTGTGCTCCTCCTCAGACTTGGAGTACACGAGGATATCGTCGATAAACACCACGACGAAAGAATCAATAAACGGCCTTAGAACTCTGTTCATCAAGTCCATGAAGATTGCGGGTGCATTCGTCACTCCGAATGGCATAACTAAGAATTCGTAATGCCCATGCCGAGTTCTAAATGCAGTTTTGTGCACATCTTCAGCTTTCACTCGAACTTGGTGGTAACCTGATCGAAGATCTATTTTGGAGAATACAGCTGCTCCTTGTAGACGATCGAACAAGTCATCAATTCGAGGAATAGGATACTTATTCTGAACAGTGACCTTATTCAGCTCCCGGTAATCGATACACATTCTCATCGATCCATCCTTCTTCTTTACCAAAAGCACTGGTGCTCCCCAAGGTGACGCACTAGGTTGAATAAAGCCTTTCTCCAACAGTTCCTCAATCTGCCGTTTCACCTCATCCTGTTCCACTAGAGCCATCCTATACGGTGCCTTAGAAATGGGTGCACTTCCCGGTTGAACAGTGATGCTGAACTCTACATCACGATGCGGAGGTAACCCAGGAAAATCTTCCAAGAACACAGTCGGATAGTCCCGAACCACAGGAATCCTTTGCACTTCCACATGAGTCTCTTCCTTGCGGATAGTTGCCACCAGCTTGGAACACTTCTTCTTCCCTTGGAACATGACTTCAGGTCCACCTGGAGCCTTCACTGTCACCGTCTTGGTCTTACACTCGATGCTTGCACTGTACACTGACCTCCAATCAATACCAATGATAACATCGAATCCCAAGATAGTCAGCTCGATCAGATCAATGCCAAAGATTCTATCCCCAATCACAATCTCGCAATCAGCATAATACCGATCAGTGGTTAAAGTTTCCCCTGACGGAGTAGCTACCGCTAAAATCTTGCCTGGAAAAATCTTCGGTTCAACTCCCAACAATTTAGCAAAACTAGGAGACACAAATGTATGAGAGGATCCAGTATCGAACAATACAACAGCTTTTATTCCATTAAGATAAAGTTCTCCTGTTATATAATTCACACCATTACATAACAGTTTCACAATAGGAACGGGAAGAAGAAATGACAAAAACCACACTAAACATCAGCCCTCGTACCAGAGATGACCTGATCTGCTTCATCAACATCAGCTTCCGTCAAGGCAAATACTCGCCCTGATTGGTACGGCCTCTTCCCAGCCTGCTGCGTTGGTGCGTTGCTGTTTCCACTCTGTAGTTTGGGACAGTGAGATTTATAATGCCCCGTTTCACCACAGTTGTAGCAGGTCACCGCAGAAGGTCTCACCACATCGTTTCCAGGTCCTCCAGCTACACCAATAGCGTTCGCCCCTGTCGGTTTGAACCTCTGTGCAGATGGTTGCCCTCTGAAACTCTCCGAATGTGCAGGCCTCTTACCAGACTGCCAGTTGTTCCTCCGGTTCTGAACAACTTGGAACTGCTCCATATCCGCCTCCGTCGCTGCCGCCCTCTTGACCAGCTTATCGAATCGCCTGATACCAAGGGGTATCATACGAGATCTCAAGCTAGGCCTCAGACCATGCTCGAACTTGCGAGCTTTCTTGGCCTCATCCATCACCAGTTCTGGAGCATACCTAGAGAGCTGAGTGAACTTGGTCTCATATGCTCTCACCGACATGCTGCCTTGCTGAAGCGACAGAAATTCCATCGCCTTCTTCTCCTGGACGTCGGAGGGAAAATAATGACTGCGGAATTCTCCCAGAAATTCCTCCCAGCCAAGCAACAGACCTCCCATGGTCCTCTTCATGGATTGCCACCAAACCGCCGCATCCTTCTCCAGCTGCAAAGTCGCCAACTTGACCTTGCTACCCTCCGGTGTCTCCAACACCTCAAAGATCGTCTCCACTTGACGGATCCAGTTGTCAGTCGCATCTGGGTCTGACTTTCCCTCGAATACCGGTGGTTTCATTCTCTTGAACGATTCCACCAGCTTAATCGCCTCGGGCACTGGATTCGCCGGCCTTCGACCTTGGTTCTGAGCCACTGCATTAAGCGTCTGGTAGACCCTAGCAAGTTCAGTCTCCAGATCCAACCCTTCCCCATTCCTAGCTCCTCTTCTCGACATATTCTGATGCAAAAGATCCGTCAAATTTGAAGTATATGACAAGAATTTAAACCAACTTCCATTTCATTGAATTCCAAAGTTTATACATTCGAATTTGAAAACATTTTTGACATCAGAACGGAAAGAAATAGAAGCTACAACAATCTAACTCCTACGGGTCCTCTTCGCTGCTCGAAGTTCTTCCCGTAGTTCTTCAACCTCATCCTTCAGCACATCAGTCAGGTTCTTCCTCTTCTCGAGTTCCCAAACCCGATGACTGAGAACAGAATAGTCGGCCTTCTGCTTCTCCAGCTGAGCCTCCAACAATCCGACTCTCTCTCGCAGGGTTTCCACTTGCCTCTGAAGAGATGCCACAAGCCAATCGTCGCCTCCAGCAGGGTCGAAGTGATCAGCCATCTTAGAAATAGAGAGGAAGAAGCATGAGTCTTAGAGCAACACAAATGTAAGTCACTTACAATTAAATCTCTAGACTCAAACACACACTCTAATGTCCACTTCTAGGGTGTCGTTCCCTATAAATTTGTACAAGTGTGAAAGCATAGAAAGCATGGCTCTGATACCACTCTGTAACGCCCCGAATCCCAAATACACTGAATTCGAGATGTTCTACAGGATCTTTTCACTTCCTTTAGTACAATTTTACAGGAAAATTAAAACTTTTCATCATACATCAGAGTTTACATCATGATTACATCTTTCTTTTGCACAGCGGAAGTAAAATACAACAATTGAATACAAGTACAACAGCATGATATAATCTTTAAGCATCCAATCCTCTTTTAATCTTTAACATGACATTTACCTGCATATAAGACTGTGGGTACGTCAGTTTATTCAACCGACGAACATTATACACGGCCATCCTCTCTATGCCGGAAATAGTATAACTTAACTTTCCATATTTAACAAACACAAACTTGTCACATTCAAACTAAAGGGACTACCCTATTGATGTCGTGTTGTGATTGTGCACTTAGTCCTTAATGCATTTATTTATGTTACATGACACTAATGCGCACTTGTTCGGATTCTATGCATCCCATACTACATAGGTCCGAGGGCAAGCCCTTATTCGTTCTTCATCTTTATAGGGTTCAATCCCCCGTTATGATTTAATCTACTACTGTAATTACGGTAAGTATCCTAAATGTTATCTGACCTACGAACTCATGTTTAGGCACTCTGGAGTAGTATCCTCACCAAGACGCATCATGGGAATTCCTGGGATACGCTCTCACCATAAACATGACACCACCCGTAGTCTTCAAACATCCCACGAGCGTCGCCACTGGGACGGTACTCTAGAACAGTATTCTCACCCAGACTCGTCATGGGAATTCCTGGGATATGCTCTCGCCGCTACCCAGGGCCCTCATACTCAATGTTTTTCTCTTACTTTCATCACATCTTCACTATGCACTAGTCCTTAATTTTTATTAAAAATCATGAACAAAATTAATCTCTAGAGTTAGCCTCTCCATCAACCGGACTTATTCATTCATTTCATCTTGACCAACCTTGGTCTAATTTCACTTTATTTCATTTCTCGATGCCGGGGAGACTTAGCTACTCTATTTCAAATTTCATTTCACAATCTTCAACTCATAAAATTTTTCATGTCGAGTCCTCAAACTCACATGTACATTCTCTTTCAATTCATGATTTATAACTTTGTTCACAAGTCCATCTTTGCACAAAATAGCATATACTTATCAATTGTCACATCATGATAGTTTCTCCTTACCAAATAATATACACACTTCACATATTGTGAGGAAATAATTGCATCATGTCACAAACCACATTTCTTCTTGCCAAGTTAATACTTAATGTTCCAATTCACTTGTTCTTTCAAGTTATAGTTTCATATTAATCATCCACATAGAACCATATGTCTATATATGCATTTTGACTCCAAACCATAGTTAAATTTATTCAAATAATACCCAAATCATTCCTATAAAATTCCTTACATTTTTATGAGAATTACCATATTTTTTTCACATTTTTTGGACATCTAAAACTCCCAAAAAAAATATTTTTTTATATATGCCGATAGCAAGAATCGAACCCAAGCACAACGGAAAGAGAGCCAAGAGCACCCGCCACATGGCCGAACTGTGCTAGCGATATGAAGGGGGCAAATTTAGTATATGTGCTTTCGGGTCGAAGTTATATATATTCTCAAATGGTGGAAAAAATTATTGTGAACACAGGGTTCGAACCGCTCAACCCAGAGAAGCCAACCGCGGTCAGTGACCGCCTGAGCTAGTAGCTCGGGTTGTCACACTACCCAAATAAAACCCATATGTTTCATATTCGTACTGTTTAAAAGAACAACTCGATGTTCAAATTAACTAGTTTCATATTGCCTTTATAAAAACTACTGGAAAATTCCAGATTAAATCTCCTTTACCTGATCTTCATAACAGCAAGTATAAAATAATTTTTTGTACTAAAAACATAATTTTTTCACACAATTTAATAAATTGTTCATTAAGACTACCATATCTTTTATTTTCGACATTGAATAATCAATTAGTCTTCTAATCCCTTTTTATTCACAAATTTCTTATGATAATTCACTGCTATAAATTTTTATTCACAACACATACATTTTTGGATTTATCCATCCCCATATCAACATAAAGGTTTATTTAGCATATGAATAAGTAAACTCAAACTACTAATTTTTGAGTAGTTCTACTTTGGTGATAACAAAGTAATTTCATTAGTTCATCTATGTCACAAAGTATACTACTACTCATTAATTAGCATAATTACAACTCAATCATTCAAGAAAACACTCTTTTCAAATTAAAGTGTGCCATTTTCTTAATCAATTTCATGCTTCAACCATACAATTTACAAGCGATCTAATTGGAAATTTTCATGCATCATGCTAGCAATATTCCACCATCATTCATTCAAACTAATAATCATGGAGAATTCTACATACAATTTAATTTCATGCTAGAATTTCACACAAGTTAATCACATCATTTCAATCAATTCATACACTAACTCTTCAATTTAAGTGCGTTCTTATTAGTATATTGCATGCATAGTGTTGATAATTAAACTAGCATAGATTCCTACATTAGAAATATGAAAGTTTTACCCACCTTGAATGGAGAGAACTAAACAACACAAGCCTTGCAAATGAAAGCACCACCTCCTAGCCCAAAGCACGCACAAGCTCCAAGCCTCCTAGCACAAACCGAAAGCTCCCCTATGTGATAGCCGGCCACTCCAAGCAAGCAAAACCCACACAAACTCTCTATCTTTTATAACTCACACTATTACTACAATAATACTATAGCTTGGAAATATAATTTGCATATGAAAATAGCCATGAGAGGGGGGTATTTATACTAGAGAATGGGTGAGATGGAGGGCCAAGATTGAGTGGTTGGTTGTAGAATGAAGGGCCTAGATCAAAGTAGGAGTTAGAAAAACTACCCACATCCATAAAACTACCCCCATGATCACCATGACAAAAATCAAATCTCCCTCCAAAAGAATGCATCCCAGCCTCAAAAGAAGAGTGTGCATTGCACGTGTACGTGTAGTGCACGTGCATGCAACTAGGCCAAAAATTTGTACATTTTAATTTTGTATAAAAATAAATTAGTTAAAAAAAAAGTCTTCTACATGACAAGTTTAATTAAAAGAGATTAATTCATGGGCTTTCTTTTTGGGCCAAAATGGTTTATTAAGAATAAAAAATAAAATACATTTTTTGGGCTTTTTAAGAAAAGGCTTTTTCATTAAATTAAAATAAGGCTTTAAAGAAAGGCTTTTTGTACAAAATAATTTGAGAACACATAATTAAATATTTATACACATCATTATAAAAATAATTCAACTCAAAATATTGCACGTGCACACTACGTGCAAAATAAATAATTTTTCATTAATTGAAAAATCAGGGTATTACATCTTTCATACTTCATGCTCTGTCTGTGTTGGTTCTGAGCTTACAAATTTTGCATACTTCATGATCTGTCTGTGTCAGTTCTGGGCTGGCAAAATTTGTATACTTCATGCACTCTTTGTGTTTGCTCTGGACTGGAAAAATTTGATACTTCATGTTCTGTTTGTGTTATTTCTGAGCTTACAAATTTTCATAATTTTCATAATTCATGCTATGTTTGTGTTAGTTCAGAGCTTACAAAATTTGTTACTTCATGCTATGTCTGTGTTAGTTCAGAGCTTACACAATTTTGGTACTTCAAGCTCGGTTTGTGTTACTTCTGAGCATGGAAATAAATTGGATACGCCATGCTGCGTAATACACCAAAAAATACACAAAATTTCAATCATGACATCAAAACTATAATGAACTGAATATGTGAAAGAAATTCGATCTTCATAGAATTGCAAAGTAATACTTTACAAAAACTTTACAGCGTAAGAAATGTACTTGACATCTGACATATTACAAAGAACTGAAACATAACAAACATTTTACAGCGTAGTACAATGTTTAATAACGTACAAGTACATGAAAAAATTTAGGTTTGCTCCAAATATCAAATTTTTCCATACTCCAGTATTCAATGGCTCCAAGATGCACTTCATGCTGAAATCAACCTGAAATCAAAAGTAAACATCACTCATTTAACCTGGAAAAAGACAAAATAAATTAAAACAGATAGTCGGTTCAGAACGCAAAAAATCTTCAAGTAAATATGGTAGGCTTAGAAAAACAGAGGCTGAACATGAAGTCCAAAATTTGTTGGCTCAGCAAAAACAGAAACTGAGAACCAAGCAGCTTGGGAGCAAACAGAAACAGATAGTGAAGTATCAAATGTTTCTAAGCTCATAGCAAACAGAGACATAGCATGAATTGTCAAAGTTTGTAAGCTCAGAACTAACACAAACAATTCATGAAGTGTGAAATTTTTCCTTCGCTCAGAACCAACACAAAAAAAAGCATGAAGTATCAAAATTTGCCAGTACAGAACTAACACCAACTGATCATGAAGTATCAAATTTTGTCAAGTGCTCAGAACTAACACAAACACAGCATGTAGTATCAAAATTTTGTAAGCTCAGAACCAATACAAACAGATCATGAAGTATGAAAATTTTTCCAGTCCAGAACTAACACGGACAGATCATGAAGTATGCAAAATTTGAAAGCTCAGAAATAACACAAACAGAATATGAAGTATCAATTTTTGCCGGTCCAGAGCTAACACAAACAGAGCATGAAGTATACAAATTTTGTTAGCTCAGAACAATCAGATACAGATCATGAAGTATCAAATTTTGTAATCTCAGAACAAACAAAAACAGAACTTGAAGTATCCAATTTTGTCAAGTGCAGATCATGAAGTATCCAATTTTGTCAACTTGAAGTAAGCCCAGAACAAACAGAAACATATTGATGAAGTATCAAATTTTGTTCACTCAGAACAAACATAAAATGAACTCTTTGAACCTGGACACGAAGTATCAAATTTTGTATGCTTAAGACAAACAGAAGCTTGCCATGAAGTTTGAAATTTGGTATAGTGTCAGAACAACAGACACTGAACATGTGGTTTAAATAAAACTAGTAGGCTCAGAACACACTATTCATAACTAGGGCTGCATTGGGGTGCCATGCCAACTAGGATATGATAGATATATAATCAAGAATAAATACAACAATCTTGAAGTAAATATTCAGATCATAAACTGTTTTGCATCACGGCCTACACCAACAAACAGTTTGAGAGAATCAAAGACCAAAAGGCTTAGATGAGTACCCAACACATACACATCCAACGTCAGTTACTATAAAATCTAGTTTTCTGTTGTTTGGAGCTTACAAATTTTGATACTTCATGCTCTGTTTCTGCTGTTTTGAACTTACTATCAACTGTCTTTCATAAACAAATAAAAAACCAGTAGGCTCAGAACACACTATTCATAACTAGGGCTGCATTGGGGTGCCGTGCCAACTAGGATATGATAGATATATAATCAAGAATAAATACAACAAATTGAAATAATTATTCAGATCATAAAGTGTTTAGCATCACTGCCTGATATACAGTTTTTTGGTAGTGTCATGATCTGTTTGTGTTTGTTCTGAGCTGACAAAATTTGATACTTCATGTTCTGTTTGTGTTGTTCGGAGCTTATCATCAACTGCGTTATATATATAGAGTAAGTCTATTAAGAGCTTGGGAACTGAAATCCTTATCCAGAGCGGGGTGTTTTTAGCCATTCGTTCGCGATTGGTTGTGATGGAATGACTCATATTTGATACCGCTTATCTTCAGAATGTTTGGGGGTAAAAGGGGTAAAATCAAAAACCCCTATCTCTTATCTTCTCACAATCAATCGGCCAAGCTCACATAATAGACTTACTCATGAATATATATAGACTAAAGAAAACCAGTAGGCTCAGAAAACACTAATCATAAGTAGGGCTGCATTGGAGTGCCGCGCCAACTAGGATATGATAGATATATAATCAAGAATACTTAAAACAGGATTGAAATAATTATTCAGATCATAAAGTATTTTGCATCACTGCCTAAACCATTGTGAGTCATCGGTGTCAAAAATTTTGGTGAATTGAGCTAGTCTCAAATCTCATAAATGTAAGGTAAGTGTTGAGGGCATTGGACATTCAAACACCATACTTTCATTTCTTCACCATCTACTCTCCCGCTCATACCCGAGATGTGTATTCAACTTTGAATAATTATCATGGCACACAACCAAATACCCTTCAAAACAATAATTTCAATGCCCCAAAATTTTGTAACCAACTAATATCAAAATCAATCTCATCATTGCCTACAAACAAAACCGAAAGAAAATGCAAGAAATTAAACAGATATCATAAAAGCATTTATGAGAGTCAAACACTTCCCTCCGGAATCTGAGAGAGGAACAACCCAATGAGCCGAGAAATCGAAACCGACAAGGCCGATGAAGTCTGATCGATCGATTATACCACTTTTACCCATCGACAGATCTGAAGATAAGCGACTGGAGATCCAGTCGATGGTAGAGATAGGGGTTTACACAGGTGACAAAGAAAGAGAGCGGGAGAGAAGAGGTCGACTTCGCTATCTTCGATTAGGGTTTCGAAGAGAGGTGGATTAGGGTTTCGAAGATGGGGATCTCTTCAGATACGGTGAGAAGAGAAGAGATGATAGCGATTAGGGTTGTGAAGAGAGCGTCTTTGATCTTTGAGAGCGGGAGAGAGAGCGGGAGAAAAACTTAGGGTTTGGAACGAGCGGGAGAGCGGGAGAGAAGAGAGCTGTGTGATAAGGAAGATAAGAGATAAGGGGTATACTCAATCGATTGAGTATACCCCTTTTACTCCTCACCCAATCTGAAGATAAGCGGAATTAGATCTCAGCCGTCCGATCACGATCAAATTCGATCGGATGGCTGAGATCGTCAGCTCCCGATAAGGAAGGCAGCTTCCCAGCTCTTAATAGACTTACTCTCTCTCTCTCTCTCTCTCTCTCTCTCTCTCTATATATATATATATATATATATATATATATATATATATATATATATAAAGGTTAAGCAACTTAGGGTTATGAAGTGGGGATGACGGCTGAGCTCATAATGGGACGGTGTGCTATCGGGTGCGGGTGTACAGCGGGTAGGGTGCTAGATTTAGTGAATAGGATATGGTTTAATATAATTAGGATAGGAAAATGGGTAGAATAATTAGGTTAGTGGTTAATAACAGGGTAATGGATATCCAATAGAATTGGATATTAGGAGTATTGTTAATGGGTTTGATAATTAATGGGTGAAAACAAAATAGAGGAATTATAGGAATCCAACAGAATAATGAGACGGCAGAAAAATAGGTAAATGAAATAGGGCATGAACAGAAAAAAATAAAATAATGGAAGTCAAAAATAATGGCCGGATCAAAAGGACGATATAGGATACAGATAAAAGAATCGAAACTCAATTAAAAAAAGACAAAAATATTAAAATGAATATATTGATAAATGAATCCAATATACGGTCCAAGAAAAAGATACAAGAAGAATACAAAAGAGAAAAAAAACACCAACAAAAAATACACTCAAAAAATACACAAAATAGAAAACTGGGGTTACAAATCCTATCCCTGTTTTCGTCCTCGAAATTCAAACAAGAAGATACATAGGGTAACCCCAAAAGAAAAGAAAGAATAAAACAAAACAAAAACTACTCAAACAAATGAGGAAACTTCTGCTGAATCTCCTTCTCCAGCTCCCAAGTCAACTCACCGGGTGAGTGAGGATTCCAAGAAACACGAACCAACTTGATGACCTTGTTCTTAAGCATTTTCTCCCGCCGATCCACAATAGCAACTGGCGGAATCTCACAAGTCAAATCCGGCCGAACGGTCAACTAATAATAGTTGATCACGAGGCTCTCATCTCAGATATATCTCCTGAGTTGTGAGACATGGAAAACATCGTGCACTCCTAATAAAGTTGGCGGAAATGCAAGACGATAGGCCACCTTGCCTACTCGCTGCACAATATCAAACGGTCCAATAAACCTAAGGCTGAGCTTGCCCCCACCACCGAACTGAATGACACCCTGCTAAGGCGATACCTTCAAGAAAACATGGTCACCAACCCCAAACTCCAAAGCTCTTCGAAGGACATCAGCCCATCGCCTCTGCCTATCCTGAGCTGCCTACAAGTGCTTCATGATCTGAACCACTGCATCAACTGTCCTGGTGATCAACTCCGGACCTAATAACTTCCTCTCACCAATGTCATCCCAGCACACTGGTGATATGCACTTCCGCCCATAAAGTGCCTCGAATGGTGCAGCTTTAAGACTGACCTGAAAGTTGTTATTGTACGAGAACTCTACGAGATGCAAATGGTCATCCCATGATCTGCCGAACTGCAGCATACAGGACCGCAACATGTCCTCAAGAATCTGGATGGTCCTCTCTGACTGTCCATCAGTCTGGGGATGAAAAGTTGTACTGTACTTTAATTTACTCCCTAAACTGTTCTGAAGGCTCTCCCAACTGAGATCTGAATTTCGTATCCCTGTCAGATACAATACTAACTGGAACCGCATGAAGTCTAACAATCTCTTGCATGTACCTCTCAGCTAAGCTCTCAGTAGACTGCCCGACACGAAAAGGAATGAAGTAAGCACTCTTCGCAAACAGTCGACAATCACCCAAATGGCATTATGACCCTTAGGACTCCTCAGCAAAGCGGTCACAAAATCCATAGTGATATGTTCCCACTTCCACTCCAGAATAGGAAGCAGCTGAAGAAGTCCAGCAGTTCTCTGATGCTTTGCCTTAACCTGCTGGCAGATCAAACACTGAAAAACAAACCGAGCCACAGCCCTACCATGCTGCCAGAAATGAAGCTTCAAATCCCGATACATCTTAGTACCACCAGGATGGATAGAATAGGATGACTAGTGGGCTTCTTCAAGCAACCTCTGACTAACCTCACCCTTCGGGACACATAACCTGGATCCAAAACGAAGCGATCCATCAGCATGAATAACCATGTCCGTTCTGGACCCAGACTCAACCTCAGCTCGAAAACCCTGCAACTGTGCATCACTTGCCTTGCGCCTCTTTGAACTGATCAACAAGAGACGATTGAAGCTGGAGCGCCAAACAACTCCAACCCGAACTCAGCAACAAAACATCCAACTGCAACCTCTGCATCTGCTCAACCAAATCCCTCTGCTGAGTCAAGAACATAACTGCCGATATCTTGCTCAAAGCATCTGGCACCAAGTTTACTTTACTAGGATGGTATTGCAAACTAATGTCATAATCGGTCATAAGTTCCAACCAATGCCTTTGCCTCATGTTTAACTCCTTCTGGGTGAAGACGCACTTGAGACTTTTGTGGTCTGTAAAGATCTCCACTTGGTCTCCCAGTAAATAATGTCTCCACAGCTTCAAAGCATAGATCACTGCCGCTAACTCCAAATCATGAGTCAGGATAGTTCTTCTCGTGCGGCCTCAACTACCTCGATGCATAAGCAACGACTCGGCCTTCTGCATCAGAACAGCTCCAAGACCCTTACCAGAAGCATTACAGTGAATTACAAATCTGCCTGAACCATCTGGAATAATCAACACAGGCGCTGATGTCATTTTGTTCTTCAACTCAAAAAAAGCCTCACTACAATCTTCAGACCAACAATACTTCTGATCCTTCCCAGTCAGCTTAGTCAACGGTCCCACTATCCTCGAAAAATCTTGGATGAATTTTCGATAATAGCCAGCTAAACCGAGAAAACTCTTGATATCTGAAACTGACTTGGGAACAGGCCAATCCTTCACAGCCTCAACCTTTGCCGGATCCAAAGAAATACCATCGCTCGAGATAATGTGCCCTAAGCAAGAAACCCTGTCGAGCCAAAACTCGCACTTGCTGAGTCTCCCATAGAGTTGATTCTCCCTCAAAGTCTGCAGAACCACTCTAAAATGCTTAGCATGATCTTCCCATTTCCGAGAATACACCAAAATATCATCAATGAAGACCACCAAAAATCTATCCAAGAACTGAGAAAAGACCCGGTTCATAAGACTCATGAATACAGCAGGCGCGTTTGTGATCCCGAACAGCATCACAAGATAATTATAGTGCCCATATCTGGTCCTGAATGCAGTCTTCTGTACCTCAGTCGCCTTCACTTTGACTTGATGATACCCAGAACGAAGATCCAACTTCGAGAAAACAGCAGCTCCACTCAACTGATCAAACAAATCATCGATCCTGGGTGACCGATACCGGTTCTTTATAGTAACACTGTTTAGTTCCCGATAATCCACGTACAGGCGACGAGTACCATCCTTCTTGTTGAAAAAAAAGTACTGGAGCACCCCAAGGCAAAACACTGGGTCTGATGAACCCCAAATCAAGCAACTCCTGAATCTACACCTTAAGTTCTGCTAACTCAACCGGTGTCATCCTGTAGGGACTCTTCAATATAGGCACCATACCCGGCTGAACTTCAATACCAAACTCTACATCCCTATCAAGGGGTAAGCCAGGCAACTCCTCTAGAAAAACATCCACAAAATCCCGAACTACTAGAGGCATAGCCTCACAGCCTGAATGTAATTTCATCGCACAAACCACCTGATCAACTGCAGCTCGGCCAAGGGAAGACTCCCCGATATGGAACTCAAACTCTGCACGATCTGGAATCTGGAACACAACTCTTTTGGCATGACAATCAATAATGGCGTGGGTTTCACCCAACCAATCCATACCCAGAATAACGTCGAATCCTGAATTCTCGATTACAATCAGATTGGCTTTAAAATCTGCGCTACCAATAATTACGGACACTGCCTGTACTTCCATGAACAAATGACAACTCCACCACCTATCACAATGTTCCAAGCCTCTGACATGGTGCTGCAATCCAACTGATGGCGAGCCACAAATCGATAGGAGACAAAAGAATGGGTTGCCCCGAAATCAAAAAGAACATGAGCAGGGAAAGAGCAAACAAGAATGATACCTAAGATAGAATCAAAAAGACAAGAGAAAAAAAATGGTTGAACAGGGATGAGGAAAACAAAATGCAGAAAGATAACAGGAAAGAATAAAGCAAGACAAAAAGAAGGAAGCAAAAGAAATAACAAAACAACAAAGCAAAATACCTACAACAACACCTTCAGCTGACTCCGCATCTGCAGCAGTCAGGTTGAAAGCCTGACCTCTCCTCGGAATAGCTGGTCCTCTAACCAACAATCTGGCGCTGAGGAGGAAGCGGTGGCCTAACTGGACCACGAGCTGGGGCAACTGGCTGAATGGGACCCTTGGCTGGAAGAGCCAACTGCTGCTGCGGCTGTGGACAATCCCAAACTGAATGATCAGTAGCGCCACACCTAAAGCATCGGCGGTTGGCACGAAAAAAGTTCTTGCGCTCATGCCCAGACACCTGGCAGAAGTCGTAAAAACCACCCTCGGGAAACCAGCAGAAGGGTACGGAGCTGCCCTGACAGGACGGGCGGGAACAGGCCTCCGAATAGGCCCTACCAGAAGGCCTAGAAACCACAGAGGAGTGTGGAATAGTCCGCTGAGAAAGATCCAAACTACCACGAGCTGCCTCAAGAGATTCTGCATAAGTGCGCAAGCGAAGGAAGACAAGCTGCACCCTAATCTCACGCTCAAGCCCCAAAATGAATCTACGAGCCATGTCTTCTTCGTTTGCCACAAGAACGGCTACGAAGCAACTGAGTCTAGTAAATTTAGCTGCATACTCGTTCACAGACCTGGAGCCCTGTTTCAAGAAAGTCTGATGTTACAACATTGCATAGACAACATGTAACAAAATTCATTACTAGAAATAATGACCAACCTGTTTCAGGGCAAGAATTGTTGCTCCATCTCCACTCTAGTGCTGCTAGGAAAAAACTTCTCTAAGAAGCCCCTAGTAAAAGTGGCCCAAGTGATCGGTTGTTCGAGCCTTTCGGACTCGGACCTCTACCAAATATGAGCCAAGTCCACCAGCTAGATGGCTACCATATCCACACGATCAGCATCTGCAACCCTAGCTGCTAAAAGCAGTTGCTCTGTCCGAATCAACCACTTTCAGCCTCAAAGGCATCTCAGTGCCTGAAAACCTGTCGGGATGCAGCCTCATGAAGTCCGTGACTGTACCCGAACGGGGAGGAAGAGCTGCCTGCATAAGCACAGCGGGCGGCGGAACCCGAGCGGCTTCCAAAGCAGCCATCACCAAATCACTATGGTTCTGCTGCATATTGATCAAGCACTCAAGAACAACGGTGACTACCTCAATCCTAGGCTGATCATCCTGGGGATGAGAAGTAGAACCTCTATGAGCCATAGTCTGCACAAACCAAAAATAATTAGCATCCAGATCAAAGTTGATAATAATAATTCATTTATGCATGCATGGTTGGTGAAATGTTGAGCTGATCCCAGTTCGAGCCAATCTTGTCTAATATATTAGGCAACTAATACATTAGTCAAACCTGGGCTCTGATACCAATAAAAATCTTGTCACGCCCCGCTTCCCAAAAGAGAATATGGAATACAGATACGTGACTAAGCTCAGCGAATGATTTTCATCATCCATAAGCTGTTCAGAATCTTTACAACATCTCACATAAATAATCAGAGTCGGAAGCAAAGAATCAACCAAGTATGCATAATCGAATCAAATATACTAACAGAAATTTATTTGAAACCAAAATTTAATAATAATCTCAAATAAATCAGATCTGAATAAGTTAATATCCTTGGTCACATTGCCCAAATACAAATAAATCTAAGTAATTAAGTACAATATTCAAATAAGCAATAGAATTAATAATAAATAAAACTCCAGCACTAATATCTCATATCACCAACTCTATCTAGCACCTGGTCATCCTGATTTGCAATTAATAAATTGTAGGAAAAAGGGAAAACAAACTTCCGTCAATGCAAGTTATGGGCCGCTTGTAGTGTAGGATACAAGTACATGGGATAAATAACAAATATAAACAACAACAGAACAAACATAGCATGGTATAGGTATGTCAACAGAAATGTAACATCTAACATCTAACATGAATCAGGAAAACAAATGAGATAGCATGGTATACTAACAGATACAGATAACATGTGTCAAGTGTCAAGTGTCAAGTGTCAGATGGTATGCAGAGAGATATACAGAGGATAATGTCAGATGATGGTCAGACAAATAACAGATAATAAGATAACAGATACAGATAATAGATAACAGAAGTCATGTTCTTATAAGTCTTGTGTGATTACTATCTAGGTAGCACTTCATGCGCCCCAACTTTTTATCACATGGTTACTACATTCAAACAGTTTCGTTTAGATTTCGTAGTGGAGTCCATAGGGCAGTGTACTCAGGGATCAGGCAGACAGATATCAGATACAGATCAGACAGATAGAACCTATGAGTTCTCTTCTGATTACACCTTCCTATAGGGAAGTAATGTAGTCAGGGTTCAAATAAATAGAGTTGTGTATCATGTAGTCATGAAAACGTAACAGATAGGGAACACGGGCCCTCTTCTCAGTACATATTTCTATATTTTCTACTACTAGATCTTTCCCTTAACCCCGGCTTGGTTATATTGTTATTATTATCAAACAGACATGCATGTGCAGAAAAAAAATGAGAATAGCATGGTATAAAAATGTAACAGGTTCAGGGTGACAGATAAACATATACAGACTAAAGATAATCCATAGAAGAATAGTACAACAAAAATTCTAGTTCAGGACAGCAAGATAGTACTGCACTAAAATAGGGATTCCCGTTGCTACAAAAATACAAATCTAAATCCGTCAAAGAATCTGAAAAATAGACTCCCGGTCTAGCAAATATATATAAGTCATATAGTATTTCACAAAAACATAATTCAAAACTGAATTGAAACTAGAAAACATGTTCAGTCAGAAATCAGAAGATTGTATTCAAGTCAGGAAAACAACATGAAAACTCATTAATTAAATCCACGAAAAATCTGGGGTATTCCCCTATATGTGTAGCATCAGAATATAAAGTATCATAATTTTTCAATATAAATAGTTTAGTCAACGAAAATCAAAAAACGTCAAGATGTAGTAGTTTTGTTAGGGATGGAAAACAGGCGGGGTTGACCAGCGACCCGCCCATTTAACCCGGCCCGCGAAACCACGGTTCAGGTTCGGGTCGAACCCGTTAACGTTAATGGGTCGACCCAGGTCGCTAAATTAACGAATCTAACCTGCTTAACCCGGCCCGGTAACCCGCGAAAAAGAACCCAACCCGCTCGCCAACCAGCGGGTCGACCCGCGGGTTGCGAACCGTTTGACCCGTACGGGTCAAAAGTTCGACCCGCTCCGGGTCGACCGTTGACCCGTGTTGTGCAATCTAGATACCTAAATAAATAGATAAAACTAGACACAAATTAAAACCTCGCAAGTGCACGAATCGTTTATAGAAGCATAGCAATAGCAAGGGTCGATCCCACAGAGATTGTAGACTTTAACTTACTAATCAATAAAAAGAATAAGAATCATAAAGAGTTGTTTTAAAGATCTAAAAGGAATAAAAAGATTAAAACTAAATTAAGAAATGCTGAATCACAAATATTTATGAGGTAGTTGGGTTTAGATCTCCACCAATAGTCAATAATGCTAAGTCACCTTCTGAACTTCTTCTCATTACTCATGTTTGTTCCCTTCAAGGGCATGGTATCTACTCCTTAAAGTACTGTTTCCCTAAGCCAAGAATTAGGCATGGTATCTACTCTAATTCGTTTCTTTCATTAAGTATTTAGCATGGTATCTACTAAGTTGTACTTAAAGAAAACATAAGAATAGTGGAAACGAACAAACACTTGAAGTTCTAGAAATTGGTATCAGATCTAGATCCTTCAAGTTGATTAAACCAAGAACCCCTAAAGATTCCCTTGTTACAAGTATGAACACGAGATACTGGTCGTCTCAATATGCTCATATAACAGATTCAGATAGATGATAATGCAAACTTGATATTCTCAAGTTCTGTATGTCAGTCGACTGGCTCTCACCTCAGTCGACTGCTCTCAGAACTTGAGAACAAGTTTGATTATCATAAATCTATATCAATTCAATCAGATTCAATCAATAAGTAAAATAGAAGATTTCAGAAGAATATAGCACTACATAACTACGGCTTCAATCTACCCAACTATGAAATTAGTTCCACATAATAATACTTTTATTAATCAACAAGTTTGAATACATGGTTAACATAAAAGAATTAGAAAGGGAAGGAATAAACTGATGTAGTTCGGCTAGATGGATCGGCTGGCTGTCACACAGTCGACCGGCCGTTCTTTTCTTCGTACTTGATCTCCTTTCTCCTTCTTCTATGTTGATGCCGTGCTGCTCTTTGTTGATGGCTTGATCGTTCAGGAACTCTTGTGATTCGGCTGATGGTGTGTGCGGAAGAGAGAGCCCCTTGAATAATGCTTCTTGGTTGGTATTTATAGAACACGGCTAGAGAATTAGGGTTTGCACTTTTCTTTTTATAGAAAAGTCCTTTTCTTTTATTTATTTCCTCCCTCGTTGCTCTGCATATTATTTCTTTCTCTTTTCTTCTATTCTTCCTTTTCTGTTCTGATTTGGATTAGATTTGGATGAATCCTCAAATATCTTATCTTTTGACTCTGCCGCCCACCAGTCGACTTGCCTTCGAACCAGTCGACTGTGTCGAGACTTTTGAAGATTTGATAATTGATCACACAAGTCGACTGGGCTTTGGAATAGGTCGACTGTTGATCTGCAATTTCCTGTGTATCATCCTTAACATCCTGAATCTGCTTCGTTTTTCTGTTTTAGGCTGTTTCCTATGGAAAAGAGAAAATAAGAGTTAAATATCACATATAGAGCTTTAAAATGTCTAATTGCACTAAGATTATTGCTCCTAAATGTGAATAATATTGTGTTCATCAACCCGCGGGTCCAAAGGTCGGTTACTGTACACCATAGCCGTTGTAACGGCTCTTATATCCGTTTTTGGTGTTTTTTGTGTTTTTTTTTTGTTTTTTTTGTTTATTTTTACCCTATAAATACCCCCAAAACTCAAACAAAAAATTCACACCTTACTCTCTTACTCTCTCTACTATTATTACTCAATTTATTTTAATTTGTGATTAATTAAACAAACAAGCTAGCAAGTCATATACACGATCAAATTCCGATCGTATCGAAGTCAAAATTGAACAACGTCTTCAAGTCTTCAACTCTCCTCCAACTCCAAGTGATCAAGTCTTCAACTCTCCTCCAAGCTCTCCTCGACTCTTCAATTTCGGATTTCTACTTTTACTTCTATTCTTATTTTCACGGGTTTTTTTATATACGAGTATCCACGGTAAACGGTATCAAAATTTCATATCCCTCTTCTTCAATTTCAATTTATTTTTTAGTTATAATTTTTGGTATCTTGTTTGTTTGTTGGTTTTTTGATCTTCTCTCTCACAACCCTCTTGTTTTCTAGATTTTTTTATAACTTATCGCCCCTACATTGTGTAGTTTTTTTTTTACATATACTACTACACATAAACATGTCTAGATCACGCGTTAGCGGTCGTAGCTAAAGTGGGCAAGATTCCACCGGCACTTCCCATAGGTCACCAATTGTCCCACATAATGAGCCCGCCGAAGAATACCATGAGCGTCCTTCCCACCAATGGGGTACACACGATGAGTTTGTAGGATACATACAATTAGAAGAAGAACCACAACAACAACAACTAGCAACCGAAACAACACAACCCCCTAGTGGTAGGAAAAGTAGAGGGAAAAGTAGTGATTGGCATAAATTTTATGATTATATTCCGACGAAGAAACACCGGGTGTAGGTTTGAAAGTTTGTAAAATATGTTTTAAGCAATACAAATGGAATTAGGGGTAAGGGCACGGGTACAATTAAGCGACACATCCTAAGTGTCCATAAAGACCTTCTTATTGACCTACCTGGCCAACAAAAAATCCACCCTAGGACCGGTCTAGTTGACAGCCACCCTTATGATACCGATCTTGTTCATCGGGAAATGGCCCGATTAGTAATAAAGGAAGAGTTACCATTTTCCTATCTCGAGAGTAGGGACTTGGAAAATTTTAATTAAACTGCCTTAAACCCACATTTTAAAAGAATCCCTAGAAATACTTGCAAATCTGATTGTTTTAAAATGTACACTGAAATGAAAGACGCTTTGATTGCAATTTTATGGAGTTTAACTTGGAGAGTTAGTTTAACTTCAGATTGTTGGACGGGTTGCAACAATATTCCAATGATGGGAATAACCTGTTATTGGATCGATAATGATTGGACTCTTCAAAAAAGAATCATATCACTTGCCGCGTTGCCCTATCCCTATAGTGGCGTTGAAATAGCAAACCGTATTTTAGAAATTTGTGATATTTTTCATATTCGCAATAAAATTATGTGTATTAGTTTTGATAATGCATCTAACAACAATGCATCAATTAGTATTTTAAAAAAAGAATTAAACCCTCTATCTGACAATATTTTTCATGTTAGATGTGCATGTCATATTTTAAATTTATGTATTCAAGATGCATTAAAAATAGTCGATCCATATATACTTAAAATTAGAAATTGTGTACATTTTATTGCATTAAGTGGCACCGTATTTCAAGAATGGAAAAATTGGTGTAAGATTTCAAATGTACCTTTTAAAAAATTTCCAAAGGATGTTAAACACCGATGGAACTCTGCTTTTGATTTACTACAGGTTGTTACAGAATATAAAGCATGTATAAATGATTTTTGTATTGCAAAAAATATGCCAAACTTTCAAATGACTCCCCCCCATTGGTATTATGCCGAATCTTTGTTGAAATGTTTAGAACCTTTTAAAACCGCAACTTTCAAATTTTCAAAATCATATGAATCTACTTCTAGTAGCATTTTTATTTCAATAGTTACTATGATGCAAACTTTTAACGAAATTTTAAATGATGCTTTTGTTGGTGATATTGTCAAACCTGCATACACAAAATTTTTGAAGTATTTTAATTCTCCTCCTATGTTGTATTGTATTGCTACCGTTATGGATCCCCATATCAAATTAGAAGGTATAAAGAGTTTGATTGAAATGTTTTTTAGTTTACTTGGGGATGAAGAAACTGAAATTGATTGCGCTTATATTTTAGTTAAATTTGAATCTACATTAAATAATTTGTATGATTATTATGATAGATGTTTTGCTTCTAGTAGTACAACTTCTGTAGTTAGTTCTTTTTCTGCTACTTCTAAAGGTAAGGGTAAGAGTAAATTTGATGATAGAATATTTAATTTACTTGCACAAATTCAGTCCAAAAAATCTAGGACTAATCACCCAAATGAATTAAATTGGTATAACCAACAAGATTCTGAGTTTCTACTTCTTCACTATATATTTTAGAATGGTGGAAAGACCATGAACACACATATAGTATTCTTAAATATATGGCTAAATATTTATTAACTCCTCATGTCTCTACAGTTGCTTCTGAAAGTGCATTTTCTACAAGTGGCAGGGTTCTAACTGATTACAGGAATCGCTTGAAGCCCGATTCGTTAGAATGCTCGTTTGCACTAAAGACTGGCTGAAGGCTGAAGATGGGACACAAGGAAAAGTATTATCTATGTCTACAAGTGGGAGCAACTCTCCGGAAGAATAACAAAAACAACAACAATATCAACCAAAATGAAGAATTCAAGACCACCAACAACAAGTCAACAACAACAAATTGAAGGCCATCAAATTGAAGTCAATTGTAAATAGATAAAAAATTGTATTAAATCTTTGCTTGTTATTTCAAATGAGGAAAATTGAAGTAAATTGAAATTGTATATAAGAAATTTGTTAGTTTATAAAACAAATTTGTGAAATCGTTATTTCTTATTACAAATTGTGAAACTTGTATAACTTGAAATCATATGAATAATATATCATTTTTTTTGGCAATTTCACTCTTTCAATCTTATTATTATTATTACGATTTTTAATGTTTATTATTAAAATTATTTTTTTTAAGTAAAAAAAAAAGTCCACTATCTAAATGGGCCAACCCGCGACTCGATCCGAACTGACCCGGGTTGGACCCGAACGGGTTCACGAGTTGGGCGAGTCGCAAATTAAGCTCTTCGACCCGGCCCGGCCCTGTCCGGTTAAGTCTTCGAACTGACACAAACCCACCCAAGTCAACCTTCAACCCGGGCGGGTCAGACCCGACCCGGCCCGGTCGACCCGAATGCCTACCCTAAGTTTTGTAAATCTGGAATTGTAAACACTGCAGTACGAAAACAGTAATATGTCACAAACCATAAAACGAAATCCAAATCCGTCAAAAGGGTAATAAAATAGATACAGTAGGCTAACTTTCATGTTCATAAATGTTTTAGAGACAACAAGTAGAATTAGGTCGAAAATCATGTTCTTTACTGAAAAGTAGTAAAATTCTGCATGTAAAATCTTTATTTGCGAGCATGAAAAAGTTTGTAAAACTCCTCAAATAAATCCTACCAAAATTCTGGGTAAACCCCAATCAAGTTAAGAAATACTGAGCAAAATTTCAGATCAAAATAATAATTTTAACACCAGAATAAAAATATATTACTCTTCAAATTTCATAGAAAACGCAGTTTGGAAATCTTTATGCACCTCAGTAGTAAAATAGGCATAATTTATAACTCATAAATCGAAACTGAGATCCGTCAAAAGGGTTTGGAAATAGACAGAATTCTCTACAGTTCATGTTCACAAAATATTTTCAAATACTGACCTTAATAGGGTCTAAAATACTGATCAACATCAGGGAAACAGAAAATACAGATTTGTTCTTCATACACAAATCAACATAGATTATACGAAATTCATCCAAATCGACCCAAACATGAAATATAGTGTACTAGATGTCCAAATAACATGGTATATGGTATTTTGCAAGTATTCGACAAGTACATCACGAATAACACATCAAACACAGATATTTCAAAGTAGCATGAACATATACATCAAAAGTAGTCAATCCTAGGTTAATTCATGTCATATGTGTCGTGAGGCAACTATGGTCAAATCATCACAATAGAGATAATAGATAAGAGAGAATTCACACACAAATTGTCTCTAGAACCCAACTACACTACAGGCGGTATTTAGTACTTGTATTACACAAAGAAAAGAATATAAGTTGCTTGCCTTAACTGACGACGAAAACGACAATGAGCAAAAACGAGAATAACGGGAACGGATTTCCAGGCAACGAACTCGAACGAACACACGAACTCAACACGGGTCACACGAACCGAAGTGAGCAAACAAACTCAAAGCCCCCGAACCAACGAACAACCAACAGGCACTCAAAGAGAGAGAGCGGGGAACGGGCAGAACACGGCCACGGGGAGCACAGTGCACTGCAGTGCACGGTGAGAGGCTAGCCTGTTGCGCGTCGGCGAAGGGAGAGCACAGCACGCAGTGCTTTTGCTGCTGCTCTCTGGTCTATCGACGGGGAGCCCAGGTAGGAAAGGGTGCACGGGAGAGGTAGGGGTTTGCGGTGTAAGGCGGAGGTGCAGGACGGGAGAAGGGACAGGAGGACAGGGAGAGAAGGATCGGGAGTCTAGGGTTGCGGAAGGAGGATGAGGTGTCTAGGTGAGATGCATGGAAAAGATGATGGGTACATATATATATATGGGTTAAGCAACTTAGGGTTATGAAATGGGGATAACGGCTGAGCTCATAATGGGTGAACGGTGTGCTATCGGGTGCGGGTGTACAGCGAGTAGGGTGCTGGATTTAGTGAATATGGTATGGTTTAATATAATTAGGATAGGAAAATGGGTAGAAGAATTAGGTTAGCAGTTAATAACAGGGTAATGGATATCCAGTAGGGTATAAGGGTATAGAATTGGATATTAGGAGTATTGTTAATGGGTTTGATAATTAATGGGTGAAAACAAAATAGAGGAATTATAGGAATCCAACAGAATAATGAGACGGCACCAAAATAGGTAAATGTAATAGGGCACGAACAGAAAAAAAATAATGGACGTCAAAAATAATGGCCCAATCAAATGGACGAAATGGAAGACAGATAAAAGAATCGAAACTCAATTAAAAAAGACAAAAATAGTAAAATGAATATATTGAGAAAGAAATCCAATATACGGTCCAAGAAAAAGATACAAGAAGAATACGAAGAGGAAAAAAACACCAACAAAAAATACACTAAAAAATACACAAAATGGAAAACATGGTTACAACAACGATCCCACGAACACACAAATTACGTGCAAATCATGTGCACAAAGTAACCCACAAAGTAAAGAGACACAGCAACTGTAGCAACTGCCAACAACGGGGCTCGGGATCTGAACGGCGGCGAGGCGTCGATGTCGACGGGTAGCGAAGCCCAGGGTGGCACTGTGCTTTGGTCTGTTCGTCGATCAGAATAGGGATAGCAGCGGTGGGGTTTCAGCTGCTGTGGAAACAGGGAAACAAGGAAGAAGAGGTTGGGGGGGTGGGGGGGTTGGTGTGCTGGGCGTCAATAGGGGGTGTCGACGGGGGGGTGGCCAGAGTTTGGCCAGGGAAGAAGCACAGTAATAGGTGGTCGGGATTTGGGCGGGAAAACGATCGGGGAGAGAGAAACAAAGAGGAGAGAGAAGAGAAGAGAGATTAGACGGCTATTAGGGTTTGTGTTTGTGCAAATTATGGTTTGCAATAGAATTGTATTTATAGATTGTAATTAGGATGTTGGGTTAGTGGTTTAGGATCCAATAATAGTGGTTTTGGGTCAAGAGCAATTGAAATTGGGTTTTAGGGTTCAATAAGATATGGATCTAAAATAATAGAGTTCAAATCAAAATTCCCATAATTAAATAAAAAAAAATAGGATCAACAAGAATAGCTCAATCAAGAAGAACGAAGAATTTCATGAACAAATTTAATTAAAATAATCAAGAAAGAAAAAATAGAGTATTTTATTTAATTGCAATTAAAATATTAGAAAAAGGGGGGAAATGAAAGGAACGAAAACGGTAGTTACAGATCCTTTTTGTGCAACTAGTTGTTGAGATTGATGAGCCGTCGACTGGGTTCTTTGTAGCTTAAGAATAAGGCCTCAAATTTGTTGTGTATAGCTAACGAACCACCAATGGTATGCATAATGTTTGACGAAGTTTAGAATATATCCGTCTTGTACTCAACTAGTTGTAGGAGCAACTCTGAGGGAGAGCTATTTTCCAAACTTGCTGTATGGGTTCTCCAACAAATTGTGAGAGTCACATTGAGTGATAAGTTGAACCCCAAATGCTGCTTTTGCAAGTTTTATTGGAGTAAATGAAACAAGAACTCCTAAGCTCACTGCTACCCTTTTAAAACATCCTCCTAAGCCCATTTCTACACATCCTCCTACACAACCGAACAATCCTCTGTAATATCTCCAAAATATTTATTAATAATAATTAAGATAGATGTTTATGTAATATATATATATATATTAATAGAGGGCTATTTTGTAAAGTGGCTAAAAATGGATTTTTTGAAAATATGCTCATGAGATCTCTCTCTCTCTCTCTCTCTCCGTACACCTTTTCTTCTCTTTCTTTTCCTTTCTCTCGGGCGTCGCTGCTAGTGTGCTTCCTGTCCATGAGGAAAAAAAAAATAAAACGAAGAGCAGTGAAGGAGAATAGTGGAAACAAGGTACGATATTTTCTATTATTACTTTTTTTAAACATCCAATCATTCTATTTAGTATTCTTATTAAATTCTGAATTTGCAGAAGAGATCTATAAGTAACTTATACTTGTATTATTGTTATGTATTGGGATAAAGTGTAGATTAATGTGTATGCAAATATCCTTGAGATTTTGAGTATTTGACATTATTAATTAGGTTATAATTGTTTTTCAATAGGAGAATTGGATTTGAGGAATCATTTGGAGAATCCTTAGTCAATTTGTTATTTTGCAACCACTGTGAGTAATTGAATATCTATACCCTGTAGAATGTAATTTTATGAAATACTTATTTGTAGTGTTATGATATTGTGAGTATCGTATGTGGTTATTTTAAGTGATGTGGTGATGATGTGTAATCATATATTGCAATTAATATATTATGCATAAATATTGAATTATTATATGTGAGTGTTATTGTATTGTAATCCCCGTTCCCGTCAATACACATTTTCTGAATATTTTCTGTATTTTGATTATTTATAAATTCATTTTGTTTTAAATTCATTTTGGATCTTCTATCAAAGTATTTTCTAATTGACCATTACATTTATTTTGAATGATGATATATTTTAACTTTATTTTATAGTCCTAATTGATCGACTATCCATATTTTAGCCCAAATCAAGCATATTATTACCATTTGGATTATTTTAATAAATTTGTTAAACCCAATTCCTATTTGTTATATAATTTTATTATTATTATTATTATTATTATTATTATTATTATTATTATTATTATTATTATTATTATTATTATTATTATTATTATTATTATTAGTATTTTCATTATTATTGTAATATTATTACTATTATTATTATTATTATTATTATTATTATTATTATTACTATTATTTTTGTGAGGCCCATTGATTTTAATCTATCTTGTATTATTATTTATTAATATGAAGCCCATCATCTAAATCCCAATTCTATAATCATTCTATTTGCATTATTTAGAGCCCAACCTTATATTCTTTAAATTTGTATTATTTATTAATATTGGAAGCCCAAACTAGTTTGATTTTATTAGCCCGCATTCAAATTAATTTTATTAGCCCAATTTTAGCCCACAATCAAATTAATTTGATTATTTTATGAAGAAGCCCAATATGGAACCCAAATCCTAGTCTACCATAAACCCATTAACCTAATTCTCCCCTATCTGCTTTTGACCAGATCAAACCCTCAACTGCACATCACCCCGTATCTCCTGATTCTTCTCTCACACTCTTTCTCCTTCCATCCCTCTCACGTTCCCCCATATATCTCCACAATCCCCCAAACCACTCTTAATCACTGATTGATAACTAATCCCCTCCTTAATCCCTATTATTAATCCCCAATCTAATTATTTCCCATATACAGCCAAACACTCTCTTTCCAACTCTCTCTCTCCCACTCACCCTCTCTCTTTCTCTCTCTCCTCCTCTGTTCTTCGAGAACCCAACATAGCACTCCCGCATCGTCCTCTTCCCCCCATCACCCCCTCACCTTCATCGTCCTCATCCTCATCCTCATCCTCATCCTCACCACCCTCATCGACCTCCGACCTCCATTGCCACCACCTCGAATGCACCCCATAGCCACCATCCGCCATCATTTCCAGTCACCACATTGCCATCACCCTCGCTTTCCACTTCATCGAGCCCCCGCCATTTCCATCACCATCGCTGCCGAGGTCCACCACCGCAACCCATTGTTTCTCCTCCATCCCGCTCACCTGCCTCCATTGCCACACCCCTGAAATCCATCGTGCTCCGACCTCCACAACTCCGCCACTGCATCCTGCAACCACCGAGACCATCATCAACCCCCGATCACCCCATCGAAGCACCCTCGGCATCCCCGTCCTCCATCCAACAACCATTCCAGCCATCCTTGCCTTCTCCCACCTTCTGCATCCGCAATCCTGAGCGTTCTCCTCCCCCATTCAACGCTCCCCTAGTCGACGCTCCACTGAACCCATCACCTTTCCCCTATTTCCTCAGTTTCCGAAACAGAGTGCCTCCTTCGTCGCCAGTGCCTCCCCATCAACTCCAGCAACTCCACCGCTGCCGTCGACCATCACCTCGCTGCTCCCTCGTGTGCACCACTGCTCACCGTCCAGTTTATCGTAGCTTCCAATCACCGTCAAAGTCGAAGCTGCTGTTGCTGTTGTCGTTGTCGCTGTTTGCTGTTTTGTGTGGGGGATTGCTGTTTGCTTTTAGCCCTCTTTCTGTCCGTTGTTGGCCCCCTTGCTGCTGTTGTGTGTCCCTCTTGCTGTTTGCCGTTGTGTTGGGCGATTGACGAGTTGCTGCTGTGATTTCTTGCACGTAGTGTGCACGTGCTTTTGTAGGTACGTGCATTATATGTGAGTTGCACGCGGCACCGTCGGGATCCTAATCCCGTTATTCTATTATTTCGGATTAATCGTCTATAAAGGCAAGTCACTTTTCTCTCTCAAATCACTATTGTATCGTATTCGAGATTTTATTGAATCTCCGCAAGTAGATCCTGATTGTTATCGTATTGTTATACCATTTATCTTCCGTTGAGTATATTGAGGATTTACACGAGCTAACCCAAAATATTCTTGACTTAGTGTCATTACTGACTCTAAAATATCGAATCTTTCATGCATTCATGTATTGATAATATAAATTATTCATGCATAACACCGCACGAGTAAACTATTGTAGAATTGATTATTAGATTGTTGTGCTTGAATGATTGATTGATGCTTTGTTTGATGTTAAACTAGTGTATGGATGTATTCTTAATTGTGCTTACCATGTTATTGTGTTTATCATGTTAGATCTAAGATTTGTTAACTATTGAGTTGAAGTTCATCATGTTTAGATCGCTTTTATTTCATAAAATATGTCGAACCCTGATTTTCACTGTCTGCCTGGAATTTGTGAGACCTGCTTGACCCAGTATTTGACATAAAAAATTATAACTTTCTAAACAAAAATTGTAGCCCTATGTTTCTAGTTTCCATAACATCTAAAATATATGAATTGCGAGTTTTATTACAATAGTTATGGTGTTTTTACTGCTGCTACCTTTTTACTTCCAGAATTCCTGATTCATGTATTCTTCATGTTTAAATTATTAAAAAGCTAAGTTAATGTTACAATATTGCCCTAATAAATTCCAAATTATTAGTTAACATGATTATGAACTTAATGAATATTTTTTTTTATGAATTTAAAATTGGGTTTTTACTGATTTTACAAATATAAAAACTTGATGTCGATTTTCAGTCAGAACATGTAACCTATAAAGAATGATGTAATTCACCTATCTATTGTTATTGGATTTTGCATTTTAAATATGAGTTGAAATTGTTGGGAAGTCTACTTTCTAGAACTTCTGACGGATCTAGTTTTGGATTTCTATAGCAGTGGGAAACTTGATTTTGGTACAGTACCTACTGCTGTCCAGAATTGTATTTCCCATATTTTCTTAATATACTTGTATATATATCATTATATTCAATGGATTGAAGTGTATAAATTGCATTGCATGATCCTAATATACTATTGTCACCATTCTAATTGTCCCATTCTAATTGATCATCATATTGTTACTTATATTGATACCATCATTTATTGAATTTTTCTAAATTACACAATGTATTGATTGCATCGATAAAATGTTTAACCAGCCGGAGTTTAAGGGTGATTTAAGTAGTGGACAGTATAGAGACTGTACTAGGAGGAGGGGCCCGTGTTTCCCTAAATATTGTTATCGGCTATTGTTTTATCGATTGATTGTGGCTTACGATGGTAACCCAATCTATCGTGTATTGTATCGTTGTCGAATTATCGTATTGTGCATTGAATATTGAATAGTGATTATTGAATATTAATTATCGTTACCGAGTACATGAACTATAGAGTACACCACTTAGGTCTAAACGACATTGATTGTATGTATGGAACCTATGATATAAGACGCAGTAGTACATGCATTAGTTAGGCTAAAATTTAATAGACTTAAGGATTGACATAATATTGACACTGTATATTGAACATCGTCATTGCTATTGATATCGAACATTGTTTATTGATATTGACATCGACCATTGAGTATTGACATCGAATATTGTAATATCGTTTATTGTTATACCCATTGCATCGATTACCATTGATATTGATTATTGCTATCGTCCATTGATATTGATTCCTATTGCTTTATTGAATTCATTATTATACCGTATTTTCATTGTTCATTGCTTTCTCTACTTGTTGTCCATGATTTGCTCTAAGGACAAATTTTCTCCTCTTTTTAGATGAGGTATTCACAGGTGATCAAGGAGAGTTACCTGCAGGACTTGGAGAACAATCTTTCTGAGGATTTATTACTTTCTAGATTGATCGTTAATTTATTGGACTTCTTGTATTGAGTTTTATTAATATTGTATTATTGGCTTTTGACCCGGAGATTGTTATTTTGTTTCTAGACGTTGGATTATTGTATTTGGTTATTTCATATTTATTCCAAGTATTGTTATTCTTGTGATTGTTCTTATTGCATGCGTGGTTGTATTTATCTTGTTATATTGCTGAGTTGAACAAAAACAGCTTATGGATGACACAAGTCATTCGTTGAGCCAATGTCACGTGCTTGTGTTCTGTATTTTTGGAAAGCGGGGCATGACATGTATGAATACTAATAATAATTGTGATGGTCAATTTAGTTCATACATGATGCATCATCTTATATAGTTTATGTAGAGTTGCATGTACATGAGTGGTCTATGACGTTTGGTATATCGAGATGTTTATACAAGTTATTATATATTTATGATTCTATTCTTCATGTGTCATGCATCCATGTTATATACCGGTGTATGAGTAAGAATTTTAAGTAACCCCTTATGAGCTCTCATGTGTCCACTCTATGAGTGTTGAAAATTGCGCAATAAATTGTCCTTACCGCAAACCGTAGTGGTGTTCCCTTGTCAACCAGGCTATTAAGTGTTGACTGTCCCTACCATGGACTGTAGTGGTGTTCCCTTGTCAACCAGACTAGTAAGTTTTGACCGCATGAGAGGGGGGCATACCTAAATTTCTTGCATTTTAAATATTATTTTTCTACTATTTGCATTGGTAGATGTTTGTGCATTACTATGTTTAAATATTAATGCAATATTTTATAAATTTCCAGCTACTCGTTATATTTATTCAATTACTTCTTGGTATCGGCTCATTTTGTTGTTAATAAACTTTTCAGATTAGTGCATCAAGATCGGGTGTTTGTAGAGAGTAAAGGATCTGCAAGCTTAAATCTTTTGGGAATAAATTGTTGGATTTGGAAGTTTGTTTATACTATTTTATTCAAATTGTAAGGAGACTTATCACCTGAAAATTTTAGTTATTTTTTGTAATGAATTATATACTTTTGTTAGCCATTTGAGCTACTTTCTATTGATGGAAGTTATTATCATAAGATTGTATAATTATTATGTTATTGTAATGGTTGATATTGGTTTGGGGGCGTTACATCCCCCCTCTGGTTTATTACCGGCACCTACCAACGTCGACTATGACCCCTCATCAGGAGACAAAGGTATGCTGGACTTAGATAAGTCTTTCTCGGAATTCAGCTCTAATGATGAAATTATGGAGAGCGAGGAGTCAAGGTGGAAGGGGCTCCGCAAATATGTGGACTCTTACTCATCAATGTAGTCCACCCAAGTGGTCTCTTCCACCTATCCTCTGGAGGCGTCTCCTGTTTCTGAGGGTGAAAACCAGGACAAGGGTTCCCTCGTTGATTTGTTGGAAGTAGCTGCGGAACCCATAACTACAATGGAAGTACACGAAAATTTTTGCTTCAATTTTTAATTTAATGTCAGATTACGATGTTCCACATCTAGCAAAGTTTGTCGCCTTGACTTAGACGATGAACACGATCGCATTTCCCTACTCCTAAATAAGATTTGGGTTGGGAATGGGATAAGGAAACCATAATATTGGACCTAGATGACCACCCCACTTCACCCACACAATCCCAATGAATTGCCTCTTCTGAAACGTTAAAGGGTTGGGGGATCGAGGGAAACAAAAAATGATTTGTGTACTATTTCATCAGCCAAACCAGATTTGGTTGGGCTTCATGAAACCATACTTCAATACCCAAAGTGTCTTAAACGAGTTGGAGGGAATAGGATCAGAGAGTGGCAATTTTTGTCATCTATTGGTGAATCAAGGGGATCGCAATCAGATTCAACCTTGATCTCTTTGATTTCATGGATGAATGGAGCAGGACTTAATCCATCTCCATCCTCCTTAGATGTTGCAATGATGGGTGGATGCAGGTGGTGACCAATGTTTATGGCCCACACACTGCTAATGAAAGGTATTCCTTTTGGGAGGAGCATCATTCAATCTGAGCTCGCTGGCCAGCACCTTGGCTCATTGGGGAGGATTTCAATATCACGCAGCTCACTTTCAAACACAGAGGCAGGGGTAGCAGTAATGTGTAACGAGAGGATTTCAATCGAACGATTGCTGACATGGAGCTTATTGATATCTCAATATCAAATTGGTTGTTCACATGTTCAAACATGCAATCATCGCCGACTCTAGCTAAACTTGATCCTATCATGGTTCCAATGCAGTGAGAATCCAAATTCCAACTCTTAAGCGCAAAATATTTGCCAAAACCAACATCGAATCGTGTACCAAGTCTACTATCCACCAGGGACAACCAAAGGCATGGCGCAAGGAAGTTTCATTTGGAAAAGGCTTGGCTAGAGATAGAGGCCTTCCACCACATGGTTAGGGAGAACTGGGATCTTCCTACTCGTGGAACGTAAGAAATTACTATCTGGTGTGAGAAAGTCAAATATCTGCTATCCAGGCTAAAAATACGGAACATACGATGCTTTACTTCTATTTGAAGGACAAAGGACGCCCTTCTAGAGGAGATTAATAACCTTGAGAGGATGGAGGAAACGAGGGACCTAACTCAAGAGGAAAGAACCAAGTTATTAGACCCTCACAACAAAACTTCTAGAATCTATAAACTCAAGGAGATTAAATGGCAGTAGCGATCCCGGATTCAGTGGCTAAAAGAGGGCAATGCTAACACAACCTCCTTTAACTGCACCGCTAGTGTTAATAGGAAATCCAACCTTATCATATCGATTGATACAGAGTCAGAGACCCTCCGGGAGGGTGTTCCTATTCCTTGCACTTCCCAAAATTATTACAAACAACTTTTTGTTTGTAAGCATGACTTTCGTATTCCTTTACAAAATAATTTTTGGCCAGAAAGAGATAATGATATGAAAGTTGCTATACTAAGGCTAGAAGACCCATTTCATATGGACGAAGTCAAGGAGGTAGTTAAGCATCTGGGAATTGACAAAGCCCCAGGCCAAGATGATTTTCCAATCATTTTCTATCATATCTTCTGGGACAATATCAAGGACGACTCGATGGCACTGCTCAACGAATTCGACAACCACCAACTAAAACAGGGTCGTCTTAATTACGCTGAAGTGGTACTCATGCCAAAAAGAGAGGTCTACAGGAAAGTGGGCAACTTGATTAGTCTATTTAACTGCTCAGTCAAAATCATCATCAAAATCCGAGTGAGTTGCTCTATTCTGCAATATGCGGATGATACATTACTTTTTGGTAACGACATAATCGAAGCGACAGTGACCTTCAAAGGAATATTGTTTTACTTTGAATTCTGGCTAGGATTATGGGTGAATTTTCACAAGAGTGGCATCATCCCCTTTGCACATTTTAATGAAGAGATGCAAGACTATGCCACAACGCTAAACTGTAAAGTAGAAACCTTCCCCATCAGATATCCAGGTCTAACCTCAAACTAGGAAAACTCAAAAAGGTTGACTGGCTCCTATTATTGACCTGGTGGACGCATGTCTCACTGGATGGAAAGGCAAATACTTGTCGTTATGAGGGAGGGTGACACTCATCAACATAGTGTCTTCCAGCCTCCCTACCTACTACATGTCGTTCTTTGAGATCTGAAGGTGGGTAATCCAAAGAATAGATAGGGTTCAAAAAAGATTTCTATGGAGCGGAGCGGATCTGTCCTGAGGCGGGTACCACCTAATTAGATGGAAAAAAGTTTATATGCGTAAAGCGCATGTGGGACTTGGTATCATTGATCTCAAGAACATGAACCTTGCCCTACTATGTGAATGGTGGTGGAAAATCTACCATCCCAATGGTGAGAGTTGGCAAGATACAGTCCAGCAATACCTCAAGGGTAAATGAATGAGACTGCAAGGTTTTCATGTAGACCCAGGACCTCCTAGTTCTGGAGAGGAATCACCAAAGCTCACAACTCGTTAAGTAGTTGTACTTCTTCCTTCCTTGAGAATGGGCACTCAACAAGATTCTAGTGGGATCTATGGTGTGGAGGAGAACCGCTGAAGTCATTATTCCCTGATCGATTTCATAGATTCTTGCTACCTAACTTGTCAATAACCAAGGCCTGAAAAAAGGGGCAGCTGGAGCCCTATCCACAGTTCCTGTAACGCCCCTGCCCCAAGCTCAGACAATTTTATACAATTTATCAGAGAAATTATTTATAGTATAGTACAACTGCGCACCACAGACTGCCTCTCAAAAGGTGGTTAACCGGATTGGTGACTCTTAATCATAGGTTTTATTATTTATAATTAGTTATTTTATTGCAATTCCCGATGTGGGATTATTCTTAATATATATATATATATATATATATATATATATATATATATATATATATATATATATATATATCTTTTTAGAAATTACGGGGTGTTACAGTTCCAGACTCACACCTCAACTGAAGATTAGAATGGAGGGACTACAGTAGCACATCGTGAACTCTAGGGTCAGATGTACGTCAGGACTGGATAGTTTATGGGAGTTAGAGAAAAAGGGACAATTCACAGTCCGTTCTCACTACTCAAGGATTAACCATCACATGTAGGCCCCCTAGTTATCGGTAGTTCGAAAAGAAAAATCCATACTCAAAGTGCGAGTCTTCTTGTGGCTAGTTCTTAATAATGTAACCCTCACCCAAGAGAACTTGGCCAAGAGACAACCGACAGTCGATATCTCTTGTGGTTTTTGTAACGCCCACAAAGAAATAAGGAATCACCTATTCCTTGATTTCCCTAGAAGTACAGTTTGACACTAAGTATTTCGAGCTCTCAGAGTATACCCTTTCGCAACCGTGTACGACAACTTATGGATTATGCTACTTTATTTGTTTCTAGTTCTTTGCTTTCAGTATTGTCTATGTCCTAAGGTTGTTGGAGGTTTATATTCTGTACATTTTTTTTCTTACTTGTCTCAGGTTTTCTGGATTTGTTTTGTTATTTTCTCTTTAATGAAACAGGATGGCCATACTCTACAATTTCCTTCAAATTTTTTTAATTCTCTTATTTTTATTTTGAATAGTCCTTTGGCTCAAATTGTCAGAATTTTATTTAGAAAAGTAAATGCTTCGCATTCTTTAAATGTCCTAAACATCATTGAATGTCTTTTTTTCTTTTTGTACTTGAAAAAATAATATGAATACAAATACTAGATGTCATAGGGTAAATAATTGTAACTAAATTTCCACCTATCTCATTTGAAAATGGAAAAAGAAAAAATTGATGTTGTCAATATCATGATTATCGAATTTATAAATATCAAATATTTTAATATTTTGCCTATTCTTAGAGAAATTTCTGCATCCACCATTGCTCCACACACCCACACACATTTTCCTGACTCACCCCTTGATATTCGATATTTGAATTAAGTAGGGTTAAATATGACTGATTTTCTTTTGGGTTAACTTATTAACTTAATTATTTGTGTTTGTTAACATATTTCTAATCCTCAAATATCATATAAACAAAAACAAGATTAACTAAGAAATATGTTCTTTATCAAGCACAAACATAAAATCAATTTCTATCTATAATCACATACCATTCAAGATGATTAATGAATGCGGAAGTATCACTGAATGATCCATGAGACTTTGATGGAAAGGATGATGTTCTTGATGGATTAGTGATCTTCCAATTGTAAATTTTCCTTAATTTTGTCTCAGTTCTTCTTCTAATGAGATGAAGAGAATTGTATATTTTTCTCTACAATTTGGGACCATAACCCCTTGTATTTATAATTAGTACATGCCATTTCATTAAGAGTCATGACTCTTGAGTTCTTAACCTTTGAAGAAGAGTCATAACTTTTGAGTTCATAACCTTTCACGAAGAGTCACGACTTTTAAACTTTTCTTATATCTATTTTGGCACATCAGAAAAATAGAAATAAGACTTTTGGTATCTACACATTACAAAATTTATACCAAATGAGATGTCATTGATTCCAATAACTTAATCCATATAAGATCACTTAAATGTGATAATCCTTTAGATAACTTAGAATACATGATTAATGATATATGTAGGCCCACATATTAGATAAATATCTAACATAACTTTGGTTGACGTTTGAATTTCTATGGGTTCATACCCCCCCGGGAACTCCCGTCCCCAAGAGAATTTTTTCCAAAAGGCTAACTATTCTAGGTTTTCTTCCATATGGCAGGCTAAGGACTCCCTACTGGAAGGGATTGATGAGCTCGAGAGGATAGAAGAATCTAGGATTCTTTCGCAGGAGGAGCGAGGCAGGCTCCTACAACTCCGTGAGAATTTAGCCAATCTTTATAGACTAGAAGAGATCAAATGGCAGCAAAGATCTAGGATTTCGTGGCTCAAAGAAGGAGACGCGAATACAGCATACTTCCATCGGGTAGCAAGCGCTAGACGGCGATCCAATCTTATCCTCTCAATTCAGACAGATTCGGGTTCTTCACAGGATGAAAAAGTGATCTCCGCGGCGTTTCACACCTTTTATAAGGACCTCTTCGGGAGGAAGAATGAATTTAGGATCCCAATGAATGAGGGCTACTGGCAGGGGTATAATAATGACCCAGGTCAAAACCTGTCATCTTTGGAGGAGCCTTTCTCAGAAAAAGAAGTCAAGGCGGCTGTGGATCAGATGGGAGGAGACAAATCACCTGGGCCAGATGGCTTCCCTATGATGTTCTTCCAAGTGTTCTGGGAAGAAATTAAAGGAGATTTCATGGAGCTCATGGAGGAATTTTACCACAACAATTTGAGACTAGGCATGTTCAACTTTGCAGAGGTGGTATTGATTCCCAAACGAGAGGAATCCAGACGCGTGGGGGATTTTCGACCGATTAGCCTGATTAACTGCTCGGCTAAAATCATCACTAAGGTCCTAGCAATCCGCTTGGGTAGCATGATGGACAGTCTTGTCAATAAAACCCAGACAGGTTTTATCAAGGGCCGTTGTATTCTGGACTGTATGGCCACCGCTGAACAAGTTATTCACCATTGCCACACGAACAACTCGACGAATTTTCTTCTGAAGTTGGACTTTGAGAAGGCATATGATTCCGTGGATTGGGATTGTCTGCTGGAGGCACTCAAAGGAAGAGGTTTCGGTGAGAAATGGATTAGATGGATCAAACAGTGTCTGTATTCTAGCAAAACGGCAATTTCGGTGAATGGGAGGCCAGGACCAACGTTTCCATGCAAGAAGGGACTCCGGCAGGGAGATCCGCTATCCCCTCTGTTATTCACTTTCGTCGCGGATGTGCTTAGAGGAATGTTGGAAAACTGTCAAAAAAAAGGTTGGATTAAACCTGTGGCAGGCAGCACCACTAAACAGGGATGCACGATTCTGCAATATGCTGATGATACCCTTCTCTTTGGAAATGGAGATACTACTGAAACAGTCTGCTTTAAAGGGGCCCTGTACTGTTTTGAGGCATGGTCAGGCCTCAGAATTAACTTCCACAAGAGCGCGTTGGTCCCTATTACTCTATCTGATGCGGAAGCTCGGGTACACGCCTCCATTCTAAACTGCGCGACGGAGGAGTTTCCGATCAAATATTTAGGGCTCCCGCTCAAACCAGGGAAGCTCACTAAGGCTGACTGGTTGCCTATTATTGACAGGGTGGAAGAAAGACTAGCGGGGTGGAAAGGCAAATTGCTCTCGATCGGGGGAAGAGTGACCCTCATCAACTCGGTACTCTCCAACCTGCCCATTTACTACATGTCCTTTTTCGAGCTTCCGAAGTGGGTAATACAGAGGATTGATCGAATCCGCAAAAGATTCCTCTGGAAAGGGGCAGACTCTAATAAGGGTGGCTATCACCTTATTAAGTGGAATATCGCCTGCATGAAGAGGAAGCATGGAGGGCTAGGTATCATTGACCTTAGAGATATGAACCTTGCTCTGCTAGGGAAATGGTGGTGGAAGGTGTTTCACCAGTGTGGCGAAGGATGGCAGGACTTCATTCAACCCTACCTTCGGGGAAAAGGTACGAGGAGTTTAGGCTTCCGAGTGGGATCTAAAACCTCCAGATTCTAGAAAGGCATTACAAAGGCTAGCGGACCGTTCAATTCAGCAGTGATGTCTATTATTGGTAATGGGCGGTCCACTAGGTTTTGGTGGGACAAATGGTGTGGTCCACGGGCTCTTAAGGACAGTTTCCCAGAGCTGTTTGAAAAGGCGAATCGTCCGAATATGTCGGTGGCAGAAGCCTGGAAAAGAGGGACTTGGAAACCCTCGTTCCAAGGAAGGCTCTCAACAGGTTTACTCCAACAGCTGCGTGAGCTACAGACGTTAATTGCACACTCTGGAGTGCTCTGTGCCCAAGGCCCAGACCAGCTGCGGTGGGGACTTGAGAAGAAAGGAGTGTTCTCGGTTAGATCCCTTTACCACAGAATTCACTTTCGTGGATGCACGCCCAGCTGGGCAACGGTGTTATGGAAGGCAAAAACACCTCTTAAAGTCAGAGTTTTCCTCTGGCTAGTGCTTAACAATGCTATTCTCACCAGAGAGAACCTAGCCAAGAGACAACCGCACATGGTGACCAGTTGTGGTTTTTGCAACACACACACAGAAGATCTCAACCACCTGTTTATTGGCTGTACAAGGAGTAAAGCTACCATGGTGGAGGTCCTTAGAGCCTTGGGTACAAGTGACTATCCAAGAGAGTATGAGGAACTCTGGGTAGGCCCCAGATTTGCATCGATCCGACACGACATGAAGGACGCGTGGTACATTGCCATTGCGGCTACCACATGGGTGCTATGGCTAGATAGGAATAATTTTTATTTTCGTGCTGTATGTAATTCTATTTCTGGTAACCTCACCCATATTATGCATCTAATCTCTTTTTGGGCTACAGCAGCGACATCAGGAGCGAGAGGGAGGATCGCACAAGTCTTCCAGGTGGAAGAGTATGATGATGAGGAGATAGAGTTCGGACCGACTATGGAGTGAGGGGTGCTCCCAACACACCTTACTGTTGATCCAGTGGCTCCCATTGTGTCCTTTTGGTTAGTTCACTTCTATGTATTTTGGCTATGTGAGGGTTAGATGTAGAAACCCATCCCCCAGGGATTTGTTGGGGGTTTATGTTTTGCTGTCCTGTTCTATGAGGTTTAGATGATGAAGCCCACCCCCCAGGGCTCTGTTGGGGGTTTATGTTTAGTTCCTGTTCTGTACTGTTCCCGGTTATGCGGGGTGTTTATTAATTTCTTATTAATGAAACAGGGTGGTGTTATTCCACCTTTCTTCTCAAAAAAAAAAAAAAAAAAAAGAATGAATTGCCTATTGATAATGTTGTAAGTGGCAAAGTTTGCGAGAGAGCGGAATGAGGAAAAGAAGGCAAAATTTTAACCAAATTAAAATTAACTCACATTGTCTCTTGTACTCACATTTTATTTTATATTTCTAAATGCGACGAGTAAGTTCCACATCTCAAAGTATGATCGATGACCTAATGTTCTTTAATGTTCAATGCAGTATAATATAAATCATTCTGTTAAGTTCATTTTGAGCCATCAATTGAAACAAAAGGCACAGCTTATAGCTTTGAAAGTTCATTGGAAAAAACAAAAAAACAAAACAAAAAAACAAAACAAAAAAACAAAAAACAAAGAATTAGAAGTTCATTTTGAGCCATCAATTGAAACAAAAGGCATAGCTTATAGCTTTGAAAGGTCATTGGGTAAAAAGAATAACAAGAAACAAAGAATTCTTTTCAGCTTTGAAAGGTCATTGGGTAAAAAGAAAAGCAAGAAGCAAAGAATTAAAAACAAAAAGTTTTCCGTTGCCGGGACTTGAACCCGGGTCTCTCGGGTGAGAGCCGAGTATCCTAACCAACTAGACTACAACGGATTGGAGAATTGTCCTTATATTAATACTTATATCTTGTAGTGTTTATTCCTTATAAAGTAATAACGATTTCATATATATTCTTTTGGACTTCTAATAGCAGAGCTTTTGTTTCTTTTTCTTAGCCTTTTTTTTATTATGTTGTTTTTAATTGTAGAGTATGAACAGAGAGTTAACTGCCCATTTCTTTTACTGCCCTCGAAAAATCAAGAGTTAACTACTCGTTCCTATAGTTAATTTTCTTTTCATAATATGAGATATTTTATGATTGTGATTAGCACACGCAAATCTGCTTGGGACTTCTTACTAGTGACCCAACACTTGCCACTTACATCACTATATGTAATGTAGCGCTTGTGTTTTGCCCAGAAAAAAATGGAAAAATAAAGCTCCTAGTTACAATCGTGAACTATTCATATTTCTTACACTTTGGTTGGAAACTCTTAATTATAAGCTCTAACCATGAAAATTTTCAAACCAAAAAATATTGAGCATTCTAAACATTTTAGTGTTGATCCTTTTCATCCACCTAGCATTGGTATAAATATCCGAAACCCGGACCCAACTCGGACCCGACATTGGACCGGAACCGACCCGGCCTATCCGGGTCCGGGTCCTAAAATGGGACCCGTTGTATTTTCGAATCCGGGCGTGTCCTCTCAAAAGAGATCCGATCCGGACCCGGACCCGTTGAAAAAAATCCAAAAAATCAATATAAAAATAAATATTCTATCCTCATCCCTCCCCTCCTTCCTCCTCAATTCTAAATCTTCCCCTTACAAACTCAAAACTCATGCCTTTTTCTTCTCTCCTCTATTCTAAATCCTCAACTCGCCGCCTCCGCTTGCCGCTCACACTCCCGCTTCTACCCGAATGGGGAGGAATATTTTAATAGGATCCGGAACTGGACCCGGTCCTCATGGGTCCGGGTCCTGGTAGTGAAGGACCCGACCCGACCCGGTCCGACCCGACCCGATACCAGTGCTACATCCACCTATATACTAAGGTACTGTTATTTTTTTTGCCTCTTATAAGAGGTAACATCTTATAAGAGATTTACAGTAAGAGCCTCTTTTTGAGGTGTTCTTTTTATATAAAAATAACCTCTTATAAGAACCTCTTATAAGAACCTCTTATAAGAGATTTCTGTTCTTTTTTCACCTTTTACAAGAGGCTATATTACCCCAAAGTTTATATTACCCCAAAGTATAAAAATAGTGAGATGAAGGACAAGAAAAGATAAGTAGAAATACAGGAAAACACGGAAAGAGAATGGGTTGTGCTTGCTCTAATAATTTTAACAAACAAGATTCATTGAGGTCTTACTCTGTGCAAGAGAATGCGAAAATTTGAGATTGAAATTAGTAACAATTATAATATAAACTTTGGGGTAATATAGAATTTTTAAGTGATAGAAGGCTTATAAGAATTTTTTGAAAGAGACTACTAGAAGCCTTTTAAGCTTATAAGCAATTTTGGAGGAAATTACTTATAAGAGGTATAAAAAAAGAACGATAAAAAAATTCTTGTAAGAGGCGAACCACTTCTTATAAAAGATAATCGCTTATAAGAGGAGAAAAAGAACATTACCTGATGCTAATATCAGGAGAAGAACAACCTACTTGCCCAAATACTGTTATCCATCCCAGTAAAAAATAAAAATATTAATACAATACAATAAAATAGATGAACTCTTTGACCTAATACTATTAATCAATTATTAATTAAATTTATAATTTCTAGCATTCACATCACTATCCAATTGAAAGGAAAAAAAAAAGTGAAAATATAGAAATAAACAATGTCTATATATTCAACCTCACACTCCTCTATTTACTGGTGCAAAGCTCCAATCCACCAAACCCTTTGTTGCCTGTCTCCCTCCTCTCAACCAATCCACCAAATTTCAAGTGAAAGACTTTGTCCTACAGCTAACTAGGCCCCACCTCTCCACCAAAACCAAATATTCACACAATTTAGGCCATTTTTTTCTTTTCTTTCAAGCCCCTTCCTTTGATTGTGATTTTCCACTAATCTTTGAGTTTTGTAAACCACACTTTAAAGCTTTCTCCATCCAAACCATGATTAAAAAAAACTCTTCTACAGCATATGAAGTTAAATGTAATTTCTTTCGATCGCTTAATTTTTTATATATATAGCATATTAGATAAATGTGCTGCTTCTTTGTAAAATACCCATACATTGGTTTTGGTTTCATACAGCTGATGTAGGCTACTTTATTTTATATAGATCATTTGGCTAGAGTTCCTTAGGTACTCTATCCTTGTTACCAAAAAGTAACACATTTAAAAAGAAGAAAAGAAAGTGAACAAAATGTCATTTTAAAAGAAGTTGTATTTAAAAAAACCTGTAACCAATTATTATTATTATTATTATTATTATTTTTAGGGAAAAGGTGGAATAACAACTGTAACCAATTGTTATTAGGGAAGTTTATTTTATAATACTAAATGGAATAGAATTAGATTTTTTTCCCCAAATAGGCCAATTTTTTAAACTAATTCCCCAAATAGGCTACTTTCGAAATTAATTTTCACAATAGGTCACTCGCAGTTGGGAACTGCGGCATATTCTATTTTGTTGCCCCAGTTCCATACTGTGGCCTAAGTACATACCATAATACTCTACACTTCAAGAATTGGTCCAAAATTTTTCCAAGTCAATGTATGTTCAAGGTGATTTAACTTAGGCTGCAGATGGCTACTGCGACCTCGAGAATATTTAGGCCGCAGTTCCCAACTACGGTCTAAGTTAAATGATCCATGGGATCTGGTCCTTAAACCCCTAATTTATATCCCCTTCACTTCACTTCACTTCAAAACTTCTCCGAAACCCAAATTCCTTATCTTCTCCGAATCTAGAACCCTCATTAGTTTCTTCCTACACCCTAAAATCTCTCCCAAATTCAATATCAACCTCACTTCATCATCCTCTCTCCATCCCAAAATCGGAAATCCCCAAACCCTAAATTTACAATTTCGTTCAAATTTTATCAACTGCGGCCACCCACCTTCAATCCGATCACTACCCACGAAAGTTAGCATCTCCTTCATCATCATTTGGCCTCATTTTCGGCATCATCCGAAGATCTTGGAGGTATGTTTTGGTTGGTTAGCATGTGTATTTTTTTTGTAATTGTTATGAATTGTTAGTGGATATTATGAGTCGTTGGTCATTAATGTAGATATTGTATACTCGGATTGTGGAGTTTTATGAATGGTTAGTGAGTAGTATAAATTGTTAGTGAATTGTTTCATGTTTGTTGTTGTGAATATTATGAATTTTGAGTGAATTGTTAGTGAAATTTATGAATTGTTAGATAATTGCTATGAATTGTTAAAGGGGTTTAGATGTTTGTATGAAGTTTGGGGAGGTAGACATAGATCAATGGTTGCCAACCATTTTCTTCCTCGGATGACATTATATGTTGAGCAATGGATTTTTGTGTTGTTCGTCGATAAGTGATATGGTTAAAATGGTAGTAGAGTTGGTCAAGAAAAAGAGTGACAAGTTTGATCATATTATCCGAATCTATAACCCTCATCACTCTCTTCCTACTCCTTACAGTCTTTCCTAAATCCAATTATCAACCTCACTTCATCTTCCTCCCTCCATCCTCATTCGAATATTATGAACTGTTAGTGAATTCTTAGTGAATATTATGAATTGTGAGTGATAATTGCTATGAATTGTTAAAAGGCTTTAGTTGATTGTATGAAGTTTTTGTGTGCAAGATTGGATACTCTTGTTGGTTGCCAATTAGCTTATTGTCCAACGTATGTTTGAAGAATTGCTTGTGAGAATAAAATAGGTACGGTTCCGATTAAAATTACAAATGTTTGACTTGAATATTTCTGGTAGTAGTCCACCAAACAGTGTGTACAACATAGAATACGATTATTTTGATGTATACTATTGAATTGAATTTATACGTTAATCATTTTAAGACGTTATTACATATCAACACAGATTTTATTTTCCATGAACTTCATTCCTTAATGGCTCACCCCATCTTATCTGTCAATCTTTAAATTGTACATATCATAAACTGTACTCATTATATATTAACATTATCTAATATTGGTGACCATAATGTGTAGTGATCGTCAAATATCGGTAATGGCACGAATAAGGGGTTCAAATGATCGAGGTTGGGCACCAACAAATTGCGGTGGAAGACCCTCGAGTAGTAATGAAGGTCGAAGCCATGTTCCCCCACCTACACATGTAAGAAGTATTTATTAGTTTCCATCTGTATAAAGTTGGTGTTGTTGCCGCTGAAATCGGTGTGGAGGAAAACAAATAAATTTGTGGATTCGAGGAAAGTTGAATAGTCAAACCTGAACGACTTCACCGGAGTTTGACCGAGATCCTTTCGTCGTTGACCTGCAAAAAGTGTGAGACATCGGGGTTGATCCCGGCGACGCACCTTCCGACGCTCTTATCGGTAATCTGAATGATTAAGAAAGAGCTTTAATTGGCAAAAGGTTGGTTACCTGGTAACAGTTGGGGGAGAGGGGTATTTATAGCCGCCTTAGGAATCAGTTTCAGGATAAGATCAAATCCCTACTTCCCGATGTAAATGGATAGAAGTGGTTAAAACGCTGTTTGAGGATAATCATGAATCTGAATCCTCTCCAATCCAGTTGGACTAGGTTTCTTACGGGTTGGAACCCGTACCCAGTGAGACAGATTCGTTTATGGGTTATTGGGATTTGAAGGAAAACCCAGTTTCCATTTCAGATCTGTTTATAGGTGAAATTACCATTTTACCCCTGAGCTTTAAGATTCGTGCCCGATTTGATTGGTTCCGATTTAACCCTATTTTTAGCCATATCACGAGCCCCCCCACTCCCGAAGACTGAGTTTGATCAGCCTTTGAGGAGTAGTTTTACTGATTTAATGGCTTGCGGGGTTGTATCGGAGTCCAAATTGGAGGTTTCGGATCTTATACAAGGCATTATGATGTTTTTCTGAATTGGTAGCACACTCAAGATTGTTCTCGAGCTCTTCTGGATTTTTGGTGATTTTCCTCAATTTTTTAATTATTTTTCGGATCATTTATTCAATTTTGCAAAGTGGTGATTTATTTTTGGAGAGCATTAATTAATTATTCTAAGCAATAATTATTTACCCAGGGGCTCAAAAATATTTTCCTGAATTTAAAATTATTTTTTAAAATTTTTAATTAATTTTCTTGAATTTTTAATCATTTTTTCTCAATTTTTTAAATAAATAATTCGAATTTAATAAATTAAAAATAGATTTTTATACCTATTTATGACGTGGAGTAATCTGAGCTCTTCATCAGTTTTGGGCGCGAATTTCAGGGAGATCTAATGGCTGTGGTTGCATGAAAGCGGATTTCCACCTATTCGGGGGTCGGTGGCAAGTACCCTCGGCAATGTTGCCGACCCCCGCCAATCACCTCGGGGAGCTGACGCGTGTCAGGAAGAAGGCCAAAGTTGAGGGAGGTTCGGGGTCCCTTGCCGAGGTCCAGCAGTGCCTCGAGGTGGCGACGCGCGTCAAAAGAGGTTCGGCGAGGCTTGCCGAAGTCCGAACGAGCCATTTTCCCATGTTTGAGCATCGGTGCCAAGAATGCTCGGCAAAGCGTGTCGAAGTCCAAGTGAGAGTTTTTTCTCACGTTTGAGCATCGGTGCCAAGAACGCTCGGCAAAACGTGCCGAAGTCCACGTGAGAGTTTTTTCGCACATTTGAGCGTCGGTGCCATGAATGCTCGGTGAGGTGTGCCGAAATCCATGTGAGAGTTTTTTCTCACGTTTGAGCGTCGGTGCAAAGAACGCTCGGCGAAGTGTGCCGAAGTCCACGTGAGATTTTTTTCTCACGTTTGAGCGTCGGTGCCAAGAACGCTCGGCGAAGTGTGCCGAAGTCCAAGTGAGAGTTTTTTCTCACGTTTGAGCGTCGGTGCCAAGAACACTCGGCAAAGCGTGCCGAAGTCCACGTGAGAGTTTTTTCTCACATTTGAGCGTCGGTGCCAAGAACGCTTGGCAAAGTGTGTCGAAGTCCACGTGAGAATTTTTTATCACGTTTGAGTGTCAGTGCCAAGAACACTCGGCGAGGTGTGCCGAAGTCCATGTGAGAGTTTTTTCTCACGTTTGAGCGTCGGTGCCAAGAACGCTCGGCGAAGTGTGCCGAAGACCAAGTGAGAGTTTTTTCTCACGTTTGAGCGTTGGTGCCAAGAACGCTCGGTGAGGTGTGCCGAAGTCCACGTGAGAGTTTTTCTCACGTTTGAGCGTCGGTGCCAAGAACGCTCGGCAAAGTGTGCCGAAGTCCAAGTGAGACTTTTTTCTCACATTTGAGCGTCGGTGTCAAGAACGCTTGGCGAAGCGTGCCGAAGTCCACGTGAGAGTTTTTTCTCACATTTGAGCGTCGGTGCCAAGAACGCTCGGCGAAGTGTGCCGAAGTCCACGTGAGAGTTTTTTCTCACGTTTGAGCGTCGGTGCCAAGAACGCTTGGCGAGGTGTGCCGAAGTCCATGTGAGAGTTTTTCTCACATTTGAGCGTTGGTGCCAAGAACGCTCGGTGAAGTGTGCCGAAGTCCAAGTGAGAGTTTTTTCTCACGTTTGAGCGTCGGTGCCAAGAACGCTCGGCGAGGTGTGCCGAAGTCCACATGAGAGTTTTTTCTCACGTTTGAGCGTCGGTGCCAAGAACGCTCGGCGAAGGGTGCTGAAGTCCAAGTGAGAGTTTTTTCTCACGTTTGAGCGTCGGTGGCAAGAACGCTCGGCGAGGTGTGTCGAAGTCCAAGACAATCTGTCGATGACAGCTGGCCGTTTAACCGTTGGACTTCTGACTATTTGACCGTTAGCCATTAATGAGGCGTAAAATTCTTTTGTCGTTTTGTGGTAAATGGGCCCGACTGTTGGGTTTTTGGAACCTACTATTCTCGTTTTGGGTGCCAGCTCTATAAGACTCCACCCCCCTCATTTGTTCACTTCTCAAAATTTTTACTCAGGCAGCAATTCTTACTAACGAGAGCTTCCGGCAACACCGTTTTCCGGTGATCTTTCCGACCGCAGTTATCACTTCAAGGTAACTTAACACTTAGTTTATTTTTTAGTCAAAATGTCTTCCCTCTCCCCACGTTTGGAGCCCTCCCCTTCTGCTGGCGACGAGCCGTCTCCGAGCCAGGTTCCTCTCGTCGACAAGGGCTAAAGAGCCGAGATTCCTACTTCTGTGGTAGCGGAGACCATAGTGGAGAATCCGAGCAGAATGGGGGAGTTCGGTAGACTGCGGGACGTTCTGACGGGGCTCCATAGAGTTCGGGAACTTCCAGAGGAGCATGCCGAATGGATCGTATACGGGAGGGGGCAGAGATTTGAGGAGAACGCCGCGAGGGAGGCTTCGAAAGTTGACGACACAATCTCGATCCTCAACGAGGCGGACTTGGTGGCGATCCGGGAATGTTTTCAGATCCCCGAAGAATTCGAACTGATGCTGCCAGGTCCCGGGGTAAGGGCCAATTTGCCGATGCCGGTGGACTTGTATTTCTGGCCGATCGACGCCTTCATCGCCGGAGCCCGCCTGCCACTCCACCCCTTTGCCGTCCAAGTCTTTCGTTGGTTCGGGGTCAGCCCCATCCAGCTAATGCCGAACGGGTGGAGGGTCATCAATGGATTCACACTCCATTGCCAGGCGGCTGAGATCGAGCCAGACCTGAGGGTGCTTCGAACTCTGTACCGACTTCATCAGCAGCACAAGTCGAAGTTCAGGTACTATTTGGCCCCGAGGCACGGTGCTCGGCTCGTCAGCTGTCCTGACTCAATAAAACATTGGCACGATAAGTACTTCATTATTCGGGGTCGCGAGCCGTGGTGTATCCCCTCGGATTGGGTTGAGGAAGTGACGAAGAGGGTGAGAGAGCTTCCGGTGCTCTACCCTAATGAAGAAGAGATGGTTCAGGTTCTCCTCGACCGGCCGAAGTTCGATTGGAGGGACCTGACGGAGGAGGTGCTCTTCAGGGGGGGCTCAGCTGCATAGACCCTAGTATGTGGTTTTCCTTGTTAGTTTTTCTTTCCTCATTCAATTTTGACTTGCGTTTTAATCATATTTTCTTATGTCACAGAAACTATGGATTACGAAGCGGTATTGGCTTAGAGGGCGGCGCTCGGCAGCAAGGCCCCATGGAAACGAAAGAGGGTCGCTATGAAGGTGACCACCCCGAAGTCGAAGACAGTCGCCAGCGCTGTCCAAGAGGCATCGGCTTTGGCGACGGTGACCCTGAGGGTGGCGACTGCAGCAACCTCGGTATCGGCCAAGGCAAGCGAGTTCCTGATGGCGGCTGCTCTCGGGATGGAGGCGGCTCCGTTGACGGTTGAAGCCGAAGTGTTCCTGACCGAGGAACACAGGAAAATTTTTGTTCCGGACTGGTAGGTTCGGAAGTTGGATGGTTTCCTCGACAACTCGGCATCGAGTATGCAGGCCGTCAAACATTTGGCGATGCCGAAGGATCGAGCCGCCATGGACGTCGGCGACATGGGAGACGATGCCTCGAGATTGCCCGAGCTGCGGTGTCGGTGAGTATTTTGGTTTCGTTTGTTAGACGAATTACTCGTTTATTTTGCTAACTTGTCTTCTTGCTGTAGATAACCTGTCACTTCGGTCATCTCATGGAGAAGATCACCGAACTCGAAAAAGACCTGAAGAAGGAGGTCGACAGAGCTCGGGCCGAGAAAGCTCGGATTGTGAATGAGCTCGACAAGCTGAAGGTCGAGGCCAACGGGAAAACAATGAGGTTGGAGTACCTCGATGGCCTCGTGAAGAAGCTCGAGGATGATCTGCTCCGGCAGAAGGAGGTGGCGGCGAAGCAGCAGGCATAAGCCGTCGACGCTGCTAAGATCACGGCCGCGAAGGAAGCCGAAGCCGCGACCAGGGAGAAGGTCTAAGGGTTCCTTGCGGCCACATGGTCAAGGCCTATGCTCACGCCATCGAGCAGGTGACCGAGCGCATCCCCGAGGTCGACTGCTCTGGGTGGCGCCTTTTCCCGACCACGTCGATGGCTTCGATGATGAGTCAGACGAGGATGAAGTTGGGGATGAGGATGCAGATGCCAAAGTCGAAGTCTTCGGCAAGCATCATGGATCCGAGGTGACCCCCCTGGCGATCGTCGCTCCTTCGGAGGAGTCCGACCCTGTAGCCGTGAGGTGTCATGGCAAAGAGGTCGCGCCTTGATTTCAGTCTTTTTTGTTTCTTCTTCTTTTTTTTTTCTTCTTTTATGTATTGCCTAATTGCGGACTGGCCACCGCTCTTTTTGAATGAATGAAATCTCTTTTCTTTGAAGAATTTGACTAAGTGTTCATGTCGCTCTGACTTGAAGTTTTGGCTATGTGTTCACAAGATTTTCGAAATTTGGCTAAGTGTTCACGTCACCTTGCCAGGAAGTTTTGGTTAAGTGTGCACAAAATTTTCCAAATTTGGCTAAGTGTTCACGTCGTCTTGTCTTGAAATTTTCAGATCGTCGAAGTGACGCAGCTCGCCGAAGTGCCCTATGTGACCGAGGTGACCCATTCCGAGGCTGGCCTAGGGGTGATGAAGTTGTGCCTCGCTAGGAGCCGAGAGCAGCTTTACGAAGCCGAGTGGGGGCTTCACAGAGCTGAACGTGAGCGGAATCATCTGTGACTAGTCTTAGGGCGTCGAGATCTCGAGATCCAGAGGTTAGAAGAGAGGCTCAGGGAGTCGACCCCCGAATGTGATGATGATGGTTCGTCGACAGCCGTTACCCTCGGCCTGAGGCTTAGGCGACTCCGCCATTCTCTGACGAAGATGACGGTGGAGAGAGATGAACTGGCAGCTGAGAGAGACGAACTGATGGCAGCGAGGAACGAGCTTTCGATGGAGAGAGATGATCTTACAGCAACGATGGACAAGTTGACAGCGGAGAGAGATGAGCTGATAGCAGCAATGATCAAGCTGACGTCGGAGAGAGACGAGCTGAAGAGGGTGACTGTCGACAAGAGCATTGAGGTCACTCATCTCCGTCAGATTATCACTGACAATTCTGGTGGTGCGGGCTCGGAGCGGCTGCCTCGCTTAAAGATAGCTGTGAAGAACGACTCACTGAAGGAACGAATCGTTGAACTTGAGGCGAAGGTCGCTCGTCTTAAGCCCCAACCTGAGCGGGTCAACGTTAAAAGTACCTCGTGCACTCGGGAAGAGAGCGATACAGGAATTTCTTTTTACGAGCTTGCGACTCGCTCGCCCGTTACCCGTCGGAGCCCTAGTGACGCACAAAGTGGGTGGCAGCTTCGTCGAGCAGAGCATCTGTTGGAGCTACTGTCAGAAGCAGTGCAGAAGATGCGTCTCAGCTTGCCGGCGTGGAGACGAGCGCTGAGGTGAGACGTCAGCAGTTAAGCATTCGTCGTTCCCGGGTGTCTCTAAACCGAAGTATCCCTGCCCCTAGGAGGCGTTGAAGTAGTTGTCTGTATTCTTGTTCTTTTTGTTCTTCAAGTTTTGTATCTCGTCATAAGGACGAGTAGTTGGTCTTGTAAATAGATTTGTTCCTCAAACTTTAATGTAATAATACTTGTTTTGTGAACTTGCGTGTTTTGTGGGCACTTGTAGTTGTTGGGAAGTACTTGGAGCGGAGTCGAACCAAGTGTTGACTCCAAGCTTGTCGTTTTGAGAGTGTCAACAGTTGTGGGAGTAATTCCAAATGGCAAACCACTTCTTACCCGCTTATGAGCGAGTAATTTGAAGTGGAATCGAGTCAAGTGTTGGACTCCGAACTCGTCATTTAAGAGAGATTCAACGGTTGTGGGAGCAGTTCCGAATGGCGAACCACTTCTAACTTGCTTGAGAGCAAGTTATTCAAAGCGGAATCGAGCCAAGTGTTGGACTCCGAACTCGTCGTTTAAGAGAGATTCAACGGTTGTGGGAGCAGTTCTGAATGGCGAACCACTTCTAACTTGCTTGACAGCAAGTTATTCAAAGCGGAATCAAGCCAAGTGTTGGACTCCGTACTCGTCATTTAAGAGAGATTCAACGGTTGTGGGAGCAGTTTCGAATGGCGAGCCACTTCTAACTTGCTTAAGAGCAAGTCATTCGAAGCAAAATCGAGTCAAGTGTTGGACTCCGAACTCGTCGTTTAAGAGAGATTCAACGGTTATGGGAGCAGTTCCGAATGGCGAACCACTTCTAACTTGCTTAAGAGCAAGTTATTCAAAGCGGAATCGAGCCAAGTGTTGGACTCCGAACTCATCATTTAAAAGAGATTCAACGGTTGTGAGCTCAGTTCCGAATGGCGAACCACTTCTAACTCGCTTATAAGCAAGTAGTTGAGTGGAATCGAGCCAAGTGTTGGACTCCGAACTCGTCGTTTAAAACAATACAATTGGAGTATTAAACAGAGATAAACTGATCATAAGAGAATTATTATTCAAAAGAAACTCTTTATTGATTATTGCTAATCGGCCGCTTCTAAGTTGCGGGCCGTTATTACAATGGAAAAGTAAATAGAATAGCCTAAAAACTGATGGTGCTTGGGGAGGTGTTCAAACACTCTCTTTATACTTCAGCAAATGATTGGCGTTCCATGTTCTTGGTATCTTCTTGCCTTCGAGGTCTTCAAGTTGGTATGCTCCGGGGCGGACTATCCTGGAGACCTTGTATGGTCCTTCCCAATTTGGGGCTAGCTTGCTCCTTTGGCTGGGGAACGAAATGGCTAGCTTCCTGAGGACTAAGTCCCCCTCCTTAAGATCTGTGAGACAGACCCTTCTGTTGTAGGATTGCTCGATCCTTCTTCGATAATTCTCTTGGCGAATCGAGGCTCTTTCTCGGAGTTCATCAATAAGGTCGAGAATGGCTCGGAGCTCCCTGGCGTTCTGCTCTTCATTATATGCAATTAGGCGGGGGGATGGAAAACCAACTTCTAAGGGGATTACGGCCTCGGAACCGTAGGTGAGGTTGAAGGGCGACTCTCCTGTGGGGATTCTCTTTGTAGTGCGGTAGTTCCACAGTACGTTAGGAAGCTACTCTACCCACAATCCTTTAGTCGACTTGCTTAGTCTCCTCTTGATGCCCGAGAGGATTTGCCTGTTGGCATTCTCTACTTGACCATTGGATTGAGGGTGGGAGACAGAGGAGAATTGCTGCTGAATTCCGAGGTCTTCACAAAAGGAACGGAATGTTGCTCGGCATCCCAAAGGAGGGTAGGCCAGAAGTACCTGTAAATCAAGAATTTTCGAGTGAGGGACCTCGATCCCGAATGGGCTCCGCCTATCCCTTCGTGGAGTTCTTTCAGAGTATACAAGGCTTCTTATGGAGAGAGAAATATCAAGTAGGGTCGGCCATCTACTTGGGTGTAGGAGCATTTGTACAAGACTCCCTCAATGTGGGTGTACCGCTCTGCTCTTATTCGGATTCGGCAAGCTTCTTTAGGATCTTGGGAAAGGCTCCCGTCTCTGAGGAACTCAACTAAAGGCCTTATCCAGTTATCTTCGAGTTGGACCGGTAGTGACTCCATTGAGTCGGGGGTTTCTTCTTCGATACTGGGCCTTAATAGAACTTCAATCAAGACGGTCTGCTCGAGGCCTTGGAGGGAAGAGGAGGCTAGTTTTGCTTGGGCATTTGCTTGGGCATTCTCCTCTTGGGGGATCCGCTGGAGTCGTGCTTTCTCGAACGAAGCCATGAGACTTTTGACCTTGGCTAGGTACTTGGCCATACGGTCGTCTCGTGCCTCGTATTCTCCCAAGACTTGATTCACCACGAGCTGAGAGTCGCTGAACATTCGAACACGCTTCGCCCCTGCCTTACGAGCCATGCCCAGGCCCGCTATTAGGGCTTCGTACTCGGCCTTGTTGTTGGAAGTCTTGAAATTGATGCGAATGGAGTATTGGAGGATGAATTCATCTGGGCCTTCCAGGATAACTCCGGCTCCGCTCCTTTCAGCGCAAGAAGACCCATCCACATACGCCGTCCAGATGGGTGGCCCATTTTTCGCTTGACTGACCTTAGGGATCGTGCTTTCCACTATGAACTCGGCTAGCACTTGAGCTTTGATAGCGGTCCGAGTCTGATAGGATATGTCGTGTTGACTCAGCTCAACTGACCACTTCATTAGACGTCCAGAGGTATCGGGCTTATACAGGACCTACTTGAGCGGCTGGTCGGTAAGGACGACCACCGAATGGGATTGGAAATAGGGTCGAAGCTTCTGGGCCGCTATAATTATGGCGTAGGCTATCTTCTCCAACCTCGGATAACGGAGCTTCGCATCTCTAAGGACCTTGCTCACGTAGTAGATAGGCTTCTGTACCTTGTCTTCTTCCCTCACTAGGACAGCGCTGAGAGTTTGTTCGGAGGTGGCGAGGTAGAGGTAAAGGGTTTCCCTGGGGGTTGGCTTGCTGAGGAGTGGGGGATTGACCAAGTAAGCTTTGAGTTGGTCGAACGACTCTTGCTGCTGCTGGCCCCACTTGAAGCTTTTAGCCCCTCTAAGGGCTTTGAAGAAGGGGAGACACTTTTCCCCGGACTTGGAGAGGAAGCGCTCTATAGCTGCGAGACGCCCAGTGAGTTTTTGCACTTCTTTCACATTTGAGGGGGGAGCCATATTAAGTATGGACTTTAACTTCTCAGGGTTGGCCTCAATTCCCCTCTGGCTGATGATAAAGCCCAAGAATTTACCCGATGAGACCCCAAATGCACATTTATTCGGGTTTAGTCTCATGTTATGCCTTCTTAGTACATCAAAGGCCTCTTGGAGATCGGCGACATGGTCAGACCCATTGATGCTTTTCACCAACATATCGTCGACGTAAACCTCCATGTTCCGCCCGGTTTGATTTTTGAAGACTTTATTGATAAGACATTGGTAGGTGGCACCAGCATTTTTAAGCCCGAAGGGCATCACTCTATAGCAATAGAGGCCTTGATCTATGACGAAGGACGTCTTCGGGATATCTGGGGGAAACATTCGGATTTGGTTGTATCCAGAGAATGCGTCCATGAAGCTCAGCAGCTCATGGCCCGAAGTGGCATCGATCAAGGTGTCGATGCTAGGGAGTGAGAAGGGATCCTTAGGGCATGCCTTGTTTAAATCTGTGAAGTCGATACAGATCCTCCAACTTCTATTGGCCTTTTTGACCATCACAACGTTGGAGAGCCACTCTGGATAGTTGACCTCCTGTATGAATCGGACTTTGAGGAGCTTCTCCACTTCCTCCTTTATAGCCTGCTGGCGCTCGGGGGGCAAACGTACGCCTCTTCTGCTGGACCGGTCTGGCCCCCGGAGCGACACTTAGATGGTGTACGAGAAGCTCTTCGGAAATCCCCGGCATGTCGGTTGTTGTCCATGCGAAGAGGTCACGGTTTCTTTTTATGCACTGGACTACGTCGGAGCAGAGGGCAGAAGGGAGGGTTTTGCTGATCAAGAATTTGTGGGTCGGATCTTCCTCCGAGAAGAGCACTTCCTCTAGCTCATCTACTGGTTCCGACATAGGCTGGGTGTTCCCTTGGGAAATTTCAAGGGCCTCGAGGGAGAGGACGGGTCCTCCAGTCGAGGTCATATAGCATTTGCGGGCCATTTCATGACTTCCCCTCACTTCTCCGACGCCCACCTTGGTGGAAAACTTCATCTTTAAATGGTAAGCTGATGGGACGGCTTCTAAACCAACTAGGTCTGGTCGACCTAGGATCACATTATAGGTGGCCGGGACGTCAACAACCATGAAGTCCATTGGCTCCGTTCGGGTAGTAGGAGCTTTGCCAGCGGTTACGTTGAGGGTTATAACACCCTTGACCGTCACTGGCACTCCCGTGAACCCATGGAGTGTGTAACCGGCAGGCTTAAGCATGTCCCTTGATAATTGGAGCCATCAGAAGGCCTTTAGAAAGAGGATGTTGACAGAACTGCCATTATCCACTAGAATCTTTTCTACCTTGAAGTTGGCCATGTGGAGGTTGATCACCAATGCATCACAGTGGGGGGTTCGGACACCCTCTAGATCGTCATTCGAGAAAGTAACTGAGACTCCAAGACCTTTGGGAGAGGGGAGGCTGTGCACCGAATTGACATCCCTGACGAAGGCCTTTCGGGAGGAGTTGGAGGTTCCACCCATTAGACCTCCATGGATGAGGTGCAGCATGCGCTCTTCCTCGGAGTCGGGAGTCTCCTCGCGCCTCTCGGGCTGCTTGTTAGCCCCCCTGGGGGCTGGGGGAAGATTGGCTCGGTCTTTCTTTACAAATTTGGTGAGCTGCCCTCTCTGAATGAGGGCTTCGATCTCATTTTTTCTAGCCCGACAGTCATTGGTGTCGTGGCCATGGTCTCGATGGTAGTGGCACCACTTCGCCTTATCCCTCTTCTTCTCAGGAGTGTTCATCTTTCGGGGAGGAGGTAGGATTCCTTCTTTCTCAACTACCGTCAGAATGGCCGAGACAATGGCATTGAGAGGGGTGAATTTCTCAAATCTGGGAGGTGGACGACGCTGACCCCCGTTGTCCTTTTAGAGATTTTTAGCTCCCTCATCTTTAGCGGCCTTCCTCTTACTTCCAGAAGAGGATCCCTCGAATGTGAGGCGGTGGGCAGCTTCCTCTGCCCATATGTATTTCTCGCTTCTGAGAAGAATATCGGAGAAATCTCACGGGGGCTTCTTGGCTAGGGATGACCGGAGGTCAGAGTTGAGGACATTGGATTGAAAGGCGACCGCGGCGACCGACTGATTGAGGGAGATGATAAACCTGGCCTCCGCGGTAAACTGTTTGACATAGTCCCTCAGTTTCTCGCCCTTCTTCTGACTAAGGAAGAGTAGTGAAATACTTGTCTTTTTGGAGCGGCGGCTGCTCACGAAGTGGGTTATGAAAAGGGTCTCGAACTGGTCGAAAGAGAAGATGGAGGACGGGACGAGGCGGGAGTTCCATTCCCGAGCCGGGCCTTTGAGAGTGGCTGGAAAGGTCTTGCATAGGAGGGCATAGGAGGCCTGATGGATCATCATGAGAGTTTTGAAACTCTCGATGTGATCCATAGGGTCTGATTCCCCCGTGTATGTCTCGAACCGCGGAGGCTTGAAATTCGCCGGAACGGGGGCCTCCATGATGGTACGAGAGAATGGAGGTCTGCTTGGACGAAGGGTCCTCCCTCTTAGTTCCTCGTCCTTATCGAGTTGACCGAAGTACCTCTCCATCTCGTGGAGACGACGGTAAACAGCATCATCCCTTCGACGGTATCCTGGTGAGCCTCTGGACTCGTCTTCATACGAAGGGGAATGTGGGCTACGACGATGGAAGCTCAAAGACTGGTGAGGACTGGGGATGTAAGGTCGGTGGCTCGGAGCTTGAGGAGGACTTTGGGATCGATGACGAGGGCTTTGAACCGGCTCAGGAATGGGGACCCTCTGAATATTATTGTTGTTGTGTGGCGGGGCATTAAGGGCCCGCAAGACTGCTGCCTGAAAATCTTGGAATTCTGCTCTGGTGATGGGTCCATTCTGGTCCCTTTAGGCCTGTCGACCAGTGGGAGAACAGTTTCCCCTTCGGCGGTACTCGGGGGACTCCCTCCACCTCCTAAGAGGAGGGGATCTCCTGTGGTCGCAGTGGCGAGGAGATCGCGTATTTGGACGTTCTGAGCGGGAGCCTCCCTCTCGGGCCCACCTCTCATCCAAATGGCGGCGAAGGTCTTCCTCCTTCTGCCAATTGATTATGATGTTGCGGAGATCTTTTGACGGCCGAGGATTATGGGATGCCATGGAGTCGGTGGAAGGGTTATGTACCGAGATATGATCGCGGTGAAGAGGTTGCTTCTGAGGATTAGGACGAGAGGTCCCTATGCCAGTGTTCTGGGGCCAAATTAAGCCTGCTGGGGTTGAAGATTTTGAAGAGGAAGCTGCCTCTGCTGTAGCGGCGGATCAGGATGAGGAGGGAGTTGTCCCTGTTGCTGGACGAGTTGGAGGGGAACCTCCGGTTGCGGTTGGGGAGGAATGAGAGTGGGTCCACGGTTGGACCCTCTAGATCTTACTTTCCTTGGAGGCATGGCTAGAGGTGGTCTTGACTGATGGAAGAGGTTGGACTGCTATTCGATTTTCCCACAGACGGCGCCAATCTGTTGCCGCTGAAATCGGTATGGGGAAAAACAGATAGATTTGTGGATTCGAGGGAAGTTGAATAGTCAAACCTGAACGACTTCACCGGAGTTTGACCGAGATCCTTTCGCCGTTGACTTGCAAAAAGTGCAAAACACCGAGGTTGATCCCGGCGACGCACCCTCCGACGCTCTTGTCAGTAATCTGAATGATTAAGAAAGAGCTTTAATTGGCAAAAGGTTGATTACCTGGTAATAGTGGGGGGAGAGGGGTATTTATAGCCGCCTTAGGAATCAGTTTCAGGATAAGATCAAATCCCTACTTCTCGATGTAAATGGATAGAAGTGGTTAAAACCGCTGTTTGAGGATAATCATGAATTTGAATCCTCTCCTATCCAGTTGGACTGCGTTTCTTACGGGTTGGAACCCGTACCCAGTGAGACAGATCCGTTTATGGGTTATTGGGCTTTGAAGAAAAACCCAGTCCCCATTTTAGACCCGTTTATAGGTGAAATTACCATTTTACCCCTGAGCTTTAAGATTCGTGCCCGATTTGAATGGTTCTGATTTAACCCTATTTTTAGCCATATCAGGTGCTATAATAAATTTGTAACTAAAACATCAATTATTCCTTGTAGGTTCCCTCATCTTCCGGTACGGCTGAGCCTAGTTCCTCATCCGTTGCACGTGGAGGTCCAGGTCCGTTAGACCCAAAGCTATTGACTTTGTAGAATGATCACCAGTCTTAGTCCGTTTAGAAGGATGTATCGAAGGAGTGCACGTTTCGTAGGCATCCCCCACAATTACCGATGCACCCACGAACTCACGAACTGTTGGCCGCAGTTGGGTTGTATGGAATTAGCTTGATGGGGAGTATCAAGCTTGATCGTGGCCTGCTTACCGCTCTCCTCGAGTGATGGCAACCGGATACCCATACATTTCATCTACCTGTAGGGGAAATGACGATCACGTTACAAGATGTTGTGATGATATCGGGACTCATGTTAATGGGGTAGCAATGATTGGGAGTATGGGCTTTGATAAAAATCAATTATGCTGAGCCAGGCGAGAAAACATTCGTAGGCCAATCCATTAGGTTGTCGTGGTTGGAGGAAGTGTTCGAAGACAGCTTGAACGATGATTCGAACGAGTTCCAAGTTGAGTGCTACACTAGGGCGTATATAATGACAATATTTGGCAGTGTGATTTTTCCGAACTCGTCGGGTGATACGGTGCCACTAATCTATCTACCGTTGATCGCAAATATTAGGAATCCCGGTGAATACAGCTGGGGTGGTGCTGCACTAGCCGCACTGTATAGGAGTTTGTGTTTGTGTTCTTTGAATACAGTTCAGATGATTGGGCCAATGGTAACACTACAAGTGTGGAGCTGGGAGCATCTACACATCGGTCGACCCTGCATTACTCGGCAATCACAGTGATGGATGGCCCATGTAGAGAATCAAGCAATGTTGGTACCCATCGGCGTATATTGAACTGGGTCACACACGTGGAAGGATAATCTGCATGGTGTGTTGACATATTATAGAAACGAGCTCGACCAATTGCTGGATGAGTTCGCATAGTCCCACCTTGTAAAGTATGTATGAATGGTTAAATTCACATAGTCAACAATCTACATGTACATGTACGCTCGTCAATACATGTGAACATGGTAGATGATAAAGCTGAAATTTCTAACATCTACATGTACGCACTCCTAAGTCAACAATCTGGCTTTTCCAACCTTTATCTTAGTACCAACAAGTCGAATACCTATTTTGACTTGAAATACGTCCGGATTATGATGAAACATTATAACCTCATGCAAATTAGCTCTATCCTGCCATTCATCAATCAGTTCTTGAACTCTTGGAGCCTAAACCTCCCTTCACTTATCAAATTCTGTGTCTATTGACGACGTTCGGTGAAGTAGGAATTGAGACGATAAAATATCATCTCGACGATTGCCGTTACGGGCAAACTACGAACACCTTTTAAAAAGGAATTGAATATTTCTGATGCATTTGTGGTCATGACACCATATCGGCACCCTCCATCTGCAGCTAGTGCCCACTTCTTGACCGGTTTTGCCTTCATCCAATTGACAGCCTTGGGTTGAACTTTTTCAATCTCTCCAAATTGTTTGTCAAATTTTTTTGGCTGATTCTGACATGCAACAACCTTAACCTTATTTATCAAAGATTTACTACCGAATTTGGTGTAAAATTTTGTTGCAAAATACCGCATACAATATCTATGATATCCATGTGGCTCATTCTATGATCCATTTTGAAGCTCCTTCGTCGATAAGATACCCGCATAACGATCTGAAATAACACATAAGTCTTGGCGATCGGTAAAAAAATATCTAATACAACTCATGAACCAAGTCCAACCTTCGATACTCTCTCCATCTACTATTGCAAAAGCAAATGGAAATAACATGTTATTTGCATTCGTTGCAACCGCAATCAATAAACAGCCCTTATATTTTTCATACAAATGAGATATCTATACTAATAACAGGTCGGCAGGACTTCAAACCTACAATCGAAGCCACAAATGCCCAGAAGACTCATTTAAATGTTTCTTCACCAAGGTCGGAAGAATTTTTATCCCCATGCACGTAAGTTCCAGGATTAGAGGCCTGTATTGCTGATAAAAGGGCAGGCAACTTCGTGTATGCTTCATCGAACCCTCCAAACAACTTCTCATTATCTCTCTGTTTTGCAATCCAAGCTTTCTTAAGAAATCTTATATTTACATTGTAGCAAGACAATATCAATTATGGGCATCGGTGTTGTCCCTAACTGTGCCTTAACAATGTTCAAAATTATATTAGAAACTAGCTTCAAATCAATTTTAGTGTGGTCCTGAGTTAATGTCGGAGTGGTACATATATGCGCCTCTCGCAACTTCTTCACAATGAAGTACGTCTGTCCTTTTGGGATACATGCACGTAGTCTCCATGGACAAACTGCCTTGCCCCCCCCTTCGGGACTGTGTGACGTACCCTCATTTGCATGTAGATTTTCATGGAATTTACATTAGACGACATAATACCTTTTGTTCGATTTCACAACTACAAATTCACAATGTTCCTTAATAGAGAACATCTTGACCACATGTTGAATATGATCTTTTCTTTCAAACTTTGGCCCAACGTAAAATAATCCTATCTCTGATGGTCCACATGATTCTTCAAGATTTTCATGAACCCGAGCATTATTACTCCCCTTCAATAGATTCGAATTTAGGTACAGTTGGCCTCATGAATTGAGTAGTGGGTGGTAGGGGTGGAACATTGGCTCCTGTTTCCTGAGCGTCATTGGCGTTAACATCTGGATGATCATCGTCTTCATATTCCTCATCATCTACAATAACCTCCTCCTCTTCATCTTATTCATCATCTACTAACTCATTGTTAACCGTAGCATTGTTGAAGTCTTGTGCATTGTTTTTGTTATCAACAAGATTGTAGATAAAGTTTGAATTCAACCCTTCCAAATCATGTAAGGGTGAATTTGTTGAAACTAAATTTGTGAAAACTGGATTAGTTTGTTGAGTTGACACGGTTTCATGTATCGCAACACTCGAAGTTGGCACTTCATGTAATGAGCTTGGTATACGATTAACATGTGGCGGAATATTACGAATCATTATGTTCTCAACGTATAACTCCAATGCATTCCAACTAAAGTTAGGATCAACTGTTCTTGCAATCATGGAAGTAATAGCGTCATCATCGACTATAGGCACCACCATGAAATATTGTCTCTCATTTTCCAGCTGCATATCGAGCTCGAATTTTAACTTTCCATTCAACTCTATCCCATTTAGTAATTTCACACACCTTCTCTACTAGTTCATACTTTGTAATATTACGAGGAGCCCAAACTACTTCCGGTTCAATATCACTATAACAAGTTCCTAATTTTGGGTTTCGGATTATTTCTCCCCCATAATATAACCAAATAGTAATTTTGTAATCTATACCTATACATAAATGGACGAATATGCGAGTAATTGTCTAATCAAATAATAATAAGAAACATAAATTATACTTTCTGCAGTTGTATGAATACCTTAAAAAAAATTCCAGCGTTTGAGAGGGAAAATGACGGCACGGATGATGTCGGAGAATACAAAGACAGTGCTAATCGTCGTGGGTGTTGTCGCCGAAGAATGTGGGTAGCGAGATTTGGAGAACTGGTTGAGAAATAGGGACATTAGGGTTTGGGGACTTGGGAGATTTGGGGGTTGAAGGTTGATTCGTTAATTTGGTGGAGATTTTATGGATGGAGAGAAGCTAGATTAGGGTTATAGGGTTTTCAAAGAATTTGGGTTTCAGAGTTGGGGCAATGAATTGGGGAAAGAGATGAAGAAGAAATTAAGCTATGAGAATAGGGGTTAGAAGGTTTTAAGGAGTATTTAACTACTCCGGCCTAGGTAATATCTCAGTTAACTTAGTTTTCGATTTGGGAAATTTTTGGACCAAGTCTTGGAGTGTAGAGTATTATGGTATGTACTTAGGCCGCAGTACGGAATTGCGGCAACGAAATAGAATAGGTCGCAGTTCCCAACTGTGAGTGGCCTATTTTGGAAATTAGTTTCGAAAGTGGCCTATTTTAAAAATTAGTTTAAAAAATTGGACTCGGGAAAAAAATCTAGAGGTAAATTCAGTAAAAATGGTCGTTGCCTCCCGCCTCTTTTAAACACCATCAAAATTTTAAACCCCCCTTCAATTCCATTGCCACCATCCCAATATAAAAACCTCACCACCTTCAAAATCCAACTCCCCCCCCCCCCCCCCCCCCCCCCCTCTCTCTCTCTCTCTCTCCCTCTCTCTCTCTCACCTTACACTTCTGTCCTCTATAGTGAGAAAACAGGGAAGAGAGGGAGAGCACAGAAAATGGGCACTTCTGATGGATCAAAGAAGAAGATTCACCTATGGAAGAAAGCTGCCATCCACTTCTCCCTCTGTTTCGTCACCGGATTCTTCACCGGTTTCGCCCCCACCACAACCACCACCACCACCACCACCACCACCATGGCCACATCTTCTTTTATCTTCACCTCCCAAACCACTAACCACCTCCAAAACATTTCCTCCCAAACAACCATCCAACCCTTTAAAAAAACCGTCGAAAATGGTACCCTCAGTCATAGCCTAAAGTCCGAAAACAACTCCTCATTCATCGAAAAAGAACAAGAACAAGAACCAAAAGAAGAAGAAGAAGCAGAAGCCCAATTGAAGAGTTCTCCCAATTCTCTCATCATCATAACCACAACTAGGCCTGGAGACAAACTCCAAGGCCCTCTGTTGCTGAGACTGGCCCATACTTTGAAATTGGTGCAAGCGCCGATCGTTTGGGTGGTCGTGGAGGCCCACAAGGATGCTCCTCAAACCGCGGATTTGCTGAGGAGAACAGGGGTTATGTATCGGCACCTGACTTATAAGGAGAACTTCACTGGCCCGGATTCCGAGGCTGATCACCAGAGGAATGTCGCATTGAATCACATAGAGTATCACCGGCTGGATGGCATCGTTCACTTTGCCGATGTTACTAACACCTATGATCTTCAATTCTTTGACGAGATCAGGAAAATTGTGTAAGGATTCATTTAATATTCTTTGAATTTCTTTTCTGCATTTTATTACATACATAATAGTAAGAGTTTAACGAAATAAGAGAGATTCCTTGGTCCGCTTAGAACCTTAATTTGTCGGTGGATGTGAGAAATTTCTTGGATTTTCTTTCTGAGAAGTTAGAGAATCTCTGCTTTGCATGTGGGCATGATTGAGGACAACATGAACTAACTAATATTAGTGATTTAATTAATATTAGCAAAATGAAATAGTCAAAGGCATCAAGCGACGACCTTTTTCTTTCGAGCCATAATTTTGTATTTATTTAAATTTTTAGAGATAGTTAATGATTATTCTGTACGTTAGTATTCTATAATCAGCTAACTTCCAATAGAAATGAGATTGTGTGTACGAATCACCAACTAACAGCTTGTATGGAAACTTCGGCATTCTGACCCACTCTCTCACCAGCTAATCTTTCAAAGGATTCCACTTTCTTTCTTTCTTTCTTTCTATAAATCAAAAGGATTACACATGATGCATTGTAGCTAGTCCTTAATTCTTGGTGACAATTATGCACATTCCTGTTATATATGTGACAAATTCAGCTCTAAGTTAACATGCTTCGAATGACTTAGATTGTAATTCATCATGATTACTATCATCAAAGAATCTATTTTTTGCCAGCTATGGGGCGCAAAACTTCACGAAAGATGTTACAGAATTTTTCCGGTCAACTTCCCTTGTTTATAAATTAAAAAGTTCAAATTAAAGCCAGAGAGAAGACTTTCAGTGTCAGAATCCTAAATGAGACATGAAATAGATGATTGATAGGTTTGCTATGCATAGAGAATTATAATCAAGTTTGCGGTTTTGTGCTATAGAAAAAGCCAAAACTAAACCTAAAATGGTTATATATATAGTATACAGCTCAGGGTTTAACCGATACCAATATACACATGGTTTCGGAATTTTGCCTACTGATATTTGCTATATATATAAGATATACACCATCTTTTAATAACGTTATGTTAATAACTAAGTGACTATTTTATTTTTTTTTGCGCGTGTATTTTATATTGAAAATGCAGTGTTTTTGGGACATGGCCAGTGGCAATGGTGTCTGAGAACAGGAGGGGAGTGATGGTTGAAGGGCCAGTTTGTCACAAATCAGGGGTGGTGGGGTGGCAATTGAAGGACTTGAACAATGACACCAACAATCAAGATTCAATAACCATTCCATTGTACTTCAATAATGTGGACACTAACAATGGAACTAATCAAGATTTAAGGCCTACTAGGATCAACATCTCAACTTTTGCCTTTAACAGTTCAGTCTTGTGGGATCCGGAGCGATGGGGCCGCCCTTCATCGGTTCTTGACACATCACAGGTATTATCCCTCTGTCAGGTGACAAAATTTATTTGCATGTGCATGCATTCAGTGTGTTTTCTTATGAATTTCAGGCAATATCGGAAGTTGATAATCACTATATAGGTACAGGCATTTAATCATGATCACTAATTCTCAATATATGCAAGTGGAGAAAAACATTGTATATTGGCTTCCTGCACATATAATGAAAAAAATAATTTTGATAAGTTCAGTTTTTAACGGTGTTCGGGTTTAGTTTAAATCCCTGTTTTCATTAGTCTCTTTGACCTTTTCTTTCCCAATAACCTTGATCATCATTCATCAAACATATATATTGGAAAATCAATTATAGGAGTTTAAAAGAAACTTAGTTGGACGAAAAATAGTCATCTGAAATGTTTAATATATCATTTTTGACTGACAAAATTTTCAAAGGAATAATCTGCTTTACTTTTTAGTAACAAAGGGCTTTGAATAAATCATACCACATACAAAAAATGAGTTTCTCTGGAGAGAGAAGCTCCCCAAAAATTAAAGAGAGAGAGAGAGAGAGAGAGAGAGAGAGAGAGAGAGAGAGAGAGAACAGACGGCCCGAACCCAAATCACTCTGCCACCGGAGCGGAAGTGAGCTCGTCGGAGTATTCGACTAGGTGTCTAGATGTGGGTTTTTTGGATTTATGGTGGATAGATGCAGATGACACGGTGGGGATGATCGACGACAAGATGGCTGACGTCGAGGGCGTGGCTACATCGTCGAGAGAGGTGGAGGCGGGGCAGCAGTGGGAGTGGCTGCCGTCGGCAGGAGATGATGACATTGGGCTGGTACGGCAGGAGAGAACGACGACGCGTCGGGGCTGCCATTGAGGCCAGGAATTCGGGTGTTGGCGTCTGGCGTTGGTGCTGCCTTGTTAGGAGCTCCACCTGGTCCTTGCTTAGAACGCGCCATTAGAGTGCTGAGAAGAAATTGGGGAAGATGAAGGAAGAAGATTTTAGAGGAGGATTCTTGAATCTGTCAATTGATGATTTCATTTCATTACAACAAGCACATTTATAGGCTGTTACAAGACCCCACGTGCGCTAACAAATTCTAACAAACTCCTAACCAACTCCTTAACAGCCTAACAACTTTCCCGCTCAAACTCAAATTGAAACTGAAACAGTACGCTCAGCACGTACAAACTCTATACAGACAGAACTGGCAACAACTGATACACCGACACACAGCAACACTGATATACACACAAAACAACACTCATACCACCACAATACTGATACAACTATACTCAGCTTTCCTCTTCTTCTCCACAGCAACCATTACAGCCATTGTTAATGCCGCAGCCCTTAACAATTCCCCCCTTCTTACCCTGAACTTGCCCCAAGTTCAAAAGAAGGATACTTCTCCCTTAGTTCATCTACATCCACCCAAGTGGCATTTTCAACTCCTATATCAGTCCACTTTACCAACAGCTGTATACCCATACGATTTCCTTTTTTAAAGACCCGTCTATCCATCACACGCTCAGGCTGTCTGACCTCTGCTTCCACCCAATAACTGGGTATGTCTTCTGCTAACACAGGTCGAAAATCCCCATGACATTTCTTCAATTTAGAAACATGGAAGACTGGATGAATGCGTGCTTCCGCAGGCAACTTCAACTTATAAGCGACCATTCCAATCTTCTCAAGCACCTGATAGGGACCAAAGAACTTAGGAGATAATTTGTGAGGCAAGGATCCCCTCACAGTTGATTGCTTATAGGGTTGGATTTTAAGGAAAACCCACTCTCTGACTTCAAACTGTCTATCAACCCTTCTTTTGTCATACACTTGCTTCATTCTATCCTGTGCCAACTTAATGTTATCTTTGAGTAGTTGAAGCACTGTATCCCTATCACACAAAGCTTCTTCCACAGCTTGAGCTGCTGCTGTTCCAGTGACATACAATGTCGGACAAGGAGGCTTATGTCCATAAACTGCTTCAAACGGAGTGCCCCCCGTAGTGGCATGCCAATTCGTATTATACCAGAACTCTGCCCAGCACAACCACTTGGCCCAATTCTTCTGCCGTTGGCTACACATACACCTTAAGTACATTTCCAAAGACTTGTTTACAATTTCCGTTTGCCCATCCGACTGTGGATGATAAGCTGTTGTATATTTCAACTTGCTTCCTTGCAATTGAAAGAATTCCTTCCAAAAAGCACTAAGAAAAATTGTGTCCCGGTCACTCACTATGGTAGAAGGCATGCCATGTAATTTGAAGACATTCTCAACAAAAAGTTGTGCAACTGTGTGGGCAGTATAGGGATGGCTAAGGCTCATAAAATGTGCATATTTTGTGAGTCGATCTACCACCACAAAGATCACTGTTTTACCCATACTCTTGGGTAGAGCTTCTATGAAGTCCATAGAGATGTCGTTCCAAACCAATTCTGGAATCGGTAAAGGAGATAATAGCCCAGCAGGATTCACATTTTCTCCTTTGTGTTTTTGACAACTAGACACTCCCTTACAAAAGCTTTGATATCCTTATTCATTCCGAACCACTTAAAAGATCTTTTTATTCGATGAAGAGTCTTATGATACCCCGCATGTCCTCCCATATTTGTTGAATGACAATCCAAGAAAATCTCCTTCCGAAACTCAGCCTGTGGACTTAATAAGATTTTGCCTTTCCAAAACCAAACACCATCTTGAAGTCTGTACAGATTTGCAGGAACTTCACCATTTGAAACCTTCCTCTCTAATTCACTAAAGAATGGATCACTCAATACCAAAGCTTTTATCTCATCTAACCATTGAGGCATTACCATTGAGATAGTAAATTGAGTAGCTTGCTCCTCTTCTTTCCTCGAAAGACCATCAGCCACAACATTTTCTTTACCTTTATTGTACTCCACCCTATAATTGAACCCCAAAAGCTTCCATTACCACTTCTCCTGCATATCAGTATTTATTTTTTGATCAAGGATATGCTTAATACTCTGGTGATCTATTTTTATAACAAACAATTTCTCCAACAAATATTGTCGCCAATGCTTAACTGCAGTAAGAATGGCAAGGACTTCTTCTTCATATGTCGAAAGATAAAGTGTTTTTCCCTTCAATTTCTGGCTCATATATGCTATGGGGTGGTCTTCCTGTGTCAACACAGCTCCTATTCCCACCATTGATGCATCAGTTTCAACCGAAAAAGGTAATGAAAAATTTGGTAATCTTAACACAGGGGTGGTAGTCATGGCAATTTTAAGTGCTTCAAAAGCCTCTGTAGCAACTTCCGACCACTTAAAGCTATTCTTTTTTAGGAGCTGAGTAAGAGGGGCTGCTATACTTCCATACCCCTTCACAAACTTTCTATAATACCCCGTCAACCCAAGGAATCCCCTAAGTTGTTTGATGGTTCTTGGCTATGGCCACTCCACTACTGCCGCAATTTTGCCTGGATCCACTGCAATTCCCTTTGAGCTTACTATATGATCAAGATACCCCACCTTGTCCTGCCCAAAACTACAGTTGCTAGCCTTCGCCACCAACTGGTGCTTCTTTAAGACTTCCAAAACTAAGCTTAGATGCTTCACATGACTGTTCAAATCTGAGCTGTATATAAGAATGTCATCAAAGAAGACTAAAACAAATTTCCTCAAATAGTCTTTAAAAATATCATTCATTAAGCTCTGAAATGTGGCGGGGGCATTAGTGAGGCCAAAGGGCATGACAACAAACTCGTAGTGGCCTTGGTGTGTTCTGAAAGCAGTTTTATGTATATCGGATTCCTTAACCCGAATCTGATGATAACCCGACCTTAGATCAATTTTGGAGAAGAACTGTGCTCCATATAGCTCATCTAGAAGCTCATCAATAACTAGAATAGGAAACTTAGCTTTAACAGTTTGAGAATTAAGAGCTCGGTAATCTACACAAAGTCTCCAACTTCCGTCAGATTTCTTCACAAGGATGACTGGTGAAGCATAAGAACTACTGCTATGTCTGATCAATCCAGACTCAAGCATCTCTCTTACTTGTTTCTCTATCTCATTCTTGTGGTAGTAGGGATGTTTATAGGGTCGGATACAGATGGGTTTAGCCTCGTCAACAAGTGGAATTTGATGGTCGACTTCTCTTTTTGGGGGCATTCCAATATTAGAGGAGAACACCTCAGGATACTGCTGCAAAACCACTTGAATCTGCTTGTGTACTGAGTTCGGAAGAACAACCTCAGCTACTTCAGTGTTTTCTTGGTTGCATTGCAGCTGTAAGAGAAACATTTGATTAGAGAGCTCCAGTGCCTTAGGCAATTCTTCAGCATCAATAACTTGTAATTTACCATCAACAACCCCTTGCAACACCTTCTTCACCCCTTGCACTTCAAACTCCATCGTCAAGAGAGCGAAATCCATGGTGACTCTACCTATCGACTTCAACCACTGTGCACCCAATACCATCTGAGAAGGTCCCAATGGTAGAATCAACAACTCTGCTGACAAAGGAACCCCTTGTATATTAAAGTTTGCCTTCTCAATTTTTCCCTGGCTGTGATTTCCCCATTAGCAACCTTTACATTATATCTGTGCTCACTCAACACCTTTAACCCAGCCTTACACGCAGTGTGAGGATCTAGATAATTGTGAGTGGATCCTGTGTCAATCAGAATATTCACTTCTCTACCCCCAATGGTGCCTTTCATTCTCAAAGTATGGGGGTAACATGAGGATCCAAATAACGCATGGCAGGATATTTGCATAGCCTTTCCTTCCTCATTATTGTCAATAGCCTGAGCTTCTTCTTCACTATCACTTTCTTCCTTCTCCTCATCGTCAAACCTTTCTAAGAAATAGAACTTCTGAGTTCTGCAACGATGCCCCCGGACATATTTTTCGTCACAATTAAAGCATAATCCCTTCGTCTTTCTCTCCTCCAATTCCATCGGAGTTAACCTCTTGGGAACAAAAGAATGGGAAACTGCAGTTTCATTGCCTTTAGGAGTCACCGGATTTGGAGAGTTGACAGTGTTTTTGGGTGCAAACGCAGGTTTATTCCACTTCTTTGTGAGTTGTAGTTTCTCCTCATATCCTCTAGCTAGACCCACTGCCTCATTTACCTTCTTTGGCTTCTGCGCCTTAACATCCCATCGGATTTCATCTCGTAGCCCACTTACAAATGTGCTCAAGAAATGCTTCTCCGACCAATCTTCCACAAAATTAGACAATATATCAAACTCCTGTATATAACCTTCTAAATCACCCTTCTGACTAAGCTTGGTTAAGTTTCCTTTGTAATCTTGAAACTCCGATGGCCCAAACCTAGTCATAATCTCACTGACAAACTCCTGCCACGAGATCTCTTCTCTTCTCTGCCTAATGTGCCTTCTATACCACTGAGACGCCTTGCCTCTCAGATTAAGCACAGCAAACTTAAGCTTCTGTTTCTCCTCAATCTCAAAAAACTCCATGAACTGTTCAGCTCCACACACCCACTCAGTAGGATCTCCTTCTTGAAAAATAGGGAACTCCATTTTGAAAGGAGTTCTTGGAAAATTCATTGAATCTGATCTCCCTCGTCCACCAAAACTAACAGGGTGATGTGGATGGAAAGTGTTTGCTGGTTGAAAAGGATTTGGAAGAATTGGATTTGAGTTATGACTTGAGTTAGGAATTTCTACCTCACGACGCGACTAAGACTGAGGGTTTCCACTTTGACTCCTCACCATTAGCTCCTTAACTTGTTCTCCCAAGGTATTCACCACACCTGGTAACGATGCCATAATCTCCAAGGCTTCAGCGAACTTAGCCACAGCTGACTTGAGCTCCTGGACTTCCACTTCGATCGGCGAGGTACTACCGACATCCCTTGAGTCAGAATCGTCGCTCGCTAGCTTTGATACCACCGTGTTAGGAGCTCCACCTGGTCCTTGCTTAGAACACGCCATTAGAGTGCTGAGAAGAAATTGGGGAAGATGAAGGAAGAAGATTTTAGAGGAGGATTCTTGAATCTGTCAATTGATGATTTCATTTCATTACAACAAGCACATTTATAGGCTGTTACAAGACCCCACGTGTGCTAACAAACTCTAACAAACTCCTAACCAACTCCTTAACAGCCTAACAACTTTCCCGCTCAAACTCAAATTGAAACTGAAACAGTACGCTCAGCACGTACAAACTCTATACAGACAGAACTGGCAACAACTGATACACCGACACACAGCAACACTGATATACACACAAAACAACACTGATACCACCACAATACGGATACAACTATACTCAGCTTTCCTCTTCTTCTCCACAGCAACCATTACAGCCATTGTTAATGCCGCAGCCCTTAACATGCCTCGGCGAGTGTGTTCATCGACAGCATAGGATTATTGTTGAGGGCTGGATTGGATGCCATCGGAGGATGGTGTCGAGACGGCGGGGGTTGGCTTGGGGGATGAGAACGACGGAGGGGAGGATGTGTGCCGGGTAGGAGACGGTGGCCGTGGATGTTGCTAGGGTAAATTTTTTGGGGAATGTGGAGAGTGTTTTTGGGTTAATTTTGTATTTTAATTTTAAATTAGAGTTTTGAAATTTAAATTAAATTTGGGAGTGTGGAGGGCGAAATTTTGATAAATTTTGAAATTCAAACCACAATGGGGGAGTGTGGGGAGGAAATTTGGATGAAATTTCAAATTAAATTTTTTGAAATTCAAATTAGATGAGCGTGATTGTGGGCTTTGACGTGGGCTGCTATTAGAATTTAAAGATTCATTTTTAGTTGTCTTAATAAATTTTCATTGAGCGATCGTTGGTGATGGTACTAATTCTCACCGATGCGGTGTATGATTTTGTCGACATCATTAGGGTTTATATGCAAGTCATCGATATGGTGGTGGATGTATGAGCTATGACTGTTGTGGTAATATGCAAATCGTCGCTGGTATGGTTAATACGCGAGTCATCGCTAGTTTAAGAGTTTGAGCAAGTTGTTGATGTGGTGAGAGAAGTGTGAGCCGTTGAAGGTCTAGTGATAGCCAAACCGTCACAGAAATGGTGTTCAGTCTAGTCATCATCGATGTCGCGAATGAAAAAACTACCACAGTGGCGGTGAATGAGCTTATCGTTCCGGGTTAGAGAAGAGGCAAGTCATCACCGGATGGATGGAGTGGCAAGTCATTATCAGAATAAAGATTTGGCAAGTCATTTCTAGTGTGTTGTATTGACAAGGTGTCACCGAATGAGGTTCGGGAAGTCATCGCTGGAATGGTGTTCGGGTTAGTTATCGCTAGAAGGTGAAATGGCAAGTTTGTTAGGGATTTCTACCGAAAACCCCCCTTGGATCTTGTTGAATTATTCGATGCAATCAACACAAACCACCAAGCACCTATGAGATCATATCAAACACACCAAAGCACACACAAGTTTGTCCCGGTTGGGGCTTTCGCCTTAATCTGGGGGAGAAGAAACCCAAGATGTTATTCAACTAGAGAAGAAACAAGAATATTACAATTCTCAGCAAGATCCTCTCTCAAGCCTCACCAGCAAGTATTAGTTGTTTACAATTAGAAAATCACTCAGTCTTTCCTTCAATAAAGTACTCTCTCTCTTGGCTCTCAATGGAGGCCAATAACAGCAATATATAGAGATCTAGAGAAAACCTAGTTTGATATCTTGATACAATAACCATTGCATATTCCTGAAGAGATAACCCTACGATAAGAGCCATCAGATCTGACTTGAAGAGCAAGTTGGGCTTCTCACGTACACCATGATCCGACCCAAATTATCCATCAGCACCGTGCGCGGTCGACCGCACCACAAGGTTGGTCGACCGTCCCCCTCTCGGGAACTTCTGCAGAGTTGGGCGGTCGACCACACCCCATGTACGTTCGACCGCGCAGTCGACCGCAACTCCACCTACTGCTGCTGCTGACTGTTTCCCTTGCTTCGACTCCGTCTCCGATCGTCTCGATTCCTCCATTGTCTCATCGTCTTCTTATCCAACATAGTATGCAAGACATAAACCCAACAATCTCCACCTTGGATTGCATACTCATGAATCCATACCTGTGTGATTTAAAACTTCTAGACTCTTTTCTTTCTCTTCTTGCAAACAACTCGTTTCAATGGCTTCCTCTGCTAGTTGAATCTATCTCCACCTGTTTTTCTCCCGTTGTATGCCCCCTCAAGGGAACACCCCAGTAGATGTAATCATGGAGGTGCCACCCTTTACACGAACTCCACCTACCTCAAGGCTCTTTCCACCTTCCGACGATATTCGAACGTCGCAGTCTCGCTCGGATGATTCTAGTGACGACATACTAGATGATGCTTTAGGAACAATGAGCTTCGAAACACTTGCGCAAGTTTTTCTGTTCCTCCAAAGCTGGTAGAAGTTGTGCTGATCCTGCTTAATCCCCCTCTCACCCTTCATCACCTCACGATAACTTTTCCAAATTGAATGAACTCTACCTGGATCTGTATACCTGCAGTCCCGAGCTTCTGGAGTTCTCATGGAAATAAGGCTCCGCTTCATCAAAGGAATATACATGCCCTCCTCTAGTGTGTATCCCCTTCCATCTGTCATCTTCGACTCATTTGTTTTCTCACCCCTTACTTCACAAGTCTTGTCAATTTTCGTTCCCACACAACGACATGAGGCAAACTTGTAAGTAGAAATCATTACTTCACAAATCTTATCAACCTTCGTTCCCATACAACGATATAATGCAAATTTGCAAGTAGAAACCATATCCCTATCGGAGAAAACTTGAGAAGAACTAACCGAATCAAAAGAACAACTGAAAATCACATATAAAGGACTTGAAACAAAAGCACTGTTTAAGCTATCACCTGATTCAGTGGCACTTGATTTGGCACCCCTCTGACTCAACCGCTTGCAACAGTCTCTCATGTAATGCTCAATCCCTTTACACTGGTGGCCACGGACGTTACCCCTACGTACATATTTCCTTCCAGCCAAAGTACAATCCACCTCCATGCAACTCACAGAAGTTGACGCCGATTTCCGACTCTCCTTCCTAAGTGCATCCTCCTCCAACCCCTTGATCATACCCACTATGAAAAACTTATCCTTGGTAGAATTCTCATCTAGCATGGTTATCATGTTGGATGGATTTGGTGATGAATATATTGAGTTGGAAACTCTTAGATCATCTGCGTTGAACATCCTCAGTTCAGATAACTTCATATTGAACTCCACTTCATGATCTAGAAGAGCGGTACTTTTCTTTATTGAGAAACCCTACAACTTTCTTCGCTGGTACATTCGACCCTGTGATGACGATCCCGAGTAGTCAGTTCTGAATCTAGCCCAAAGATTCGCCGCGCTTCTCCTATACCTAACTTCGTTCATTGATGACAATCGGATTAAACACAAGGCTTCTGAATAAATCTCCTCCCAATTCTCCTGCTTTGTGCCGATTGATCTCCTTTTATCTCCTTCTAGGACTAGATCCAAGTCCTGTTGAACCGATGCTTCATGCATGTCCACCTTTAAGAGATCAAAGTTGATCTTGCCTTTGAACCGCTTGATCTTCGTGATCTGATCTGCCATATTCTCCAAGGAACTCGAACAAACCCTTCAACCTGAAGCTCTGATACCAATTGTTAGGGATTTCTACTGAAAACCCCCCTTAGGATCATATTGAGTTATTCGATGCAATCAACACAAACCACTAAGCACATATGAGATCATACCAAACACACCAAAGCACACACAAATTTGTCCATATTGGGGCTTTCGCCTTAATTCGGGGGAGAAGAAACCCAAGATGTTATTCAACTAGAGAACAAACAAGAATATTATAATTCTCACCATGACCCTCTCTCAAATCTCACCAGCAAATACTAGTTGTTTACAATTAGAGAATCACTCAATCTTTCCTTCAATGAAGTACTCTCTCTCTTAGCTTTTAATAAAGGCCATAACAACAATATATAGAGATCTAGAGAAAACCTAGTTTGATATCTTGATACAATAACCTTTGGATATTGCTGAAGAGATAACCCTACGATAAGAGACGTCAGATTTGACTTGAAGAGCAAGTTGGGCTTCTCACGAATCACCAAGATCCGATCCAAATTATCCATCAGCGCCGCGCGCGGTCGACCGCACCACAAGGTCGGTCGACTGTCCCCCTCTCAGGAACTTCTGCAGAGTTGGGCAGTCGACCGCACCTCACGTACGGTCGACCGCTCTGCTGACTGTTTCCCTTGCTTCCATTCCGTCTCCGATCGTCTCGATTTTCTTATCCAACATAGTATGCAAGACATAAACCCAACAAAGTTGACACTATGATTGGTGTTTGATAAGTCATTATCTTATTGATCAAAAGGAAATTAGGATGTGCCACATCTGATAGGTGGGAGAACATGTTGCAGGTGTCTTCGTCTACAAGTTTAGCTTGGGGAAGGACAAATTGATATTGTAGACTTAGCCATGTAATGATTTTTCATTATTCCATTTTAGAAACAGTTAGATGTAATGTATATGTAATACTTTATTTTGTTAATTTTTTATTAATGAAACGGTGACCATTCATTTACTCCTCTGTTGTTAGTTACCGTAATAATCTCAAATTTTAAATTTATTTACGACATAATTAATTACGAAATGTCACTCATATAAAATAAAAGTTCTTACCACTAGTGGTATTGTAAAGAGTATGTATGAGTGAAGGAAGGTCTTATTATTATTATTTACTCTATTAAAAAAATTGATTAGAACATGCATCTCACGTGCAGATGACTGGTTATTTTAAAACTAATTCCTGTTAACAAAGGCAAGGAGAATGCTAACTAGTCAGTTTGGATAATAAAGTTCCTCCTCGCATAACTTTGTCAGACTAAAAATTAATTAACTTTAGATGACAATTATGGCCAAGGGCTTGATAATTATCATTTTCTAAACCTTCTGGTATATAGGTAATCCCACTTTAATGGGAAATTTTTTTTTAGATGATCATAACAATGGCATAATTCCATATATATGAGCCACAATTGGCTTTACATCAGAATTATTGGCATAAGCACTATAATGAGTTGTAAAATTATATTCAATCATTTTGTTGAATCATAGTATAAGAAAAAAAAAACTTTTCTTAACAGAGAACCACAATTGAGAAATACAAATTCTACTATTTGATAAAAATAAATTCATGCAAGCGGAGTATTCCCCTTGAATAATTACTACTATATATTAATTTTTTTATTTATTACTACTCTTAGATTAGACTGCATTCGTTTAGGGAAAATCTTCAAAAAATGTTTTTTTCCAATAATAAGTGGGATAAAATAAAAAAAAACCTTGCAATTATTAAGCACCATCACCATGGCCGTGGCTTAGGATTCCTTGAAGAAGGGATGAATATCTCGAAGCACCTTGGCATGAACTCCCTGAAATACAAGGAGAGATCATGTAGGGACACTTCTTAAGCTACTAAATCCTATAATTATGGGTTGTAAATTTTATCTTATTAGTACCAAGTAAATGCTTTATGTATGAGAATATTGATAGTTATGTCAAGCAATACATAGAATACCTTCATTCATTCATTCATTCATTAACAAGATGTAAATTGATCAGACTTATCACACTCCTATTGAAATAGGATAAAGAAAGAGCACCTATCAATAATTAGTTGTAAGGTTATTAGGGAACTTCGAAAATGCCGAGACCAAATATGACTTTCATGTTAGGTTCTGAGATACTGTCCCTAGAATCATGTTTTTTCCTTATAAAATAGGGTTGTTAAAATTATCACCAACCAGGTCTATAATCAAGTAGCTATTTTTCTAATATTTTTTTAAGTAAAAGAGGAGGTGCACCAACTAATACATATCATTACATATTTCCTAAATGATCAAGACCTCCCAATTAGTGGACTTATAGCTACCAAAAGATTAGGAGAGTGGGGCACATCATCAGTTTACTCCAAAACTACTGGCAATAGAATAAAGAAACATGGCTAACAACCTATACAGGGAGTGAGGGAGAAGGTGGCCAGTCTACTTACATCAGAACCTTCTACTAACAACCACCACCCCAGTATCTTTCCTTTTCGCTAACGACTTCATTTTAAAAACAAAAACAAAAACAAAACCAAAAAAATTGAAAAATGGTTTTTTTTGGTTAATTGGAATCGTTCAATTTTTTTCAGGATTCAATCAAGTTTGTTCAAGAAGTGGTCCTAGAGGATGAGACAAAGTTGAAGGGCATCCCTTCTGAGTGCTCTAAGATCATGCTGTGGCATCTCCACATATCAAGGGCATCACAATACAAGAACACAAGGTAGAAATAAAGAGAAAAGAGAAGATATATAGGGCCAAATAAAAAGGATAGAAAAATATACATTGTATAAAAGAGAGTGCATATGCTGTTCTTCTCTTTCTTTTTGTTCACCCATATCTTATTCATGTGTTCATTTCATTTTTTTTAAAATTAATTCTTTCTTTTAAAAAATTATTGATGAGTGGTGGGAGCGCACTTTGCAATTGAGAAGCTGGGTATGAAGTTACTTTCAGGTGGTAATTCATTTTCCTAGAAAACAAAGGGAGATAAGGAAATGTCACTTACCAAATGAATCTTTGGATTGCAATTCTAAACGGACTCGTTTTGAAGACCAAAAATGATACTGATGTCAAACTAATCTTCTCCAGGATAAACTGCTGAAAATCTTCTTTGATGTGTTGGTTTTGCGGAACACATATTTGTACTAAAAAATTCTTGGAAAAAGACTACATATCTTCAATATATAGTAAATAAGAAGTGTTGGGATTGGGGCGTCAACCAACGCCCGTCGTCGCAATGGAACTAAATAGAGCAATGAGGAAGTTGAAATAGATGAGACGAATCAATTGAGCAGGCAAGTAGATCCACCAATCCAAACACAAACACAACAAGGATTTATCCCGGTTAGCTTTTGCTTAATCTGGGGGGAAATATAGGGAAATCTGATATTCAACTAGAAGAGATTACAAGGAGTTATTGATTCACTCAATACGAGGAATTAAACTCACTCACCAAAAGAACTATCTTTCTCTCGAGCCTCTCTTTGCAATGGAGAAAATAATCTATGAAGTACTACCTCTCATATTGGAGGAGTTTATAATATATATAGAAGAATAGAGAGAAACCTAGGTCTAATCTTGATTCTCAGTCGTCCGATATAACCTGGAAAAGAAGTAACTGAATAGGAGCCGTACGATCTAACTTGGAGTTGAAGACTGGGCTGAAACAACCTAACAAATCGAGGCCCAAAATGAACACAACGCTGCGGGCGGTCGACCGTACCTCTCTCGAACAATCCTTGTACTACGAGCGGTCGGGGGGTGCGGTCGACCGTAACAATGCCTGCACCTTGCTGTTGTTGTTTTCTTCTTCTACTCACTTCGACGCTTCGACCCCTGTGCTTCATCTTACCTTCTTCTAATATGAACCACGAGTATACAAGACACAATCCTAACAAACTCCTCCTTGGATTGCATATGAGTGCTATCACATGATGTATTACTCATCTCCAAACTCTAATAAATTTCACTTGTAAAGAAAACTTAGAACAATAGCTTCTTCTTCTACTTGAAATGATCTTTACCCAATCTCACCGAATCCAGTATACCTCTTCAAGGTTACACCTCCGTAGATATACTCACGAAGATGCCAAACTCCGCATGAACTCCACCTACCCTTAGACTTTCTCCACCTCTCGATGATATTCGAACGTCGTGGCCTCGTTTCAATGAATCTAGTTACGGTAAACTAGTTGAGCTTGCGGGAATAATGGGAAAAGAACTAGCAACCCCTGCGCAGGATTTTTAAATTCCCCAAAGCTTGTAGAGATTGTGTTGGCTTGGCCCAACCACTCTTATACCTCTAATCACCTTACGACGACCCTAAAAATAGACAGAATTCTACCTCGAGCTATGTACCTGCAGCCCCGTGCATCAAGAGTTCCCAAGGAAATCAGATTTCAATTCAGTAGAGGAACATGCAAAACATTCCTTAAAGTGAACAAATTTAGACCTGACATCTTTAACTTAGCTGTCCCCTCACCCACTACTTTACAAATCTCTCTAGTTTCCATTGTCACACAATGCCCTGTAGTAGACTTATAAGTAGAAAATAACTCCCTCATGAAGCAAATATGAGAAGAACACCCTGAGTCAAGAAGCCAACTAGAAACCACTTCTAAAGAATTTGAAACAAGAAGACACGAATTACTTGAATCAATGGCACTAACCACATTAGCGGATGAACTCCCGTTGTTTGCGCTCTCCTGATTCAGCAATTTGCAACAATCTTTCTTGATATGCCCTGGCCTCTTGCAATAACAACAATGGATCGAATCCTTTTACAAAGCACTTTGTCTTCCACCTGAAGGACCATCCACTGCTAGACAACTTGTAGGAATAGACGATGATGATTTATGGGTCTCCTTCCTAAGTTTATCTTCCTTCAATGCTTTGATTTCACCATCTACCTAAATATTCTCATTGACAGATCTATCATGTAGCATGGTAGTTATCAAAAGCTCGTACGAATCCGACAGTAAATATATCTGGTTGAAAGCTTTATCTTCCTTACACATAACCGCGTTAATCGCCTTAAGTTCAGATAATATCTTATTGAACTCAGTAATGTGGTCTTGAAGATCGGTACCTTCCTTCATAGATAAACGGAACAACTTCCTCTTCCAATGCATCCGATCTAATGACGACGAACCAGAGTAGTCAGCTATGAGTTTTTCCTACAAACTTGCCGCGTCAGTTTCTTTCAGAAATCTGCACTTGACCTCATCCGCCAAGGATAGTCGGATCAGACTTATGGCTCTTTTACGAATATCTTCTCAAACATCCTCCTTCATGTCGGATGGCCTTTCATTGATCTTTCCATTGAACAACTTGATCTTCAAAAGAGTGTGGCCTGTCATCTTAACCAAGGGACTCGGCAACCTGATGCTCTGATACCAGTTGTTGGGATTGGGGCATCAACCAACGCACGTTGTCGCAGCGGAACTAAATAGAGCAATGAGGTCGAAGTAGATGAGACGAATCAATGGAGCAAGCAAGTAGATCCACCAATCCAAAACACAAACACAACGAGGATTCATCCCGGTTAGCTTTTGCTTAATCCGGGGGGAAATATAGGGAGATCTGATATTCAACTAGAAGAGATTACAAGGAATTATTGATTCACTCAATACAAGGAATTAAACTCACTCACCAAGAACTATCTCTCTCTCGAGCCTCTCTTTGCTATAGAGAAAATAATCTATGAGGTACTACTTCTCATATTGGAAGAGTATATAATATATATAGAAGAATAGAGAGAAACCTAGGTCTAATCATGATTTTCAGTTGTCCGATATAACCTGAAAAAGAAGTAACTGAATGGGAGCCGTACAATCTAACTTGGAGTTGAAGATTGGGCTGAAATGTCCTAAATAATTAAGGCCCAAAACGAACACAGCGCCGCGAGCGGTCAACCTTCCAACAAAACCGGTCGACCGTACCTCTCTCGGACAATCCTTGTACTACGAGCGGTCGGGGGGTGCGCTCGACCGCAACTTGGGACAGTCGACCACAACTATGCCTGCACCTTGCTGCTGTTGTTTTCATCTTCTACTCACTTTGACGCTTCTATTGGGATTTGGAAATCAACAAACGCCCTCTGCTCGCAGCGAAACTAATTAGAGCAATGAGGAAGTCGAAGTAGACGAGGAGAATAAATTGAGCAAGCAAGTAGTTTCACCAAACTAACACAAACATAACAACGATGACTTATCCCGATTAGCTTTTGCTAAATCCGGGGAGAAATATAGGGAGATCTGATATTCAACTAGAAGAGATTCAAGGAGTTACTGATTCACTCGACACAAGGAATTAAACTCACCCACCAAGAACTATCTCTCTCTCGAGCCTCTCTTTGCAATGGAGAAAATAATCTATGAAGTACTCCGACTCATATTGGAGGAGTTTACAATATATATAGAAGAATAGAGAGAAAACCTAGGTCTAATCTTGATCCTAAGTCGTCCGATAAAAGTCTAGAAAAGAAGTAACTAAATAGGAGCCGCACGATTTAGCTTGGAGTTGAAGATTGGGCTGAAATGACCTAACAAATCGAAGCCCAAAAATGAATCAACGCTGTGTGCGGTCGACCATCCAACAAGATCGGTCGACCATACCACTCTCTGACTTTTCAGTACAACGAGCGGTCGGGAGTGCGGTCGGGGGGTGCGGTCGACTGTCACCATGACCAGTCGACCGCAACTTGCCTGCACCTGCTGCTGCTGCTGTTCTCCTTTTACTCACTTCAACGCTTCGACCTCCGTGTTTCATATTACCTTCTTTTAATCTGAACAACGAGTATACAAGACACAATCCTAAAAAACTCCACCTTGGATTGCATACGAGTGCTATCACATGATGTGTTACTCATCTCCAAACTTTAACAAATTCGACTTGCAAAGAAAACATAGAACAATAGCTTCTTCTTCCAATTGAAATGATCTCTACCCAATCTAACCGAATCGATGCAGTCCCTCAAAGGCCCACCTCATAGATGAACTCACAAAGTTGCCAAACTCAGCACAAACTCTACCTACCCTTAGGCTTTCTCCACCTTTCGACGATATTCGAACATCGTGGTCTCATCTCGATGAATCTAGTTGCGGCAAACTAGTTGAGCTTGCGGGAATACCGAAAAAAGGAGCAACACTTGCGCAAGTATTTCCAATTCCCCAAAGTTTGTAAAGATTGTTTTGGCTTGGCCCAACCATTCTTATACCTCTAATCACCTTATGACGACCCTGAAAAACAGACATAACTCCACCTCAAGCTGTGTACCTACAGCCCCGTGCATCAAGAGTTCCCAAGGACATCAGATTTCGTTTCAGCAAAGGAATATGCAAAAGATCCCTTAAAGTGAATAAGACGTGGCATCTTCAAATCAACTGTCTCCTCACCCACTACTTCACAAATCTCTCCAGTTCCCGTTATCACACAACGCCCCGTAGTAGACTTATAAGTAGAAAATAACTTCCTCTTGGAGCAAATATAAGAAGAACTCCCTGAGTCAAGAAACTAACTAGAATCCACTTCTAAAGAATTTGAAACAGGAAGACACAAACCACCTGAATCAAAGGCACTAACCACATTAGCAGCTAAACTCCCGTTCTCTGCGCTCTCCTGATTCTGCAGTTTCCAACAGTCTTTCTTGATATGTTCTGGCCTATTGCAATATCGGCAACGGATCAAATCCTTTTGCAAAGCACTTTGTCTTCCTCCCGAAGGACCATACACTGCTAGACAACTTGTAGGAATAGACGTGCAGATTTATGAGTCTCCTTTCTAAGTTAATTTTTCTTCAATGCTTTGATTACACCATCTACCGAAATACTCTCATTGGCAGATCTACCGTATAGCATGGTCGTGATCAAAGGCTCGTACGAATCCGATAGTGAATATATCAGGTTGAAAACTTTATCTTTCTTACACACATCTGCGTTGATCTCCTTAAGTTCAGATAATACCTTATTGAACTCTGTAATGTGATCTTGGAGATCGGTGCCTTCCTTAATAGATAAACGGAATAACTTCCTCTTCCAATGCATCCGATCTAATAACGACGAACCGGAGTAGTCAGTTATGAGTCTTTCCTACAGACTCGCCGCATCAGTTTCTTCAAGAAATCTGCGCTTGACTTCGACCGCCAAGGATAGTCGGATTAGACTGATGACTCTTTCACGAATATCTTCCCAAATGTCATCCTTCATATCAGTTAGTTTTTCCTTCTTCTTTATTGCTGACTGCAACCGTTCTTGAACAAGAACATCATACATGTCAGTCTTCCAAAGATTAAAATTGATCTTACCATCAAACTGCTTGATCTTCAAAATACTGTGGCCTGTCATCTTAACCAAAGAACTCAACAACCTGAATCTCTGATACCAGTTGTTGGGATTGGAGCATCAACAAATGCCCTCTGGTCGCAGCGGAACTAATTAGAGCAATAAGAAAGTCGAAGTAGACGAGGCAAATAAATTGAGCAAGCAAGTAGATTCACCAAACTAACATAAACACAACAATGATGACTTATCCCGGTTAGCTTTTGCTTAATCCGGGGAAAAATATAGAGAGATCTGATATTTAACTAGAAGAGATTATAAGGAGTTACTGATTCACTTGACACAAGGAATTAAACTCACCCACCAAGAACTATCTCTCTCTCGAGCCTCTAGCAATGGAGAAAATAATCTATGAAGTACTCCAATTCATATTGGAGGAGTTTACAATATATATAGAAGAATAGAGAGAAAACCTAGGTCTAATCTTGATCCTCAGTCGTCCGATAAAAGTCTGAAAAAGAAGTAACTGAATAGGAGCCGCACGATCTAACTTGGAGTTGAAGATTGGGCTGAAACGACCTAACAAATCGAAGCCCAAAAACGAATCAGCACCGCGGGCGGTCGACCGTCCAACAAGACCGGTCGACCGTACCACTCTCTGACTTTCCAGTACAACGAGCGGTCAGGGGTGCGGTCGACTGTCACCATGACCGATCGACCGCAACTAGCCTGCACCTGCTGCTGCTGTTGTTCTCATTCTACTCGCTTTGACGCTTCGACCTCTGTGCTTCATATTACCTTCTTTTAATCTGAACAACGAGTATACAAGACACAATCCTAACAGCTTCGATCTCCGTACTTCATCTTACCTTCTTCTAATCTGAACCACAAGTATACAAGACACAATCCTAACAAGAAGTATCTTCTCGGTAATTCTATGAATGTAGTCAGCTCGGATTAGAACTAGTTCAAGAAGGATAAGGACCTAGAACAGTGAAAGTTCGTAAAATCTGGAACATGAATCCTTGTATATAAAGATGTTTTCTGTAAAATCATTATAGTTTAGCATGATAGTTTATAATTTGGTAATGTTGTAAAAAGGACGGCGTGCTGGAGGTTCCTGCTGTTTTGGATTGCTTTTAGCATATGTATCTTTCCCTTATGTTGTTGATTGTTGATGCACTTTTCGATTATTTTGATGTAGTCGACTTTGGATGATAATGGTTGTAATATTTGGTACTTGATTTTTTTAATTTTTCATTAATGGAACCGCTGACCGGGTCACCTTTATCTTTAAAAAAAATGTTGTAAAAAGGAGTTGTATGTCAAATTTGAAATTGGTGCAGATAATGTTGCTGAATGATTAAAATTTTCTTCTCTCTTTATAGATACTGCCAAGTCCCAACCAGCTGGATGATTTTTGGCCTACCTAATGTTTTCCAAATATGGAGCATCATATCGGACATGTACTACAATTTAAAGTGCCGGGCAAATCTTAGTGGTTTAAGTTTCAATTGCAGTCCGTGCATGGTTAGGTACTACAGGCTTGTCAGCTAATTTGTAGTGAAACATAATAAAATTGACTAAAAACGGGAAATTTAAAGAAGGTTTAAAAGATGTTTAGAAGGGTTAAAAAACACACGTAGGCTAAAAACCTTGGAGTTTGTATTCCAAAAATTAGGTTCATATGTCTCATGTTACACCAAAATAAGAATAGATTTATGCAGAGAACCCAATAAATTAATGTAGATATCCGACTGAGTCAAAAACATATGAATAGTGAGATAATTGTGAGGCTAAAACTTGTAGCGTAATTTGTATTGTACTCAAATTGCAGAAAATGAGTTTTATTAGTTAATTTTCCTTCAGATGCAAATCTATTGTGTTTTATTAGTTCTATTTTGCTAAGATTTTGTGTTTTATTAGTTAATCGTATTATTGCATGTGTAAAATTTACTTTTGCCATACCTTTCCAAAAAAAAAAAAGGTTCGCTTTGTCATTGCTAGAAGCGCCTTTCACAGCAGACAGAACATTGTATTAGCAAAAAAAAAGGTTCGCTTCATCTTTTGTTAGTGATGCACATTATGAAACCATAACAAAATTTCTATTATCATTAGGTGATACATCCCTTTTCAACAATCAAACAAACTAATTATAAACTACTACTACAACAAAAAAATAAAAACAAAAAACAAAAAACAAATAAATAATGCAAGATATAGAAACACGGAATATATGTTCCCCCAATCATGCAAACAAATTAACCATCTAGTTTGAAACAAACTGATGTTATTCTCTTCTGTCTTCATGCCTTACCCTACTTGTGTTGGTAAAAATCGTGGCTAACCCCCACAGTTCGATCCCAGCACGGACTCAAGATTACGGGGCCGAAATCACAACTTCATGGGCCTTCCTCAGGCCCGTTACTTCAACTCAGCCCACTAAGAAAAAGTTAATCAGCCATACATGGCCAGTAGTCAAATCCCGAAGAATCAGGGAATTAACAGCTCAATCATATCCCCAATCACCGGAATCTTATTAGGTAGCCAAGAATCTTTCCCTAACAGATTCCTACTGCCCTATAAATACAGGGCCCTCTCTACTGTTACCAGGTAATCACAATTTTACCACCTAATGTCACTTTAAACTCCGGTTTATTGACTTGATCGTCGGAGGGCTTGTCACTGGGAATGCTCCCGGTGTTTCAGGCTTTTTGCAGGTGTTCGACGGCAGTCAACCACCACCAGATTCACAACCTTCCTCACTACATTTTAGCCTCACCTCTAGGTCAAATCTACGGTTGAGATATAAGTTTCCTCTCCATCAAAAGAATCCACTACCTGTTGCTCCCACAAGCGAAAAATAGCAGCATCAGATTGGCGTCGTCTGTGGAAAATGCACAGATTCAACCTCCGACTCGAGTCTTACATCTTCGCCATCTTCTTCCATGGCTCCCAAGGCCAAGAAAATCGCAACCGCGAGGCGTCAAGCCGATCCCCCATTACCTCCTCCTTGCTCGACCCCACTCAGGGGTCGCAACAGCTGCAGGACGAACGGGAGTCGAGGCCCACTCCAAGTGCCTCCTGCTCGGTTGCACGACGGGCCGACCGCCCGGCCGTGTCTGACCGAGCGCCCCACCGTGTCGGACCTCCGAAACATCTTTAGCAATCGCCAGAACAAAGAGGATCTTCACCATCGGCTCAACTGTTCCAAGAACGAGGGACCCACGAACCACCTTTCGAGCCAAAGATGTCACTCTTCAAAGGATCAGGAGAGGGTGCATAGCCTTTTTCCAAAGGACCGCCGACCTCCAAATGTCCATGGGGTAGGGGGCCATGTGATGAGGGCCGAGTTCTAGGAGTTTCAGAACAAGGTCCTCCAGGCCCTCCGAGGTGGGGCTCGGAATGACCATTAAACCAGCAATACTCATACTGGATGAACCGAGAACTATGAGCCCTAATGGTCTACCGAATCTGAGGGATGGGAATACGACGTCCTCAAACGCCTACAGGAGATGGAAGACCGCCTCGCCTAGATTGGTGAAGACAGGAGGTAGTCTAACCGAGGGTATCAACCGGTCCGACCACCCTTCTCATCCTATATCCCCGAGGCCCCTGTCCCGAGGTGTAGTGCCCCGAATTTCCAATATGATATCTCAGAAATACGTGGCACAATTCCTTGCATCAACTCCAATGGCAATAGTAAATATAGCCGAAACATAGATAATTTTTATTTCAACTTTTATTACAATAATTGTTTATAAAATACAGCGGAATACCAAACACCTTGAGTTATAAAACTTTCTTTTACAAAATTTGTATAAGCTATAACATCAATTTAGCACAAGCATCCAAATCCCAAGCTACAAGCACCTACCTGTAAAACATGAGGCTAGAAATAATCCTAACCCCCAAAACTACAAGGGTCAGCCATAACGGTGTGAGTGACATAAAAAGAAAACAATATAATTAAAACATAAAGCATAGAGTCATAAACAATATGTATTAACATCAAGAACAATTGAAATAAGAAATATCAATAAATAAAACCTGTAATCATCAAGGGATATAAGATAATAATAAGTAACACATGAAAACAACAAGTGTAGGAAAATAGAAATCATTATGCATAAAACCAAGTCAAGAAAACACAATTGCTATATGCTGACTCTCTAATGCATACTTGTCGGATTTTATGCATTCCATACTATATAGATCCGGTGCAAGTCCTTAACGTTCTCTACTTTATCGGATTAGATCCCTCGTTATGCAACTAATCCTACTACGGTGATGGAAACAAGATCTAGAATACTCCGCGAATAGGCACCACAGCCCTCGACGCGTAAGCATCATGTAAGAATAGCTCAACAACCGGAGAATCACCTTCCTACCGTGTACCCCACGAATAGGCTTGCGAGGCCCTCGACATGCAGATACACCAGGTACATTCCGTGAATAGGCCTGCCGACCATCGACATGCGAATGCACCCTGCATGCTCCGTGAATAGGCCTGCAGACCCTCGACATGCGAATATACAAATATCCTCTCGAGACAGAACAACAAACAGTCCTAGAACGCATCTGTTGGACTAACAAAACCAAGAGCATATACTTATGTTTTCCAAGTTCCATCACATCTCCACTAGTGCCTGTCCTTAAGTTGGTTATTATTAAAATACAAAAATTCCTCCTCTCTAGAGTTAGTGTATCCTGCCGGACTTAATTCCACAAAACAAATCCAAGACCTCTCTAGTCTAAATCTACAAAATCTCATCTGCTGGTTCACAGGACTCCTACTCGACTCCTAGAAATTCACAACTCAACCATCAATACAAAAAAAAATAAATCTTTCTTTATAATCACTTCATTTTATTTCATTGTTAACTACTCACAGTGAGAAATAAGGTCATTCATTCATATTGATTGTATAAGAATATATATACATATATATAGAAGATCCTCTTTAAATAAAGTATGCATAATGTGTATATAATTCCATTTTACTAAAATGCAGCTCTTGACTATATGCAGATATAAAGGAAAAATGAAGCATCTATATATGTATATAATATATATAGAAAACTCTTTGTACTGAAATGAAGTGTATGTATGTTTATATCTATGATATATATAGAAGAGTCTTTCTTTACTGTGGTGAAATATTTGTGTGTACATAAAGTGTATAGAAAACCCCTCTCACTGATTTGAAGTAGGAAGATTACATAGAAAAGAAGCTCTTTATTGAAATGAAACTTGTGTGTATATATATATATCTGTAGCTGATATATAGGAGATGGTCATATGCAGATATATAAAAAATGCATTCTTTCGAAATTAAGCAAATGCAGGATAAACATATGTAGGTGTAGAAAGTTACTATGCAAGATACAAGAATTTATCATATGCAGGAATGTAAAATTGGTCCTCTTATTGATTTGAAGTATACATAGATAATAGTAGAGTGAATATATGCAGATATTAGAAGAACCCCTCTTTACCTATGATATAAGAATTTATCATAGGTAGATGATAAACATATGTAGGTGTAGAAAGTAACTATGCAGGATATAAGAATTTATCATATGCAGGAATGTAAAATTGGTCCTCTTACTGATTTGAAGTATACACAGTATATGCAGATATTAGAAGAACTCCTCTTTACTGATTTGAAAATATACATGTATAAGTGATACATAGAAACCCCTCTTTACTGATTATAAGTATATATATACATGTTGTGTGATGTATGAAGAATTTCTCTTTTTGTTGATATGCAGTAAATGCACAAAGTAGAAAATACCCTTTTTACTGAAGTGAAGTGCATATGCAGTTTAGAAATTGATCAATGCAGGTTATGTGAAAGATGATCCTCTATGCATACACAAGGAGCTACTAAACATTATATTTATGACTACCACTACTCAGCAGGTAGCAAAAACGTGATTTGATAAATTCATCTCATTACTGACTGATATTTGAAATTTTAGATTCTTCTATCTATTTATCTGACTTCCCTTGTTGATCCATGTAACTTCTAGGCATGACTAGGCAACCAAAGTGGGGTCACCTGAAAGATCTACATAAAACCATTAAGTTTTGAGAAGAAGCTTTGGTTGCAACTGATCCAACATACACTTCTCTTGGCCCAAATTTAGAGGTGTGTTTGCAATAACTTCATCTAGTTGTAGCCATTTAGTTGCAATATAATTTTATGCAAGTGACTGGTGCTGAAAAGTCATCTAGTTTACTCTGGTAATTTAGAAATATCTTTTACATTAATGATTAGGAAACTACTTGTGCATGATGATTAATACCTGTAGCATTAAACATAATTTCCCTTGCAATCGTAAGGTTATTTCCCTTACAAGACACATGTTGTGTAGAGGTGGAGTTTTTGTGCATGTTTTCATATGATACTCGATTAAAACTTGTAAATTCAAAATCTAACTTCCTGAGATGTTTGATCATATCTAGTATGACATGTAGGAGTTATCAAAACACTTCAAAACACATCAAGATCTCAAAATTAGGAATTTTTCACAAAATCTTTTAAGACAGTGAATATATATATGTATATGTTCAAATAGAGTTTAAGCATCCATTTTAGCATCGGAATTTACCCAATAGAAGTAGTGTATATTAAAAACCATCTCAGTACCAAAGCAATTGAAATCCAATCAAAACTTCGTCAAAATTCACAAAAAATCCTCATAATAGTAACATAGGTTTGTATATATATGTATATGTAAATTGGGTGTGTACATCAGTCAAAACATCAAGAAAACATCTCACATCAGTGGCATATTGATTAGTCAAATCTCAGTATCATATAAAATCTCAAACCCAATCGAAAACATCAAAATATCAAAATCCCATTTTTCTGTCTGCATACAAACATACCCGATCAAAACCCTCTTCATCCTTCAACACTTGATTACTTTTTAGTTCAAAAACTCCTTTTGGACTTATCAAATGCATACCCACTTACTAACATCAAATTACCCACGAATATATGCGAAAACAACAAGTATTTAATCAAGTTCTTCTTCATCAAATCCAAAACAGAGCATATATAAATGTATACACACATTGAGTTCATCTTTAATTAATTTTGTTCACTTTCCATACAACAACATCATACAACTCAATAGATAAAGTTCAATTAAGCAACAATATGATTAAAAGTATCCTACTCATGATTTCTATTAGGTTCTTTAGCAATCACAAGTCATCCTTATGCAATTTCAAGTCATCAAAACATAGTTCTCATGAAAGATTCACTTTTTACTTCATCTACTCATCAAAAATTTATGTATCTTCATGCAAACTCCTAACATGTTCTCTAATCAATAAATCATCACATACAATATTCTTAGAACAAAAGAAAACAAAACATGTCACTCACCTTGTTGAAGAAATCAAACGAAGTTAATAAAGAACAAGAAAAATCTCTCCTTCGCAAGAAATCCAAGATCTTCTCTTTAAAAATCCAAGAAATAATAATAATAAAATCCTTTGTGTTGTGCAGCAAGAGACGGGTACACTCCACCTTTTAAATAGGCCGGAACATAGGTTTTTAGGGTTTGTAGATAAATTTGTAAAATACCTCTTTTAAATATATCTTTACATATATAAAACCTTATACTTGGAAACTAAATAAAACCAAATTAATTGAGTTTTAAAAATAAAAAATTTTGAGAAACCCAGAAAACGATTTCGCATTTTTGTCCTTCTAAATGACAATTTTGCAAAAAGATCATCTTTTATCAAAACTTGCAAAATATACCAAATTCATCTAAAAAAAAGTAAAATTTTTAACCTTGAGTTGACTAGGCATCAATCCCAGCCCAAAAAAATCCAAAAATCTGGAGTTTTTACTCCAAGTGGTAATTTTGCACAAAAGTCTCACTTTTTGTAATATTTGCAAATAGGTCCAATAAATATCAGAAAAATCCAGAAAATTCACAAATAATATCTAATAATAAATAATGAGTTTCAAAAAAATAATTTTTGACTTTGAACTTCCAAGAAAATATTTGTACGTGTTTTGCACGTGTAAAAAGATAAATTTTCAGAAAAATATTTATTAAATCACCAAAAATCATTTTAAATTTATTTATAAATCTTAAAAACATTATTTAAAAATCTGGGTTACTACACGAGGAGCTTCAAGCCTCCTACATTTGAGACATACAACGGGGAGTCGGATCCTGCTGATCATATTAAGGAGTTCAAAACCTTCATGATGATTCACAGCACCTCAGATCCCTTTCTCTACCGCACCTTCCCCGTCACACTGCGGGGGCCTGCATGAGAATGGTACTCCAAGCTCTCCCCCATCTCGATCTTCTTCTTCGATTAGCTCGAAGAGAGTTTCCTCACTCACTTCGTGACCAGCCGCAAGGCTGAGGAAATGAACTCTTCCCTGCTAAGCCTCAAGCAGAAGGATGAGGAGTCTCTCTAGGACTTCATCTAGAGATTACACTCGAGGCCCGATCAATCTCCTCCCTAGATGTCGGGGTCACGGACGCTGCCTTCTGACACAACATCCAACACAATTTGTTGAAGGCTTCCTTCGTTAATAAGCCGTCCACCGACTTTCCCGAACTTCTTCTCTAGAGCAAGAAGTATATCCAAGCCGAAGAGACCTTGCACCCACGAGGTCGGAAAGAGTCTCCAGCCAAGGGGAAGAGGAAGATGGAAAATTCTGAGCCTCCAAAGAAAGCTCAGAAGGACACTTCCAGGCAGGGGCATCCACACATGGCCATTCGCTTTAAGAAATTCACTCTGCTTAATGGAAGTGTCTCTGCCATTCTCATGGAAGTGGAGGAAGAGTGGTTAATTCAACACCCCCCTCGATCCAACAATAATAATAAGAAGAGGGATCAGAGGTTCTATTGTCATTTCCACCGAGATCATGGCCACCAGATCGATAACTGTCGGGCTCTTAAAGATGAAATTGAGGCCCTCATTTGGAGAGGGTACTTGTCTAAGTTCACCCGAGACGGCCCAAGAACCTTTCCTCTTCGCTGAGGTGTGAACAAGTGTAATACCCCGCAAAATAGCATATGGCTATTTTTGCACTGTAATCCATGCATGTTTGAGTATTGCACACGATTACATATTTTTCCTAGAAATTAGTAGTTAAATTGAGAGATTTCAGAAATACGATCTATTCTGAACCCGATGAGGTGAACTTGGGATATCTCCTCGATTAAACTGTGGTTTTATCCCGATTGTTTTGACCAAACAATTATCAGGAGAAAATTATAATTTCTATAAAGCATGTATTCTTATAGATTTTAAATTATATATTGATCATTTCTATTTATTTATTTAAGCTAGTGCTTAAATTGATTGGGAATTGAGTTGTGGACTAGGGTTAGAATCGGGGTATGGTGACCTAGGGTTCCTTGACCTAACCTAGGGTTAGGAACCCTAGCATCACATCATGGCTTAATCTTGATAAGGATCCAATTGTGGAGATTTTTTACCATGTGTAAATTGACTTGAAGAATGAGAAGTTTCCTTGAAGTTCCAAAGAAGTTTCCATGAAACTTCTAGCTTGGTGTGTTGGCACTCAATCCACCCTTCATTCCTTCACCCATCCCACCCTCCATATCAACCCTACACCTCACCACACTCCATCCCACACTCACCCTCCATTTCCGGCCCCATTTAAACCCCTCCCATCTCACCTCACTCCATTTTCCAAACTCCATTCATTCTCCTCCTAAGCCTTCTCCATTCCTCCTTGTTCAAAAAACAAAAATAAGAGAAAGAGAGAAGTCTTTTAGAATAGAAGGAGTAGTAGAGAAGGAGGAGAATAAGTGTAGGAGAGGGTGTATGCCAAGCTATATAAGTACAAGGAGCAAAGACAAGCAAGCAAGCAAGGCTAGGAGATTCTCTTGCAAACTTCGTGTGGGTGATCTCTTAAACTCTTTGGCATTTATTTTGTTTTGATATGAATGGATGTGTAAGTAGTGATAGATATGATTTGTTACCATGTTTGAGTATGAGAAGTGCTAGGGAAAGATAAGTTGTATCGTAAAGATAACTCTTTATGAGTTTTGTTAAGTAGCATGGTTGTGAGGGTATGTTTGAGAATTTCTTGCGCTCAAATGGCTCGTAATTATGAGCTCAAACTTTAGGAAGTTGTTCTTATATGTATTTAGAGTGTCCATGATTTTTTTCATAATATTTATATGCATTTAGTAGCTCAAACAATGGGTCCTAGTCAGGACAGTGAGCAGCCAGAATGGTTGCTGGCTGTGAGAATTTTTGTCTTTCCGATGTTGTATCTCGGAAAGGACAGGGTATTTTGATGAGAATTTTTGTGGACACTCTTATATGTGTCTACAACTATAATTTTAAATTTCATAATTTTCCGAGGTCGTTTGGTGCCTCGAAAAATTTGTAGAATGCGATTGGTCTGAAGGTATCGGCTGAAGCTGACTGTGCTTTGGACTGAAGTTCAAAAAGCCGTAACTCCTTGTATGTTTATTATTTTGCTATGGAATTTTGGGATTATCTTGGGGTATGAGTCCATTTGATGAATCTCAAATTTTAGAATCTTTAGAGGTCGTTAGATAAGGTTTCAAGAATGAACCGTACACAGTGACAAAATCCCTGCTGAAAGAGCAGCTGGAAATTATGCAATGTTTAGGGAGTCGTAGATCATTGTGTAAACTGAATTTGATTGTGAATTTTGGACACAATAAAATGTTATATGTGTAGATTGAGAATCTTAATTTTCATGAGCATTGGACTTAAGTTGGATTTGTTATGGAATTTCAAAGTAGGCCATGTTCAGCCTAGTACAAGTTGTCTAGTCCGTGGAGATGGATAGTTCCGGAGTTATCTGTTAAGAATTTGGCCGACCGGCTAACTAGAGATTTGCAGCAGGGAATCATAGCTTTCTAACCCAATTGAAATTTTGTAATACTTGGTTGAGGGTTGGAAGTTATGATTTTTCAAAATTGGGGTAGATTTGGCCTTGTCAAGGAAATGTTTGCTAGAGAAATCAACTTTTCCCTTGATTGTGCACCCGATGGAAATGGGTGTCTTTGAGGACCTTAGAGCATCTGTAGTCGTTATCTATATATCGATAATATCGATATATAGCTGAAAAAGTAGCTGCAGTCGTTTGCTATATATCGATATTATCGATAAATAGCTACAGTGCATTGCTATATTTGAGAGAGGAAATAGCTTTATCGATAAGTCAGCGACGGTGGTCGAAGAGCCGTCCGTTTCGTGCAAAACACTGTTGTCGGCGTCGGACGGCATTCGATATGCCGTCCGTTTCAATTTTTCCGCATTTAACCGGATTAAATAATTCCCATTTACGCTATTCCCGGACGGCACTTGATGTGCCGTCCGTTGGGAATTTATTAAAAAAAAAAAAATTTGCTAATAGTTAGATGCAGTTAAGTTAGCTATAGATTAATTAGCTATAGATTAATTAGCTATTAATTAGCTGTTAATGCAGCTATGCAGTTAAGTAGCTATTAATTAAGTATAGTCTTCTGCAATTAATGCAGCTATGATATCAGTGGAGTTGCTTAGTCTTCATGTGCAGTTAAGTATAGTCTTCTGCAATTAATTAAGTAGCTATTAATTAAGTAGCTATTAATTAAGTATAGTCTTCTGCAATTAAGTATAGTTAGATGCAGTTAAGTTGCTTAGTGTCGGACGGCACTTCATGTGCCGTCCTAGACATGAGCCTGCAAAGTCGTTTTTTTTTTTTTTTTTTTAAACGGACGGCACTTCGTGTGCCGTCCGACAAGCACGCGTGTGTTTTTGCACTTTTTGGCCTCCGACGGCATTTCGTATCCCGTCCCTTAATATTAAATAGTTGTTTGCTATAATATAGCTTACGACGAGTGCAGCGGAATCGTAATATCTATTTCTATTTATCGATATATGGATAAATTTATAGAAAACGACTACAGATGCTCTTAAGGATTGAATCTGAGGACGTGTCCAACTAGGAAGTTGAATTAGACACTCCTACCTTTTCGTAGGACCCGGAATCGAGCAATTCCGATGAGTGAGCAACTTCTATGATGATTGGGAAGGTGCAGCAAGTGCAAAAAGGAACATACTACTGAGAATATATAACGGTTATTTGGGTGCCAAGATGATTGAATCTGAGGAAATGGTCAACTGAAGAGTTGTAGACTAAAGTCTTACCTTTCCAAGATGGGCGATATCAAGCAAATTTGAGTTGTGTGCTGGAAGTTATGGACGTTGCAAGCTTAGCAGCATGTTGTTAAATTGACTTCAAGCTTAAGTTAATCCGGGAACTTGAGTTCCTTAAGAAATTTGAGGGAGTCGTTAACTAGGGGATTGTAGTGGATCTCCCTACCCTTCTAAAAATTCTGGGTGTGTTGGTTTCCGATGAGCGTAGCTGGGGTTACAGCTACTGCTATTTTTTGAACTGTTTCATCGGACAATTGATGAGGAACCCTCTGCATATCGCAGTGTGGTGAGCAGGTGCTATCAGGTTTTAATGATGGGTTTTAGCATTTTGTGTGGAACTTAGATAAGTTCATGTGCTTAGTACTCATGGTGGACATAAGTGAGTTGGATATAGCTCCGGTCAGTTTGTAGTTGGTGTCTCGATGCCTGAAATCTGTCAATGGTCAAGAATTGACGGTTATGTGTGAGCTTACCTTCATTTGAATTATATTGCATCCTTGGGGCACCGTTAGACCACTCGTGGAGGGTCACGGGCCGGGATTATTTGGTTGCTGACCTGTGAAGATGTTGGGAACCAATGGAGGTGATTCCCGTGATGACTGTTGTTTTGACAGACCGGATGGGCTCGACATTATTGATTGATATCGAGTGTGATCTGGGTAACAACTTGTTTTTATTAACTGCATTGATTAGGTTTTTCTTTATTGTTTTTGCTCGAAGAACGAATTGGTGTTAGGGGTGATTCCCTATAATCCAACTCGTTCTGAGAGTTAGCGGTAGGTGGTGATACTGTGGAGTTGTCTCTTCCTATCATTAGGGATACGTGCTGCTGCGCGTATCTTGCACTGTTAATTCCTGAAGCACCATGGCAAGAACCGGATGTTGATTTCCTAGCAGATAGAGAGTTTTAGACTTTCGAGGCCGTCATGTTCTATGTTGGTGGACACAAACGGGTCGTATGAGCTGCGGTCCTGTGAAATACAGCACCTTAGGTATGCTGCGGTATATCTTTAAGTTCGTTACAGCTTTCGAGGAGGGTCCGGTGTGACAATTATTGGTGACGACGGTGTGGTGCCCCAAATAATGTCTTTTATTTATACCTTCCCAACCATGTCATACTATCAGGAACAGGAAGTGGACCGAATTAGAATGCATTGCATGACGAGGGATTGAACCCGACATTCAGAAAACGAACTCTTTGGAAGGTATGTAGTATGGGATGCATATATTTCCATCAAAGTTGATTTTGGGAAAGTATGCAGTATGGGATGCATGCGTTCCAAAATGAATCGCATTAGAGTAAGGGCATCGTGTGCATTCTCATTTCGTGTATTAGATTAGACCATGTCATGTTTTGGCCTGGAACGTATGTAGTATGGGATGCATGCATATCCGGAGTCCCAAGGTTGCATGTATTACGATAAGGTAGGTAATCAGTGCATTAGTTGTTAGACCATGGCATACACGAACACCAGGAAATTAGGATTTTCGTTTTCCTTTTTATTCAAGATGGTTTGTGGTTGCCAGTTTGGAGATCGTTGTTTTCTTATCAGCATTGCGTCAGTAGAATTACTGACGTATCCCACTTTTTAGGTACATGAATATTAGGTCACAAGCGTAGGAGAGCCCAAGATCAGCAGGGCATCCAAGGGGGATGGCAGTATACATGCCTACCATTCGAGTGGTGCAAAAATATCAGAGACGCGCAGCAGAAGGCTCAAGCCGAGGGGCAAGTCACAGGGAAGCAGATAGACCACCCAGCGGATTTATCAGCAATGTCCAATCGATTGCCGATCTGGAAGATAACTGACAGCTTTGTAAGAAGAGCCTGAATATTCTTTGTGATCAGTCATAATAAGTTATGAAATTTGTATTCCTTGTTCAAGGAGAAATTGATATTTGTAATTATTGATGTAATAACTCTAATGGAAATAAAAGTGTTTAAATTTCCGTGTTATTTACCGTGTTAAGATGCATTTGAAGACAAAGATTCTGGTTGTGTCACGGATATCCGGTAATGGGGATCCGGGGCGTTACAGTTGGTATCAGAGCCGACTTCAAATTGCAGGATAACACAGTAGGAAATTTGACTTAAAATGCAAAATAGCTGGGTTTAGTTTGGATTGCAGAAAGGTCAAAACCATGATTGTTTCACTTTTCACTTATGTTTGTGATCTTCCCTACATCCAGAACTAACCCTGTGTATTTTCTTTCCTTGAAGGGTGTCCCGAAGAATCAGAAACAACCACCGCGGAATGGCTGAGGGCGAAGGCAGTAGGACCAACGGCACAAACTTCAATGTTGAAGCAGAGTTTACCCGTGTATACCAGATGATGGGAGCATTTGTGGAAGCTAGTAGAAACCAAGCACCGCCACAGGGAACACCAGGAGTCGCTGCCCCAGCAGACCCGATAAAGATGGTGGAATCGTTCAAGAAGATGAAACTGCCAGTTTTCGAAGGACAGGTCGACCCCACGGCTGCTGACGGCTGGATACGTCAGGTAGAGATAGTGTTTGAAGTACTAATGACTCCCGAAGACAGCAAGGTTCGTTTGGCCACAATCTTGCTGGAGAAGGATGCCGGAGTTTGGTGGCAATCTGTGAAGCGTGGTCTTGGAGGAGGTCAGATCACTTGGGAAGATTTTCTTGAGGAATTCCGACAGCACTATTTTTCCACGGATGTGCAAAAAGAAAAGGCGATGGAGTTCCATAATTTGAAGTAAAGAAATATGTCTGTCAGGAAATATGAGACAGTTTTCTCAGTTATCACGGTATGCACCAGAGATGGTCTAGGAAGAAGCAAAGAAAGCCCAAAGATTTGAGCAAGGGCTCAGGCCTGGACTGTGGTCGAGGATGGTTCTGTTAGGCATCCGCCGATTCGACAAGCTAGTAAAGCGAGCTGCGATAACAGAACTGGACATGAGGCGGAGTCAAGGCGAGGCCGAGACGAAGAAAAGGGGGAAGAAACATACTCTCACCAATGTCCAAGACAAGCGGGACTCAACTCACAAGTCCAAAAAGCTTAACACCAGCAAAGGAACCAACCAGACGGTGGTGTGTTACTTTTGTAAAGAACCAGGTCATTTCAAGAGTCAATGCCCGAAAAGAGCCCAGACAAGCACTTGCTACAATTGTGGAGAAGCCGGGCACAAGAAATCAGATTGTCCACGACTGCAAGGGAATTCCAATGGCCAGTTACTAAAGGTGATCGATGAGGGGAAGAAGCCTGTTCGTCAGGGACAAACTTTAGCTTAACTGGGAAGAAGTATGTGATAGTGATGGCTATCATAGTCTAGAAATAGTAAAATGTTTTGTTGGTTGCATTTTTGCAAGTTATGGATGATGAACTTGTACTATGTTCTGTAGCATGATATTATGACTTTTATAAAGCATGAAAGTTTGGGCATTTGGTCGTCTCTTATCTTATGTTTATTTTATTAAGTGTTTGGGATAAGGCATAAGGCTGAAATATTTGCCTTCTCCTTGATAAGCCTCGTTTTCTTCTAAGGAGGGAGTGGTCACCGACCCTCGTTTGTACTAGGGTTGTATTTATAGAGTACAATTAGGGTATTGGGTTGGAGGTTTAGGATCCAATAATAGCGGTTCTGGGTCAAGAACAATTGAAATTGGGTTTTAGGGTTCAAATAGGATATAGATCTAAATCATTAGGGTTCAAATAAAAATAGCCACAACAAAATAAAAGAAATTAGGATCAACAAGAATAGCTCAATCCCGAGGATGAAGAATTTCATGAACAAAAATTTAAATCCAAATAAATAAATAAATAATGCAAATGAAAAGAATATCAATTGGCTTTGCAATTAAATTAGAATTTGCCAAGAAACCAGATCCAGTACAATAAAATTTTTCGATAAATGAATTTTAATTAAACTAGGTATGCCCGTGGGTACGTGCCTACGGCACGTATTCAGAACAATACAACATATGAAAAATCATGTAAACAGTAAGGGATGATTTATATAAATGTTTATTTGCTAGTAGACGTTGATGTATTGATGTACTTTGAAGTAGGATTATGAAGTGATCTTGATATTTATTGGTTTGTATATTGCAGTATTATTTATCAGCAGCTCGGGATTCAAAAATAGTATTGTGAATCTACAACAGTAGTGAATCGGAAATTCCTTGCTATGTGTGACTTGAGCATAAGAGATTTCTTTTATGTAGTTAACCATGTATGAATTTAAAAGAGAAATTTTGTTGTGATGAATACGTGAAGTGAAATTACGACAAAGCTGATCAAGATACAATTGTGCAGCTACAAAAACCCGAAATACGGGGATTAAGCATGGATTTGTCCATAATAGCATGATCAAGAGAGTCAATTAAAGAATTTGCAACGATCTTTCAAAGCAGCAAATGCCCAAATATTTAAAAAACATAATCCAAAATTGAATAATAAAAAAAAGCATTCTAATCAAAATTAACTCAGTGAAGAATTCTAATCTAAAACAATTACTCGGTGAAGTATAATACAATCATATCAAATATGATAATTCAAAAGCAATTAAATGGAAGTGAATGTTATTGAGTTATGAAAGCATAATCCGAAAAAAAAACATAATTAAACATTTGAAAAAAAAAACATAATCCGAAATTGCATAACAAAAAAACATTCACAGATTTTTTTTGGGGACATAATTGGGTAAAAAAAAGAGAGAAGGAAGAGAGAGAAAATTATGAAAAAGGAGGAAAAAAAGGGGAAGAGAGAGAAATAAATGAATGAGTTGTTTTGTTTTGGGGGGAAAATTTTGAATTTGGGGGGTGGAAAATTTGAGAGGGAAAATGTCTTTTGGGAGCATAAAGCTAGACCGTTGATTTTCTTCCAAATGAATGAGAGCCACTTGATAGCTTTCTTTGTGTTTTATTATATAGATTATCAAGAAATAAAAATTAATAATTTTAATCATAATAAAATAAAATTATATAACAAATTAATATTCGGGTTTAACAATTTTATTAAAATAATCCAATAATAATATATTAAATTTTAGGCTCAAATATAAATAGTCGATCAATAAGAAATGGGAAGTAAGATTAAAATACACTATTATTCAAAATGAGTAAATTTTCGATTAGAAAACACTTAAATACAAATCTGAAACAAATTTAGCACAAAATAATTTATAAAAATCAAAATGTAGAAAATATACGGAAAATACTTATTGTTGGGAATGGGAGTTACAATCAAAGAAAGATTACATGGCTTACGCCTTACACCTTCCCTCTCGAAATGGCTTTCTGACCCCGAGGCTGTCGCGGATTTCTCCACTAACATAGCCCTCGTCTTAGCGCATTGAAATGGCGATCCGACTCCGTGGTTATCGCGGATTTCTCCACTAACATAGTCCTCATCTTAGCGCCTTAAAATGGTGCTCCGACCCCGTGGTCGTCGTGGATTTCTATGCTAACACGAGTCTCATCTTAGCGCCTCGAAATGGCACTCTGACCCTGTAATGCCCTGAATTCCATTTACATGTAACTCGTAGCACAACATGATCTTTTACTTCATTTCATACAATTTTACAAGAAAATTAAAACTTTTTATTATACACATTGTTTATTACAGAGTACACATCAAAAGTTAAATAAAATACAACATGGAATACAACTTTAACATAAATCACGAATATAATCTTCAACATCAATTCTTCCTTAAGTCCTTGCCAATCCAGTTCCTGCACTGAAAATATGTGGGCATGTCAGTTTCTTACAACCGATGCAATGTTATAAAGAGCAATCCTTTCTATGCTGTATTATAACGAAAACTCTTACTTTTGCAAAGACAAACTTGAATGTATATTAAAGTATAAGAGAGTGACTATCCTAAACATGTCAGTGTATGGTATGACTTAATGCCTAATACAGATGTTATACTACAATGACACTAATGCATACTTGTTCGGATTCTCTGCATCACATTCTACATAGGTCCGATGGCAAGCATCTACGTACTCCACATCATAGGGTTTAATCCCTCGCCATGAAAAACTACTCGGTAACAAAATCAAGGTTTAGACACTCAACGAGTACAGATTCTAGCCCAAGAGTCCACCGTCAAGCGTATACGGAAATCCTCATCGTGCGAACATCTCGTAAGTGTCGCTCTAGCCCAGGAATATATTGGGGATCTGCCTCCAACTTGCCCGACTGATCATGATCCCGGAACCCACTGCCTGATCAATCATAATCTAGGATTTAATTGAGGCTCGTCTCGCTCCGTAAGCAATCACAGTCCCGGAATCCACTGCCGGACTGGGTCGATAGTCCCGGAATCCACTGCCCGACCATATAGACGCACCCCACTTATGTTTGCCCAAATTTTATTATATCTCCCCTTACTGCATAATGCTTAAGTTTAAACATGAATAAATTATACCGCCTAGAGTTATCTTATCCTCATATGGGTCTTACACAAAAATACCGAGAATGACAACCCATATTGGCTACTTCTCAATTCAATTATTCATATTCAACATTTGTCGGTACTCGGGTCTTACTGAGCCTCTAAAATAAACTTCATTTCATGTTCAACAACTTGGGGTTCTTATACCCTTATAACTCATGTTCTCAATTTCATGTCTTCACATTCTCAACTTTTTTTATTCATATTTCATTCAAAGCCTTCATTTATTCTTACTTATTCATCAAGAAGTAAAATGTGTGGGCACATCAGTTTCTTACAACCGATGCAATGTTATAAAGAGCAATCCTTTCTATGTTGTATTATAACGAAAACTCTTACTTTTGCAAAGACAAACTTGAATGTATATTAAAGTATAAGAGAGTGACTATCCTAAACATGTCAGTGTATGATATGACTTAATGCCTAATGCAGATGTTATACTACAATGACACTAATGCATACTTGTTCGGATTCTCTATATCCCATTCTACATAGGTCCGATGGCAAGAATCTACGTACTCCACATCATAGGGTTTAATCCTTCGCCATCAGAAACTACTCAGTAACAAAATCAAGGTTTAGACACTCCACAAGTACGGATTCTAGCCCTAGAGTCCACTGTCAAGCGTATACGGAAATCCTCATCGTGGGAACATCCCGCAAGTGTCGCTCTAGCCCCAGAATATATTGGAGATCTGCCTCCAACTTGCCCGACTAATCATGATTTCGGAATCCACTGCCTGATCAATCATAATCCCGAATTTAATTGAGGCTCGTCTCGCTCCGTAAGCAACCACAGTCCTGGAATTCACTGGCTGACTGGGTCGATAGTCCCAGAATCCACCGCCCGACTATATAGACGCGCCCCACTTACGTTTGCCCAAGTTTTATTATATCTCCCCTTACTGCCTAATGCTTAAATTTAAACATGAATAAATTATACCACATAGAGTTATCTTATCCTCATACCGGTCTTACACAAAAATACTGAGAACGACAATCCATATTGGCTACTTCTCAATTCAATTATTCATATTCAACATTTGCCGGTACCTAGGTCTTACTAATCCTCTAATATAAACTTCATTTCATGTTCAACAACTTGGGGTTCTCATACCCTTATAACTCATGTTCTCAATTTCATGTATTCACATTCTCAACTTTTTTTATTCATATTTCATTCAAAGCCTTCATTTATTCTTACTTATTCATCAAGAAGTAAAATCTCAAACTGTTCATTTTCGCAATGCTCTTTCATAATCATCTAAAATTTCTCAATACAAAGTTAATTAAGATTTAAAACATAATCTCTTTGAGATTCATCATTAGAAATTCATTTCATCATTTTCTTTGATTTATTTTAAACCAATTTTAACACCTTTAATCATATATATATTTTTCTTGAGTTCAAATCCATCTATTACATGAATATGATCTTTATTTTCCCAAAAATATAACTTAAAAATAGTGAAAAAATACTCTCAATTGTTCCCTTAATATTTTAAAACTCTTTGATGATTTTCCCCCAATTTTAAAGACTTGAAAAGTCTCAAAATAAAAATTAAAACTTAAAACAGGACACATGGATTCGAACCCGAGATCTCAAGCAAGTAGCTAGTAGGCCCAACCACTAGGACAACTCACAATTGTGCATACAAATTCTTTGTATTTATTAAATATCCAAATACAACCCCTAACTTCATTTTTTTAAAAAAGAAGCAAAACAGAGCCCATTCCCTGGCTCGAACCCACGACCAGCAAGACCCCCCAAGGCGCCACATGGCAATGCACAACGCGCGTCACTAGCCACCAAGGCCAAGGCCCATCACTGATAATATACGAGTTGAAAATCTTATAAGTTTATTCTCTGTTTATAACCAAATTTTATTCTTTCAACAATTTTCAATTTCCAATCTCCTTTCTAAATTTGTTTGCTCATAAAACTTATTAATAAGTTTGCAGAGTATTTTTTCATAAATTTTATTCATATTAGCATCAAGTCATTCCCAATTTCACTTAAATAATCACTTTTATAAATCTAGTATTCAAATAACAACTTTTATGAATACAAATACAAAATTCTAATCATGGTTTAACATGCTACTGAAATAGAACTTGAATTTAACAACTTAATTTTATCATGATGAAATTTCTATTAAGCATACAACAATTTTTATGTTTTATTTCTACCAACATTTTAAATATACACACCATATTTATCACAACAATCGACTAAAACTCATACAAGATATTAGTTTCAACATCAATTTTCTACACATGCATACTGCCATATTTTTAGAAAGTTCAAGAAATTACCCACCCATATGAAGAATTTTCCAAGCAAATACAACTCTTAGAATGCCTTCCACTTCCCCTCGAAATCCAAGCCCAAAAGAAAAGCTTCCACATCTAGCAAGCTTCGGAAGCAATGGGAGCCTTTCATTTATATTTTTTTTGAGTTTTGTTATGCTTTTGTTGTTTAGGAATGGGAGGGGTAGGATAGTTTTATAAAATGGGGAATTATTAAATATATTAATTAATCCACTAAAACACTTAATTACCCACTAATCTTACTTAAATACTCCACTCACCTCTTTCTCTCCCCCACTCACCCCATGAACGGAGCCGGCCACCCACTCCCAAAATGTACAAACACGTGCACATGCGTGCCACGTGCACACAACATATTAATATTTTATTTAAAATTAAAAACATATATAATATATAATATGTATTTAAATGAAACTAGTTTAATTTAATTAAAAATTAGAGCCTTCATACACCAATAAAATAAACACACGCACTTCGTAAATTTTATTTTTTAAAAGAGGATACAACCGACACGTGCACCACAAACACGTGCGTCGCACGTAAAACAACAAATATTCAAATACAAAAATCGATTTTTATCAACAGGAAAATGTTTATCAATAATATAAATATAACATACGAAAAATATTTATTTTGATAATGTTACAGATATTTCACGAAACGAAAAATATACGTAATCGACACGTGTATTGAAAGCACGTGCAATTTACATAAAACGCAAGGATTAAAATAAATTTTTGAGTTGGCTTAAAATAGGATTAAAATGAATTTTGAGCTAACAAAAAATATGTAAATAACTAGAATATAAAATACGTATGACATTTATATAAAAATACGTTACAAATATTACTCGTAATAGTACAAAATACATGTGCGTAATACTCATGGGAAAAACTGTCATAACTCAATTTTGGAGGGTGTTACACTCTCTCCCCTTAGAAAGTTCTGTCCTCAGAACTTACTAGGGTAAAAGTTGTATTTCGTACACACCAAGAAAAATATCATCATTATATATAGAAAACTACAAATATTAAGAAAATAAATGAAGCGTGAAAATATGTAATGTGAAAAAACAGGGCAACTCATATAAGAAAACTATGAGTATCAAAATTCATAAGAACAGAACAAGAAAACTAGAAAAATATAACATACGAAAAGGAAGGTGACCATAAAAGATGAGATAGATTGAGAGAAATTTTCATATAAAAATAATATTATGTAAAGTATTAGATAGAAGGAAAGTATAAATTAAGTCGTTAATTGTGAAAGAGCTTGGAAAACAAAGCAATTTGGAAAGAATAAAAAGAACCATAGTCAATAAATACTTAAATAAATTAGTAATAGGCTTAGAAATCAAAATTTATCAAAGTGCTAGATTTTCCCGTGGGCACGTGCCTACGGCGCGTCTTCGGAACGATACATCATATGAAAGTCTTCTAAACAGTAAAACAACAATTATGTAGCTCAAGTTTCAATAATAAAACAATGATTAGTTGTAAATAAAAGTCCATGTTTCCATTAGTATATGTTGAAAAATAATTATAAATGGCGGTGTAAAATCCAACTTCTTAGAACATTGAGTGTGGAAAATGATGAAATTTAACTGTTGATGAGATATTTGCTATTTCAATGTAACATGAGCAAAAAAATGCATAAAAATATGAAAATTTACAAACCTGAAATTTGAAAATATAAATTTCTGAGTAAATAGGGAGAGAATGAGAGAGAAAGAGAGAGAGAGAGAGAGAGAGAGAAATAAATAAATAAATAATAAATAAAGGAGTTGTTTTGGGGAGATTTGAATTTGAGTTTTGGGGGGAAACTTTTGGGCGGGAAAATATGTTTTGTGAGGTTAGATCTGGACCAATAATTTCAACTCTGTTGAATGAAAGGCACTTGATAGCTTTCTTTGTGTTTTATTATATAGATTAAGCGGTAGAATAATTAAAATTACAAACTGAACTAGTACTGTATATTACGAGATAAAAATTAAATTAGCAATTTAAGAGAAAAATGTTTGAAAGATATATGAGCATGAAATTTACTTAAAAATATAGACAATATAAAATAATTTTGTTTAACAAGTTAATATCATAAAATAATTTGTGAAGTAAATACAATAATTATATATACGATTTTAAAGATATAGAATACTGGTTGGTATATATCAAAATACTTTCAAATTGTCAAGTAGAGCAAGAAAAACCAGTATACAAAATTATATACGTACATAGACGTAAAATTTTATAGGGTGAAACAAACAGTATTATGATATGAAAATTATAAATGGGTTGCAAAAGTAAAACAAGAAATCATAGTAGAAAAGTAATAACATACTATTGAAACAATACAAAAACTAATTATATAGAAATAAATTTTGAATCGTAAACAAAAGTATAAATAATAAGATAATTAATTTAATTTTACATTTTAAAATATTATAAACTAGTATAAACTAGTACAAAATGAATTAGTGGTAAGTAAATATTATAGAAAACAAAGTAGGGGTTATCAAAGTAGAAAATTTCCTTCTGTTGTAGGTTCGCCTCGTTGGTGTCCAACTACAGGCTTGCCTCCTCGACCTCAAGTTGTAGAATTGTCTCCACGACATCCGCTTGCAGTTTTCCTCTGGACTTTCGGTTGCAGACTTTGCCTCCCCGACATCCCATTACAGTTTGCCTCCAATGATGTCTAGTTGCATATTTGCCCTCTCGACATCAGATTGCACCAAAACGGAAGATGGAAAGATATAATCTTCCATATGTACTTAGATATTGGATGTTTAATAAAGTATAACGTTACGTTTTGAAATTGGTGATATGAAAATAGAAGTCGAAGTTGAGATAGTGAGAGTAGAAAATTACAACAATAAAATATTAAAATAAAATGATAGATTTTAAATATCGAATATAAGCTATATCATAAGAATAGTAGGATGAGGATTTATAATGTGTGGAAGTATGTCATAACTATATAAGTAAAACATTACAATCATGTAAAAAAAATATACTGAAATGAATAAGACGATGTAAAATAGTGGAAAATCAAAGTATTTGTAAAGTGAATGTAAACATACAAAATTGAAATTAAAAAATCTAATATAAATAGTAACAAGGAAAATGATAGTCTTAATAATAATTTAATAAGTAGTACTAGTAGTTCAAAACTTAATAGAATACGTAAGAGTAATAGGTAACGTGAAAGCGCATAAAAGAAACATCAGAAAGAAAATGAGTAAGTCAAAAACCAAGGGTTGTAGATGAAATAATAAATATTAAAGTGAGTTAATAGCATAAGAAACTAATTTTTTTTACTTTTTTTTAATGAAAAAGTATTACGATGAAAATCCACGAATAAAATTTTAAAGTGAAAAGTGTGTCCACGTGTAAGGCATCATGAATGTAGGTTCAAACCAACCACGCTTCCACTGTGCCACTCTGATACCAAGGGAAAACATGCTCGCATACAATATCACAGCAATTGTATACGAGGGGAATATCATGAATCTAAATTCCATAACTTCATCATTCATGACTCCAGCCATCCAATAGGGAAAGAGAGGATAAGACATAAGTGTATAGAGCAACACAAATTTAAATCACTTACATTTAAATCTCTATAAACTGAACTCACACTTCTAATGTCCACCCTAATGTGTCGTCCTTGTAATTTTGTACTACTTATTAAAGTCGGCTCTGATACCACTCTATAACGCCCCGAATTCCATTTATATGTAATTCGTAGAACAACATGATCTTTTACTTCATTTCGTACAATTTCATAAGGAAATTAAAACTTTTTATTATACACATTGTTTATTATAGAGTACACAGCGAAAATTAAATAAAATACATCATGGAATACAACTCTAACATAAATCACGGAAATAATTTTCAACATCAATTCTTTCTTAAGTCCTTGTCAATCCAATTCCTGCACTGAAAATCTGTGAGCACGTAAGTTGCTTACAACCGACACAATGTTATAAACAGCGATCATCTCTATGCTGTATTATAACGAAATCTCTTACTTTAGCAAATACAAACTTGAATGTATATTAAAGTATAAAAGAGTGACTATCCTAAACATGTCAGTGTATGATATGACTTAATGCCTAATGCAGATGTTATACTACAATGACACTAATGCATACTTGTTTGGATTCTATGCATCCCATTCTACATAGGTCCGAGGGTAAGCACGTATGTACTCCACATCATAGGGTTTAGTCCCTCACCATGAAAAGCTACTCGGTAACAAAATCAATGTTTAGACACTCCACGCGTACGGGTTCCAGCCCAGAAAAATATTAGAGATCTGCCTCCAACCCGCCCAACTAATCATGATCCCAGAATCCATCGCCCGATCAATCATAATCCCGGATTTAATTGATGCTTGTCTCGCTCCGCAAGCAACCACAGTCTCGGAATCCACTACCCGACTAGGTCTATAGTCCTAGAATTCACCGCCCGACTATATAGACGAGCCTCACTTACGTTTGCCCAAGTTTTATTACATCTTCCCTTACTGCCTAATCCTAAAGTTTAAACATAAATAAATTATACCACCTAGAGTTATCTTATCCTCCTACTGGTCTTACACAAAAATACCGAGAATGACAACCCATATTGGCCACTTCTCAAATCAATTATTCATTTTTAATATTTTCCGATACCTGGGTCTCACTAAGCCTTTAGAATCAACATCATTTCATGTTTAACAACTTGGGGTTCTCATACCCTTATAACTCATGTTCTCAATTTCATGTTTTCACATTCTCAACTTCATTTATTCATATTTCATTCAAAACCTTCGTTTATTCTTACTTATTCATTAGGAAGTAAAATATCAAACTATTCATTTTCACAACTCTTTCATAATCTTCTAAACTTTCTCAATACAAAGTTAATTAAGATTTAAAACACAATCTCTTTGAGATTCATCATTTTCCTTTTATTTATTTTAAACCAATTTTTAACATCTTTAATCATATATATATATATATATATATATATATATATATATATATATATATATATATTTCTTGAGTTCAATCTCATCTATTACATGAATACTAGTAATTTACATGTGTGATGCACGTTTTAATAAATTTTGTTTTAAAAAAATAAAAATTCTGACATTAGGGAAGATTTGAACCTGAAACCTCCTTCATATTAGTTATGAACGTGCGTTGCACATGTTGGTAGATTTACAAATGACACTAAGGTCTGCTCCCATTATAATATTAGAGATGATCTCTATTTTTCCAAAAATATAACTTAAAAATAGTGAGAAAATACTCTCAATTGTTCTCTTAATAATTTAAAATTCTTATATGATTTTCCCCCAATTTTAAAGACTTGAAAAATCTCAAAATAAAAATTAAAACTTAAAAGAGGACACATGGATACGAACCCGAGATCTCAAGCAACAGAGTGTAGGACCAACCACTAGGCCAACTCTCAATTGTGCATACAAATTCTTTGTATTTATTAAATATCCAAATACAACCCCTCACTACATTTTTTTAAAAAAGAAGCAAAACTGAGCCAATTCCCTAGCTCAAACCCGTGACCAGCAAGACCCCCAAGGGCGCTTCATAGCGGCGCGCCGCGCGTGGCCCACGCACTAGCCACCAAGGCCAAGGCCCATCACTGATAATATATGGGTTAAAAATCTTATAACTTTATTCTCTGTTTATACCCGAATTTTATTCTTTCAATAATTTTCAATTTCCAATATCCTTTCTCAATTTGTTTGCTCATAAAACATATTCATAAGTTTACAGAAATAATTTTTCGTAAATTTTATTCATATTAGCATCAAGTCATTCCCAATTTCACTCAAATAATCTCTTTTATAAATCTAGTATTAAAATAACCACTTTTATGCATACAAATACAAAATTCTAATCATGGTTTAACATGATACTTAAATAGAAATTGAATTTAACAACTTAATTTTATCATGATGAAACTTCTATTAAGCATACAACAATTTTCATGTTTTATTTCTACCAACATTCTAAATATCAACACCATATTCATCACAACAATCAACTAAAACTCATACAAGATATTAATTTCAACATCAATTTTCTACACATGCATACTACCATATTTTTAGAAAGTTCAAGAAATCACCCACCCATATGAAAATTTTTACAAGAAAATACAACTCTTAGAATGCCTTCCACTTTGCCTCGAAATTCGTGCCCAAGAGAAAAGCCTCCACATCCATCAAGCTTCAGCAGCAACAGGAGCCTTTCAATTTTATTTATTTATAATTTTAGTTTTGGTTTGCTTTTGTTGTTTAGGAATGGGAGGGGTAGGATAGTTTTATAAAGGGGGGAATTATTAAATATATTAATTAATCCCTAAAACACTTAATTACCCACTAATCTTACTTAAGAACTCCACTCACCTCTTCCTCTCCCCCACTCACCCCATGAATGCAGCCGGCCACCCACTCCCAAAATATACAAACACGTGCACGTGCGTACCACGTGCACACCACATATTAATATTTTTATTTAAAATTAAAAACATGTATAATATATAATATGTATTTAAATGAAACTAGTTTAATTTAATTAAAAATTAGAGCCTTCATGCACCAATAAAATAAACACACACATTTCGTAAATTTTATTTTTTGAAAGAGGATACATCCGACACGTGCACCGTAAACACGTGCGTCGCTCATAAAATAACCAATATTCAATTACAAAGATCGATTTTTATCAACAGGGATATGTTTATAAATAATCAAAATAGAACATACGAAAAATATTGATTTTGATAATGTTACGGATATTTTACGTAACGAAAAATATACGTAATCGACACATGTATTGAAAACACGTGTAATGTACGTAAAACCTAAGGATTAAAATAATTGTTTGAGTTGGCTAAAAGTAGGATAAAAATAAATTTTGAGCTAACGGAAAACATGTAAATAATCGGAATATAAAATATGTATGATATTTAGATAAAAATACGTTACAAATATTACTCGTAACAGTACAAAATATATGTGCATAACACCCATGGGCAAAATTGTCATAACTCTATTTTGTGGGGTGTTACAGACCCTAAAGCCATCTCAGATTCCTTTGCGAACATGGACCTCATCTTAGAGCCTCGAAATGGCACTCCGACCACGAGGCCGTCGCAGATTTCTCCGCTGAACATGGTCTTCATCTTAGTGCCTCAAAATGGTGATCCGACCCCGAGATCGTTGCAAATTTCTTTACTAAACATGGCCCTCGTTTTAGCACCTTGAAATGGTGCTCTGACCACGAGGCCATTGCGGATTTCTCCTCTAAACATGGTTATCATCTTATGCCTTGAAATGGCACTCAAACCTCGAGACCATCGCGGATTCTCTCCGCTAACATGGCCCTTGTCTTAGCACCTCAAAATGACGCTCCTACCACGAGGCCATCATGAGTTTCTCCATTAATATGACCCTCGTCTTAGCGCATCGAAATGGCACTCCGACCCCGAACCATTGTGGGTCCCTCTCGTAAATGTGGTTCAAAATGATATTCCACTCGTGAAAGGCCAGTTCAACTGGCCCCGTGAAATTCGATTCATTCAATGAACAAGTTGACAAGGAAAATTACTTTTTATTGAATGAGAAATGATTACAAGATTGGTGGTGGCTAGACTGCAATCGGAAAATCAAACAAAAAACAAAGATAGCTATGCCTAAACCCTCCTATAGTCACCTCGTATTTCAACACAAGCCGTCGCTGATGGTCCACGTGCAGAAAAGGCTTCTTAGGCAAACTTTGAGCAGAAAGCGACAGTTGGTAGACCCAAGAACAAATATTTGCTCTAGAATCTCTCCCCGATGGCAAGCTCTACATTCTGGATACCACATCAGTGTACATGGAAGTATGAAGAGGATGAAGAAACCCCTGAGGGGAATCAACATCCAACCTCAACCTCCTGGACCACCAAAGGATAATTCGTTCGATATCGGGCTTTGAAATCGAAGACGTGCATTAGATCTCAGAAACTGAAATATACTTGAAGGTGTCCAATAGGGGTTACCCCAATCCTCTCAGGGCTCCTCCGAATCTATGCTTCCAGCAAGAGAAGCACCATCCGGGTTGAATGCCCCCGAGTCCTAAAGAGACACAATCAAGTAAGACTCCGTCTCTCGGAACTAGGGGAGTGGAACTTCATATTTTGGATGTAAAAAAACTTGAGGCAAGTAGCACGGAGTAGTGCGACCAGACGCCGATCCCATCTGGGTTGAATGTTCGGACAGTAGGGCAAGCTTGCTCTGAACGACCTGTCCCCATCGGCATTGACTCTCGGATTGCCATTCCGGGCACTCGACAAGGTACCCCATGGGATGTTAGCCATCAAAAGGGTAAAGCAATTGGATTATGAGTCAGTTGATTGAGAATGGAGGAAAACCAGACGCCGATCCCATCTGGGTTGAATGTTCGGACAGTAGGGCAAGCTTGCTCTGAACGACCTGTCCCCATCGGCATTGACTCTCGGATTGCCATTCGGGGCACTCGACAAGGTACCCCATGGGATGTTAGCCATCAAAAGGGTAAAGCAATTGGATTATGAGTCAGTTGATTGAGAATGGAGGAAATTTATACGCATTCCATGGCCATACTCCTTGGTCATTTCAAACTTCCCCACTTATTGCGGTCAACGTTCCAAATTCCAATGTCTACAGCCACGATGATTCCCAACAAGGGTGACGTAAGCAAGCCTACGTGGTGACTCGCGTTATCATTCAAAAGCAAGGGCATGATTGACATCACAGACCAACATCTCTGGGAAGGGGGTTCGAGGTTTTTGTTTCCCTCAGCTTCGGAAGCCCGGGGTGAGTGTGCAATTCTAAGTCAGAAGACGAAAAACCAAGGGGTTCAAACATATGTTATTTCATCGATAAAAATAAAGGTACAAGTGCGGTGGCCAGTCCGCGAAAAGGTGAAAAATCAGAAAGAATCTAAGCCCACTACTTGGAAGAAGACCAAGACAGGAGCAAAAGGACCTTTTTCGACCTCGGCATCTGGGTCAATCAGCTTATCGTTAGCCATAGCCACTCCCCCAGCAGTTTCGGCGACCTCCCCGATCCTCGCATCGATACATAAGCTCCCGAGGTTGAGGTCCGAATACATAGTTTAGACATGATCAAGGGCACGACCATACCAATCATCTTGGGCTCGGATCACTTGCAGAATGGTGTTGCCCTTTGACATCTTCTTCTCCCTCGCTTGCCATGCCAATCTTTCCTCGACCAGCTTTTCCTTCTCCGCTGATAGTTCCTCCTGAGCCTTCTTCTCCCTTGCCAGGTCCTCTTTCAGTCCGTTTATTGTCTGCCGATGTAATGCCCCGTAAATTTTCAAAGAGTATACTATATAATATATATATATATGGTGATTGTATATATATATATATACTTTGGAAAAAAAAACATGGCAGATTGTATATATATACATTTGGTAATTATACGGGATTAATGGTGAATAAATGTGCTTGAAAGGTGGGGGGCCCACGTGGAAAGAGAACACACATTGTGTGCTGTTTGTGTATAGCCAGTTGACTTTGGTCAATAGGGTGGCATGGATTTCCGTGGGGGCCCACCATTTGCTCTTGTGTAACGTGTGTGTGCACGGGAGTAGCTAAGAGTGTGTTTATCCCATATCGATAATAAAATATAATAAAATAATATATAAATAGTAATAGCCAAGGATCAAGAGTCACCTAATCGGTTAACCAACTTTTGAGAGGCAGCCTGTGGTGGGTAGTTGTACTACATAGTATCTAATTTGTCTTATAAATTGTATAAATTGTCTAAGCTATGGGCAAGGGCGTTACAGCCGAAGGTCCCTGGTCCGACCCAACAATTCCTTCTCACCCACCTTGCCCACCTGCGAGTGCTTGAGGAGCACATCTAGCCTCCGCCTCAGCTTGCCCCCGCTGATGGCCACCTACAAGAAAATGAGAATACTTAGCCAAGTAAAAAGATGTGGGCCAAAAAGCTAGCGAACAGGTCCCTCACCAAAATGGAACCCTCACCAAAATGGAAGCCTGAGCCCAGCGAGCGTAAACCTCACCATTTGAATCTTTCGCCAGAGACTTCCTGTCATAGGGAGTGGCAAGGTGGTTGACCTGCAGAGCACTGGGGCGGACAGTCATCAATTTCGCCTCTGTGATAGACCAGGAAGGCACCCATACCATGGTCGGCGATGGAGTTTTCAGGGTCACCATAGCCTCCTTCGAGGATGCGACCTTATGTTCGGGGCCTCCTTCTTGACATCCTCGGACGCCTTGTTCCTCATGTAGTTGGCGTCCTAGGCTATCCTCTTCTTCGAAGGTTCCTCCGATCCCAGGGGAAAAGGACGTTTCTGCTTAGGTGCTTTGGCTTCTGCAACTACCTAGGGGTGTCAAAAAATACCATAATACCGTATCGTACCGTTCCATACCGAATATTACCGAAAACTCGGTAATACCATACCAAAATCTTGGTATTGTACCGTACTGAGATTATATAGTATATCGGTACCCAGTATTGATATCGTTGGTATACCGTACCATACCAGGTATATTTAATATATGTGATTTAATTTATTATGTTAAAGGTAATGTAGTTTGAAGTAATACAAGTGTTATTAAGATTGCTATATTTTTTACTGAGGAAAAGAATTCTTTGATGATATAAGTTCATATACATATGTAAGTATTAAAATGCAAAAGCCTCCTTAACCAAAAAACAAAATGATTAAGAGTTGGAGCAACAACCAAATTCTCTATTATTCTCCACCATATTCTCATTAATCCCACACTTGAAATTGCAATTATAGTAACAGCAAAGTAATCCCAACTATGAATGCAAGCATGCAATATAATGCATCTCCATCAATATACTATCATAGTCTAGTTTTGCTTATAAATATCCCTACAGTACCCTAATAACGTTTCAAAGTTATCTTCTTCGAGCAAGTTCTATTTTTGTTAATTATAATGCTGTTAACTATTTTACAATGTTGTTTGACATGTATGGATGAATATAGGAAGGAATTATACCTACCATATTAGATGGTTGCATCATCTCCTTGAAAATTAGAGAAATTTCATACCTTGTTAATTGTGTAGCATATGGTCAATAATTTTCTGCGAATATATGGGTAGGTATGTGTGTTGGTGTAGGGTGGGTGTCTAATTCCTGTTGATATGATTAGGAAAAATATTATGATGTTTTTGTTTGCATTATTGGTCAACCAACCCTAAAAAAGGAAGTATATTAACCTTATTAACGGAGAAATCAAATCTCTTATTAAGGACCGGACAACAACCAAGTTACATCTAAAATTGCTACAGGGTTGATGGTTCAAGACTTCAAGTATCTGTTTATTCACTAATCAGATATATAAACTTCAACTCAACTGAAATTTTCTTTTTTCTTTTTATGGTCCGGTACTACAGTGACATTACCATTACCGTACCGATATTTCGGTATTACCAAACTCGGTAGTACTGAAATCTTGGCATGATGATGGTAGAGAAATTTATTTAGCACGTATCCCAGTATGGTAGATGGTAGAGCAATGATGGTACGGTATAGATAGGTATACCACCCCTAAGACTACCTTCGTCTGCACCTCTGTCCTCGCTCTCACCTCCTCCTCGGCCTTCGCCCTCGCCTCCGTCTCAACCTTGAGAGTTGCACGCCTAGCCCTCAGAAACCATGGTTGTTTGTCAGAGGGAAAGGAGGCAGGAGAAACAATGATGCGGGGACAATAGTGGAGAATTAAGTCAATAAGAAATGAAGGACAAAGCAGACTATATATATTAGAAAGAGGACGTTGGATGCTGTGCAGACACGTGATGTCACACGAGCATGCACGAGGAGAACGTCGGCACATTTTCTCGAAATGGCACTCCGACTCTGAGGACATTGCAGATTTCCCGGACAAACACGACTCTCATCTTCTCACCTCGAAATGGTGCTCTGACCTTGAGACCATCACAGATTTTCTCTGCTAACATGATCCTCGCCTTAGCACCTTGAAATGGTGCTCCAACCCCGAGGCCATCGCTGATTTCTCCACAAACATGGCTGTCGTCTCCCCACCTCGAAATGGCGCTCCGACTCTGAGACCATCGCGGGTTCTCTTCGCCAACATGGTCCTCATCTTGGCACCTTGAAATGGCGCTCTGACCCCGAGGCCATAGTGGATTTCTCCACTAACATGGACCTCGTCTTAGTGCCTCGAAATGAAGCTCTGACACTGAGGCTGTCGTAGATTTCTCCACTAACATGACCCACATATTGACGCCTCGACACGGTGCTCTGAACCCAAGGCCATCGCGGATTTCTCCGCTAACATGGCACTAGTCTTAGCACCTCGAAATGGCACTACGATCCCAAGGTTTTTACAGATTTCTCTGCTAACATGTCCCTCGTCTTAGGGCCTCAAAAGGGTGCTCCGACCATGAGGCCATCGCGAACTTCTCCACAAACATGGCCCTCGTCTCATTGCCTCGAAATGGCATTCCGACCCCGAGACCATCGCGGGTTTCTCCACTAAAACGGTACTCGTCTTCGTGCCTCGAAATGATGCTCCCACTCCGAGGCCATCACTGATTTTTCTGCTAACATTGTCCTCATCTCAGCTCCTTGAAATGGTGCTCGAACCCCAATGCCATCACAGATTTCTCCCCAAACATGGCCTTCGTCTCCTCACCCCATAATGGCTCTCTGACTCCAAGACCATCACGGGTTCTTTCCACTAACATGGTCCTCGTCTTGGCACCTCAAAATGTCACTCTAACTCTGAGGCCATCGTAGATTTCTCCACTAACATGGCCCTCGCCTCAGCGCCTCAAAATGGCACTTCGACCATGAGGCCATCGCGGATTTCTCCGCTAACACGACCCTCGTCTTGATGCCTCGACACGGTGCTCTGACCTCGAGGCCATCTTAGATTCTTCGCTCACATGAACCTCATCTTAGCATCTCAAAATGGTGCTTCGATCCCGAGGCCATTGTGAATTTCACTGCTAACATGGCCCTGTGTCTTAGCGTCTCGAAAAGGCACTCCAACCCACGACTGTTGTGAAATTCTCTGCAAACATGGCCCTCATCTCCTCACTTCGAAATGGCACTCCAACCTTGAGACCATCGCTGATTTCTTCGCTAACACGTTTCTTGTCTTCGCTCCTCAAAATGGTGCTCCCACTTTGAGGCCATCGCAGGTTTCTCTGCTAAAATGGTCCTTGTCTCAGCACCTCGAAATGGTGCTCCGATCCCAAGGTCGTTGTGGATTTATCTGCAAACATGGCCCTCATCTCCTCTCCACGAAATGCTGGGTTCTGTCCGCTAACATGGTCCTCGTCTTGGCGCCTCGAAATGGCGCTCCAAAACTGAGGTCGTCGCGGATTTCTCCACTTACATGGCCCTCATGCTAGTGCCTTGAAATGGCACTCCGACTCTGAGGCTATTGCGTATTTCTTGGCTAACACGAACCTCGTCTTGATGCCACGACACGGTGCTCCGACCCCGAGCCTGTCACGAATTTTTCTACTAACATGGCCCTCGTCTTAGTGCCTCGAAATGGCATTTCGACCCCGAGGTCGTTGCGGATTTCTCCGCTAATATGGACATCATCGTAGCACCTCAAAAAGGTGCTCATCCCCTAAGGCCGTCGCAGATTTCTCCCATAACATAGCCCTCATATGGACGCCTCGAAATGACACTCCAACTCTGAGACCATCGCGGGCTCTCTCCATCGCAGGCTCTCTCCTCCAACATGGTCCTCGTCTTGGCACCTCGAAATGATGCTCTAACCCCGAGGCCATCGTTGATTTCTCCACTAACTTGGCCATCATCTGAGCACCTTGAAATGGCACTCCGACCTCGAGGCCATCTCGGATTTCTGTGCTATCACGGCCCTTGTTTTGATGCCTCGACACGGTGCTCCAACCCAGAGGCTGTTGCATATTTCTCCGTTAGCATGCCCTCATCTTAGAACCTCAAAATGGTGCTCCAACCCCAAGGCTGTGGTAGATTTCTTCGCTAACATGACCCTCGTCTTAATGCCTTGAAAAGGTGCTCCGACCTCGAAGCCATCACTATTTTCTCTGCTAACAAGGGTCTCTTCTGGATGCCTCGACACGGCGCTCTGACCTTGAGGCCATCTCGGATTTCTTTGCAAACACAGTTCAGGCTTCGGGCCTAGTCCCTCAGCAAAGTACTTCGAATACAAGGATCGCACTAGATGCCTCGTCACTCGGGTCCGGGAGCTCGGGAGTATCCCAACTCCGTCCCAGAAAATCAGTCCATTTGCCAGCACGATTTTCCCTACGAGTTACCTACTCCTCGAAGATGACCGAGCACTCGCCTACGAGAGTAGGGAGATTATGATGTGGGTAAAAATCGTGGATAACCCCCACCGTTCGATCCCAGTGTAGTTCCCAAGGTTATGGGGCCAGAATCACAACTTCACGGGTCTTCCTCTGGCCGGCCACTTCAAATCAGCCCACTAAGTGAAAGCTAATCAGCCATACATGGTCAATAGTCAAATCTCGAGAACCAGGGAATTAACAGCTCAATCTTATACCTAATCATTGGAATCTTTTTAGGCAACCATGAATCTTTCCATAACAAATTCCTACTGCCATATAAATACAGGGCCCACTCCACTGTTACCAGGTAATCTCATTTTTGTCACCTAATCCAACTTTAAACTCTGTTTTACTAACTTGATCGTCGGAGGACTTGTCACCGGGAATACTCCCAATGTTTCTGGGTAAGATTTACGACTGAGATCTGTGTTTCCTCTCCATCAAAAGAATCCACTATCTGTTGCTCCCACACCCGAAAAATATCAGCATCACCTACCATGCAAACTTTTTTTTTTCTAATTCCTTGATACTGTGATACACGTACCTGCATGCATAAGAACGATTAATGCATGCATGGAACATGCATCTAGCCTTCATACTTCTGCGCCCATGTAATGGTTTATGTAGTTTGACCAAATATACGATGATTTGTTAAACTTGTTGATGATGCGAATATGAAGTTCCAAGATTGATGAGATTTAGAAGATGCATTGTAGTTGACACCTTATAACTCTTTCGCAATAAGTCTCGCCGTTAATTATGTTTATATCCACCTCTGTACGCTAATTTGTTCACCAATGCATGCTTCCTTACTGGTAACTTGATTAACTCTTTGGATTCCTAAGAAAGAGTTGGTAACAATTAATTTTGCTGAGGTGGTGTTGATTCCTAAGAAAGAAGACTACCTGCGGGTGGGAGATTTCTACCCTATTAGTCTCCTGAACTGCTCAGTTAAGATTATCACCAAGACCTTGGCTAATAGGTTGGGAAGGTGATGAATGGACTCATTAGTAATGAGCAAACGGGGTTCATTAAAGGACAGTGTATTCAAGACAGTATGGTCACGACTGAAGAAACTATCCATCACTGCCATACGTCAAATGCTAAGAGTTATCTCCTGAATTTGGACTTTGAGAAAGCATATGACTCGGTTGAAGGGAATGTCTCCTGGAAGCGCTGGATGGAAGAGGATTTAGGGTTAAATGGATCAGATGGATCCACACATGCCTCACCACCAGCAGAACTGCTATTTTAGTGAATGGGGTCTCGGATCATCCTTTTTCGTGTAAACAGGGACTTAGACAAGGAGATCCTCTCTCCCCACTCCTCTTCACCATAGTGGCACACGTTTTGTGGTCCATGATGGCTAACTACAGTAGGGCCACCTGGATCTCGTCGGTGGCCAATGGAGTCAATCGTCAGGGTTGCTCTATCCTCCAATATGCAGATGATACTCTACTATTTGGAAATGGCAATCTTGGGGAAACTACTGCTTTCAAATGAATTCTTTAAAGTTTTGAAGCTTGGTCTGGACTCAGGGTCAACTTCCACAAAAGTGTTCTTATCCCCATTGCCCTTACTACAGAGGAGGCACAAGAGCATGCAACGATTCTCAACTGCTCCATCGAGAGTTTTCTCATTAAATACCTAGGGTTACCGCTAAGACCGGGGAAACTAAAGAAGGTGGACTGGTTACCTATCATTGACCGTGTGGAAAATTGTCTTGCTGGATGGAAAGGTAAAGCTTTATCCTTGGGAGGTAGAGTCACGCTTATTAATGCAGTTCTCTCTAATCTTCTTACTCATTATTTGTCCTTTTTCGAAATGCCACGTTGGGTTATCCAGAGAATTGATCGAACTCGAAAATGGTTTCTATGAAAAGGGCAAGTCCTGATAGAGGCGGATATCACCTCATCAGATGGGAAAAAGCTTGCATGAAAAAGATACACAAGGGTCTAGGTATTATTGACTGCGAGATAAGAATCTGGCTCTCTTAGAAAAATGGTGGTGGAAAGTCTTCCACCCTAATGGAGAAGGATGGCAGTATTTTGTTCAGATATATCTGCATGGGAATGGGACGAGAAATCTGGATTTCAGGGTAGGCCTTCGCGTTTCCTAGATCGCCCAGGCCTATGATCCCTCATTAGCTGTGTGATGTTGTCTATTGGGAATGGCAGACTCACCAAATTTTGGTGGGATAAGTGGAGTGGCGATCACACACTTAGAGCCATGTTCCCTGATTTTTATGGCCAAGCATCATAACCGCACTGCACGGTGACCGCAGCACGAAGAAGAAGTTCTTGGAAACCGGCCTTTAAACATCCCCTTGACCTGGGCTCCCAGCATAGGCTCATGGAATTTCAAACCTATATAGCCAGCACCGGAGTTATATGCTTACAAGGTCCCGATAGGAATTCTTGGGGACTGGAAAAGAATGACACATTCACGGTTCGCTCCATTTATAACCGTATTCACTTTAGAGGATGTAGCCCGAGTTGGTAGGGCGTGGTTTGGAAGGTGAAAACCCCGCTGAAAGTTAAAATTTTCCTCTGGTTGGTGCTGAATGACGCAATATTGACTAGAGAGAACCTTTCTAAATGCTAACTGAATTTGGACTCTACCCGTGGGTTCTGCAATGCTGTCCCTGAAACTAGAGACCATCTTTTTTCTAGATTGTCCCAGGAGCAAAGTAGTCCTGGTGGAGGTACTTAGTGCCCTGGGGACGAATGAGTACCCTAGTAAGTATGAGGATCTGTGGGTAGGTCCAAAGTTCACTAATGAGAGACGAACGATGAGAGAAGCTTGGTTTATCACTATCGTCGCTACGACCTGGGATCTTTGGCTAGACAGGAATAATTGTTACTTCCATGGGACTTGTAATAGTATTTCTAGTAATTTGACTCACATTATGCATCTTATTTTCTTTTGGAAAAATGTTGCCGCGGTAGGTCCTAGGGGAGGATCGCGAACGTCTTCCAGGTGGAGGAGTACGATGATAATGAAGTCGAGATTGGGCCGACGCTAGATTGAAGGATGTGCAATGTCTGTCAAACATTTACTGTTATGTGATCCCCACCACCCCAGGGTTTTGTTGGGGGGAGTAGATGCTTTGATGTACTTTGTTTGCTTGGATGCATGTATGTTTTGTACCACATATGCATTCATGTTTTGTACCATGTATGTTTTTGCCCCATCCCCCATGTTTGGGGTGAATTTAGGTATTTTTGTTGTATTGTAGATTCTTGTACTTAGCTCAGTACTCTGAGTTTGTTTTATTAACTCCTTATTAATGAAAAAGGGTGGCCATACTCCACCTTTCTCTTCAAAAAAAAAAAGAAACTTGATTAACTCTTTTGAGTTTTAACCTGTAACAATTAGGCATGAGCCCATCTCATCCTTCACAGCTTGCTCCTGCTGAAATTGAAGAAGAATTACATATGCCCTCTCTAGAACCAATGTACAATACATGTTCATGAAATGCACTAGCTGCTGGATGGAATCAGGTTTTCAACTTTATCACACTTGTACTGCTCCTCAATGCTAGGGATCATCGCCAAGCTTATTTACGTGCTATGAACTACAAATACAATATAGTAATGGTAAATCCTGCATAGATCTAGATAGTATAGGAGAGACTGGCTATATATAGGATGACATGGTTTCCCACAATCTTATGGACTTACTAAACAAGATAAATTTTGATCATGTCCATAATTTGAAACTTAATGTGCATAAAGAAAATGAGTTCCAAATATGGTTAAGGATATAAGAATCAATAAAAAATAACTAGAAGGCATTTAAAAAATACTTTGGACAATCATCTTACTATAATCTGAGCCATCAATTGGTAAAGCCAACTTAGGACATATGTGGCCCAAGGTGTGTTTTTTTTTGGATTAAAACTGTGGGTTAAAAGTCTTGGTACTTCATTAATAAGAAATTAACAAAACAAATAACCAAAGTACATTGGAGAATACAATCCGTGGCTAAGTCATTGTACAATAAACTAAGTGCAAACTCTAACATATAATTAATACATTGACAAGTATAAGTGATTAGTAACCACATTCATATTTAAACTACCAAGATTTAGCCTTCAGCCCTCCTTGGTTATGCCAACACCTTAGTAAATCAAACCCCAAATTTCAAATGATCGAATGTCCTTCTCGAAGCAAAACTTCAAAGAGGAGGTGAGTAGCACATTTCCTACTCCACCAAGACTCACATAAGCAACCCAACACCAATTACTAGCATCGTCTGTGATCTTCATGTCATCAGCAAGCTCAATAAAAATTGCTACAACCACGAGACACAAGTCAAACGGCACCAAAATCTACAGTGGTTGCATGTCAACTAATCCACCAAGCACCAACAGTTTCCCTCAACTCACTACCCAATTTATTTTCCTTCAACTCAATAACCAATTTATTGTGGTTGCATGTCTATTAACCTTTCTTGGTTGCACCAATATCGATCAAGTTGTCCAATTTAGCGCATAAACTCCATGAATTACACCAAAATTACCCAATTTGATCTGATTTAGTGCCCTCCCCTCCATGGCTACACCGACATCGATAAACCCGATTTAGTGTCATAGCCCCCCTTTGGTTCCACTAACATTGAACAATTCGATCCCTACTAGTGGCCTAGATCTCATTGGTTGCACCAATATCGGTGACCATCAATCAAATCAAGGTAAAAATAGACGATCCGTGCCTTCAAATCTTTGGAATTCATGGTGAATACCATGATCCTCCAAACCTTTAAAACCCATGATGAATACCATGGTCTTCCCAACCTTTGTAATCCATGGTGAATTACCACGATCACTTCTAAGAAAATCCAAAATATGTAGTTCTATGGTAAAAACCACAATCCACACCCTCAATTACCCATTCTTGGAAGATCCATCTAACACGAGAAAAGATTTCCCCCCCCCCCCCCCCCCCCCCCCGCATCAAATTCGGTCGGTCATCCCCCCATGACAATAAATCAGGCAAGCATCCCAAAATTCCGCTTCCAAAGCTTTCCATTCTATTCAATGGAAGCACCACCAAGATTAAAACTCAACAATCCTAATTTTTAATTTGAAAAAAATATTTCAAAGACAAACCCAAAAAATGAGATATGAGAGTGATCATCCATCTTCGGAGGTCGTCGCCGACTCGAAGGATCACCATGAGGGTGGCCATAGCCGACGATAGCCCATTGGTTCTGAATGGAGTCCAAATCTATTGCTCCTCCAAAATCAGCCTTCTACCTTACTATCTCTCTTTGAATTTTAGGGTAAAAAGAAGAAGGAATAATAATAATTATAATAATAATAATAAATATATATGGGGAAGGGAGGAGCAAGAAGCTGTCACCGGCGAGCTCCTCCCCTCCTCGACCTATTCTCTCAAAAATCGGAGGGAAGGGATGAGAGTTGGCAGGCAAAGGGAAGTAAAGGAAGGAAGAAGGTTAGAGGACTGAGAAAGAAAAAAGGGGAATGGGAGGGTGTTGCTATGATTTGGAAGTTGGACAAGGGAAGAGGAGCGCTTTTCTCTATAGAATTTTGAGATAGAGAAAGGGTTTCCCTTTATATTGCATGGCCCAAGGTGTTATTGGATATGTAATTGTATTGGTTTATGATATTTCGGGTAAAGTCTGTACTTTTGTATATTTCTTATATACTGGGCATTCTATCCAATTAAGTAAGATAACATTTTGATCACATCTTCTCATTTTCATGGTATCAGAGCCCCCAAATCAAGTAACTCCCTAGCTTCAATCCACCTCCTCACCCAACCACAGCTTCACCGTAACTCCACCACCGACTTCTCACTAATCACACCTCGCTGCCCTCACTTTGTTGATTCCGTCACAGCTCATGGGTTTTCAGCCGTGCTCTCCTTTTTGATGACTTAAAGGTCGATGACCCAGTTTCACTAGACTCTGATGTCCACTAACTGAACCATCTGATATATCCTGAAGATATTACTATATAATAGGAGTTGTACGGTCTAACTTGGAAAAAAAAGTTGTGCTTCAATCAGATCACCCAAGCTCGATACTCATACTTGTTGCGCTGCTAGTTGTGGTTGACTGCCCAAAGTGGTAGTTGACTGCTAAGGACTTCCAACAAGTCAGATAGCAAATTTGGTTGATTGCTCTTTAATGCAATCAACTGCTCCCTATGCTTACTGTTGATTCCTGCTTGCTGTTGCTACTTGTTTTTCTTCCACATTCATTTTGAATCATCTTCTCGCTTCACCTGTCTTCTTTTCTCATCGAATCTAGTAAGTAAGACATAAGCCCAAAAATCTCCATATTGGATTGCATAGTCATGCTTCCACACTTGTGTGATTAATCGCCTCTAGACTCTTTCTGTTTCTTCTTGGAAACAACCTGGTTAAGTGTTATACCTCCACATGTTAGTTCTCCAACTGTATGTCCATTTTCAAGGCCTTACCCCAGTAGGCATCAACATGAAGGCACCACTCTCCGCACGAATCCACCTACCCCGAGGCACTCTCCAACTCCCGACGATGTTCGAATGTCATGATCTTGCTTCAGTGATTCTAGTGGTGGCAAACTAAATAATGCTATAGGAACGTAAGGCTTAGAAATACTTGGCCAAGATTTTCAGTTTTCATAAAGCTGGTAGACGTGTTGACTCTGCCCAATACTCTTGTTTCCCCTCATCACCTAGATGTCCTTCCCAAACTAATAGAACTCCACCTCAAGATGTGTACCTACAGTCCTGTACTTTCAGAGTTATCAAGGATATTAGATTTTTTGTATCAAAGGATATGCATGACCTTCTCTAGTGTGTACCACTTTCCGTCTGATATCTCCAACTCAATTGTTCCCTCACCCACTACGTCACAAATCCCACTAGTCTTCGTTCTAACACAACGATCTATTGTAGCATTGTAAGTTGAAAATCTCCCTCTTGGAGCAAATGTGAGAAGAACTACCTGAATCAAGAAACCAACCAGAATCTACATCTAAAAAATTTAAAACAAGAAGACAGTCTAAGTTGTCACCTAATTTAGTGGCGCTGACTACGTTGACACCCCTCAGACTACACCACTTGTGACAGTGTCACTTGTAATGCTCAATCCATCTGCAATGGTGGATACAGACCACATCGTTATGCGCACTATCTCTTCCAATTATAGTACCATCCACCGCCATGCAACTTATAGACGTAAGCCATGATTTCTGATTTTCCTTCCGAAGTTCATCCTCCTTCAAGCCCTTGATCACACCGGCCATCGTGAGTGTCTCCTTGGCAGATTACCTTTGTAGCATGGTGGTTATCAAGTGCTCATACAAATCTGGCAGTGAATATATCAAGTTGAAATTTTTATCCTCTTCGATCAGATCATCTGCATTTATCGCCCTCGGTTCAGATAACACCATATTGAACTCAACTATATGATCTTGAAGAGAAGTACCCTTCCTCATTGACAAACAAAATAGTTTTCTCTTCCAGTACATCCGATACAGTAACGATGATTCCAAGTAGTCAGTTTTGAGTCTCGCCCATAGACTCGCGTGCCTTCCTCTCAAGGAAGTTACACTTGACTTCGTCCCCTAATGACAACCAGATTAAACAAAAGGCTTTCAAATAAATCTCATCCCACTTCTCCTGCTTCATGTCGGTTGGCTTCCCTTCATCTGCTTTTAGGGCAATATGCATGTCATTTTGAATCAGTGCAGCGTACATTCCACCTTCCAGAGATTAGAGTTGAACCTACAATAAACTTCTTGATTTCGTGATCTGATCTGTCATATTCTCCAAGGAACTCGTGCAACCCTACAACCTGATGCTCTGATACTACTTTTAGGATTGTTGCTGAGTTTTGCGATATGATCACTACAAACCACTAAGAACATAGTAGACAAAACCAAACAGACAAAGCACACAATTTTGTTCTAATTTGGCTACGCCTAATCCGAGGGAGAAATAATCGAGATATTATTCAACAAAAGAAGTTACACGAGTTACAACCACTCTCACGAAGAACCTATCTATCTCTCAAGCCTCACCAGAATATACTTGTTATTTACAATAAAGAAAACTCTAAGATGGAGAACTAGTACTTTTGGCACACCTCTTTTTGGAGGCCAATTACAATGTATATATAGAGATGTACAGAAAAACTAGGTTTAATCTTGATACAATAATCAACTGATATATCCTTAAGGGATAATCATACCATAAGAGTCGTACGATCTAACTTGAAGAAGAAGTAGGACTTCAATCAAATCACCCAGACCCGATACTCATACCTGTTGCGCTGCTAGTTGTCGTCGACTGAACAAAGTGGCTTTCAGCTACTACGGACTTCCAGTAAGTCAGATAGTGAATCCGGTCGACTTCTCCTTAATGCAGTCGACTAGTCCCTGTGCTTGTTGCTAATTTATGCTTGTTGTTGCTGCTCCTTTTTCTTCTGCATTCACTTTGAATCTTCTTCTTGCTACACCCTTCTTCTCATCTTATCCAATCTAGTATGAAAGACATAAACCCAACAAATTTGACCTGAAATATGTTGCTATTGCATGATTTGACCTAAAATTTTAGCTATGACCCTTGTATTGCCATGTTGATTCTTGATTTTGATGATTACAACACAATGCAAAGTTGTTGTACTACTTCTCATATATTGTAGGTTGTATCAAAGTTATCATGTATGGCTTCATACAAAGACATACATATTTTGTTGACGAATGATCAAGCAAAGCCACAAGGTTGCACCAAATTGATCAAGCAAGCCACAAGGTTCTAAAGCTGACGAATGATCAAGCAAAGCTTTATACAAAGACAATGGCTAAAGCTTCACTCAAGACTCAAGACTCAAGACTCTAGTCAAGACCAAAGCTTCAATGTATTATAGTTTGTGTGTCTTGTAAAATAAATATAATTTTTCTCTTTGTTGAGTCTTAGATTGATGTACAGCCTTGTCACACACACACACTCACACATAATTTTATAACTGTGTGTTTTACAAATTTAAAGGTCAAAACAGTTTGAACTAGATCAGCTGTTGAGTACCAGTCGACTGTCATTAAGGACCAGTCGACTGAACCTGTATAAAATTCTCTAAACTTCTTCAAACTCTGACCAGTCGACTCATAACGGCAATCCAGTCGACTGTTCAAGCCGTTTCGAAAGTTTAGTGATTTCAAAACTTGTATTTTCGAATTCAAAAAGTTATATCCATTTTTAATCAGTTGTAGGAACTGTTTCTACAACGTTCCAGGGATTCTACTTTATAAATAGAGCCTTAGAATCACCATGGAAAGGTTCCAAGAATTTTTTGAGAAAAAGTTTAAGTATTTTGCTTTCAAAGAAAAAGTTTTTATACAAAGCACTCTAATCTCTAAGTCTTGGCTCTCTGATTTCAGTCCAGCATAACATTAAATTCGTTTTGGACTGAATTCAGAAGTTAACCAAATAGCCACGTACAAAATCACAATCACAACAAGGCTATAGGTTGATTGTAACATCTTTTATTGTTTTCTTATCCTCTCGGTTGGAGAGTAGGACTCTAGCTTGTAGAGTCAGGTTTTCACTCTTGGTGGAAGAGTGGGTTGCTCTCTCTAGGTGTGAGAGAGGACTACGGGTTGGAAAAGGTTTTTGTCTAATGCTGTAGGGTATTCTTGTACATTTTCAAGAATAGTGGAAAATCTCAAGTGGGTTGCTTGAGGACTGGATGTAAGTCGGGAGGACCGAACCAGGATACATCGTGTGTACTCTGTGATTGGAATCTCTGTGGTTGTATCTCTTTGAACTTTTTCATTACGTGCATTTTAGTTTACTCTAAATCTTTCTGATAAGTCAACTGGATATCCATTCTAAGTCGACTGATCAGACTGATATAACAAACGTCTCAAAAAACTCTTCTGGCGAGTCGACTTATCAGACTAGTCTAAAATACTCTTCTACTCTGATGCCCCAGTCGACTGACATCTCTTTTACAGTCGACTGGACAGAAGATAACTTTCAATTCCGCAATTAATTTCTGATACAACACTATTCTCCCCCCTCTAGTGTTCCTTGCCTTGCTTATAGGATCCAACACTTGGTATCAGAGCCTGGTTGAGTGCAATGACAACTACTTCTAATGCAAATCAATACCATGAAGGCCAATCTACACAAAGGCCACCTCTCTTTGATGGAACCAATTACAACTATTGGAAGTGTAGAATGAAGATCTACCTTCAGTCCAATATGGAACATGATGGAAACCGAGTACACTGCTCGTACCATTCCATATGCACAATGGAACGACGACATGAAGTACCAAACAATGAACAATGCAAAGGCGATGAATATGCTATTTTGTGCCCTTACAAAGGAAGAGTTCAACTGCGTGTCCAATGCAACAACCGCACATCAAATTTGGCACACACTCAAGGTAACTCATGAAAGAACAAATAGAGTAAAAGAATCTAAAATATCTGTTCTTGTTCACAGGTTCGAAATGTTCCGCATGAAGGAGAACGAGAATGTGTCTGAGATGATTACAAGGTTCACGGATATCACAAATTCACTTATGGCGCTTGGGAAGGCGTACATTCAAACTAAAATGGTGAGGAAGGTCCTTCGTGCACTAACCCCCGAATGGGAGAAGAAGACCACCGCCATATAAGAGGCCAATAATTTAACACAACTTTCTCTTGAGAATCTTGTGGGAAATCTTATGGCGTATAAGGTACAACTTGAAGAGCACAAGAAGGATCAAGAACCTCAACAAATCGAAGAAGAAGACACTAGCATTCAAGGCCATGTCGGACTCCGAGGATGAAGAAGAAGATGAGGACGAGATTGCCATGTTCACGAGAAAATTCAAAAAGTTCCTAAGGAAAGGTAAATTTAATTCAAAATCTAAGGAATCTAATGAACCTCCAACTTGTTTCAGGTGTAACAAAACAGGTTATATGAAGAAGGATTGCCCACTAGAGAACGCAGAACCTAAGGGAAAGACGTCCAACTTCAAGAAGGACAAGTACACAAAGAACAAGTTCATGAAGAACAAAAAGGTATACCAAGCAACTTGGGATGATAGCGACTCTTCATCGGAAGAAGAAAATGAAGAGACAAACGAGGTTGCTAATGTGTGTTTTATGGCGTCTCAAAATCAAGTAAGTAATGGCTATGACTCTAATGATTTACTTGATGCTTTCAACGAGATTTTTCAAGAACTTAAAAAAGAAAAAATTAGAGTTAAGAACATGGAGAAAGTGAATCAAACACTTTCTCAAGAGAATTTAAATCTTGATAAAGAAGTGAAATCTTTAGATTCTCGTCTTTCTAGTTTAGATATAGATCTTGTATCTCTAAAGAAAGATTATGAAGAGATATCCAAGAATGTATCTAAATTTAATAAAGGAAAGGAGAATTTAAATGATGTTCTACAAAATCAAGTTCAATCCAATAAAAGGTTTGGACTTGGTTTTCAAAAATATGTTGAAAAACTTCATGCTTCCAAGAACACTAGTGTAAATAAACCTGTATCTATTTCTAGTGTTAAGCATAAACTTTATGAGTTTTTTGAAAAGCCTAAAACTATAAGTTTTTATGATAAAGTCAAATCTATAGTTCAGACCAGTCGACTGAACCCACCCATCAGTCGCCTGTCCAGAGGTACTAAGTCTCATTCAACAAGACAAACACGTCAGATAAGTCAACCTATACTACCTCACAGTCGACTGCATATCAGTCACAATTGACTGAAAGGTATAATAAAGTCGACTGGTCAGAGCAAAAATGTATGGGTTCCAGTCAACCTGAGTCCGAAAGATAGAATTTCTTATATTAATTCATATATGCTTACTGTATGTAATTCTGCGAATTATATTTCTGCATATGGTGGAAAATCAAACTCTTCTTGGATTTGGTTTCCCAAAAACTAATCTATTTTGGACCCAATGAAAAAAGTACCGTATTCACATTGAATATTTTATAGGTACCTAAGAGAGATCATTGGATACTTGACAGCGGATGCTCAAAGCACATGACTGGTCATGCCAATCTCCTATCTTCCATTCAAGACATGGTGGAGAATTTGAAAATGGAACGTTTACAGAATATTGCAACAAGAATGGTATAACTCATTCGTTTGCATTTCCTAGAGCTTCACCACAAAATGAAGTGGTTGAAAGGAAGAATAGGACTTTGTAAGAATGTGCACGTACCATTCTTATTGAAAGCAATTTACCTAAGTATTTTTGGGTTGAAGCCGTTGCTACAGCTTGTTATGTTTTAAATAGAATTTTGATTAGGCCGAAGCTAAAGAAAAAATGTTATGAGCTATTTTTTGATAGAATTCCTAAGGTCTCTTACTTCAAAATATTTGGATGTAAGTGTTTTATTCTGAACACTAAGGATAATTTAGATAAGTTTGATCCTAGATCTAATGAGGGTATTTTTATAGGATACTCAAATAGGAGTAAGGCATATAGGATCTTTAACAAGTCAACAATGACTATTGAAGAATCCATGCATGTTGCATTTGATGAATCTCTGTCTTCATCAACTTTAATTGAAGATGATGAAACTGATTCATCACCTTTAAATAAAGTATTACATCTTTAGAGCAAACTAGCCTTGCAGATAAGTCGACCGATAAGGAAGCCAAGTTGACTGTTGTAAATCAGTCGACTGATGGATTGGTCAAGTCAACTGATCCTGTTCTGATGTCTCCAACTTTACCAAAACCTTTTGTTGAAGTTAGAGATCATCCTCATGACTTAATCATTGGTGACATTTCACATGGTATTCACACAAGATCACATGTTAACATGTTTTCTCACACAGCTTTCTTGTCGGATTTTGAGCCGAAGAATATACAAGAACCTTGTAAGAATGAGTTTTGGATGAATACCATGCATGATAAGTTAAACCAATTTATAAGAAATGATGTATGGGATTTAGTTCCATGACCTCCTGATCATACTATAATTGGTACCAAATGGGTATTCAAGAATAAGTTAGATGAATCAGGACAAGTTGTTAGGAACAAAGCTAGACTAGTTGCTCAAGGGTATAATCAAGAAGGCATAGATTTTGATGAAACATATGCTCCTGTTACTAGATTAGAATCAATCTGTATCTTATTATCTTTTGCATGTTTTATAAATTTTACACTCTTTCAAATGGATGATAAAAGTGCTTTCCTTAATGGATTTATAAAGGAAGATGTTTCTGTTAAGCAACCACCAGGTTTCGAACATGGACAATTTCCAAACCACATTTTTAAATTAAAAAAGACTTTATAGGGTCATAAACAAGCACCACGTGCTTGGTATGATCGATTGAAGACTTTTCTTTTAGAAACGAGTTTTGAAATAGGTAAAATAGACACTACCCTGTTTATTAGGAAAATAGAGACAGATATCTTGATCATACAAATATATGTAGATGACATAATTTTTTATTCTACTAATAGTAATCTCTGTCAAGAGTTTGCTAACACCATGAAAAATGAGTTTGAGATGAGTCACATGGGTGAACTCAACTATTTCCTTAAACTGCAAATTAAACAGTCACCAAATGGCATATTTATTAATCAAGAAAAATATGCTAAGGAATTACTCAAACGATTTAACATGGATGGCACGAGTAGTAAGACCACACCTATGGCTACTACCACTATCCTTGACAAAGATGAATTAGGTAAGAGTGTCGATCAAAAACTCTATCGAGGTATGATGGACTCACTCTTATATACAACTGCTAGTAGACTCGACATTATGTTTAGTGTATGTTTGTGTGCTAGATATCAGTCAAGTTCTAAAGAGTCTCACTTAAAAGTTGTGAAACGGATTTTAAGATATATTAAAGGCACGTCTGAGTATGGTCTATTTTATCCACGCACCAATAATTTTTAACTTTTGTCTTATAGCAATGCGGATTTTGCCGGTAGTAAAACTGACTGCAAGAGTACTAGTGGGACATGTCACTTTTTGGGACATTCACTAGTCTTTTGGTGCAGTAAGAAGCAAAATTCGGTATCCCTATCTACTACAGAAGCTGAATATATCACTGCAAGTTGGGCTTGTGCCCATATTTTGTGGATGAAACAAGCCCTATTAGACTATGGTATTTCTTTTTCAAAGCCTTCAATAATGTGTGATAATACCAGTACCATTAACTTATCTAAAAATCCGGTTCAACATTCACGTGCGAAGCATATTGATATTAGACATCATTTTTTATGTGATCATGTTTTAAAGGGAGACATTTCTTTAGACTTTATTTCTACTAATAAACAGATAGCTGACATCTATACTAAACCACTTAAGGAAGACACATTTATCAACTTAAGAAGAGAACTAGGAATTTGTAGTTTTTCTGATATTTCTTGAGTTTATACACTCTGGTAAGTCGACTTAAGATATTATTTCAGTCGACTGACCAACTACTTTTCGCCATATATATTTTCCTGAGTTTGTATACTCTGGAAAGTCAACTGCGTACAATAATACAGTTGACTACCAGTAGTATTTCTGCTATTTTTTGTTTCTCTATTTTGCTTTCGACTAAGTCAACTGCTTTACATATCAGTCGACTATCGCGAATCAGTTTTCATCAAATTCGAAAATTGACACATCTTTTGAGGCGACTTTTTCACTTTACTGCTACCTTTTGACCGATTTGAGCCTTTGAAACTCTCTAGCCTTCATCTCAGTCGTCCATTCAAAGTAAAAACCCTATCCCTTTACTCTCATTCTTGAAGTTGCTAAATTCTCCACCTAGGTCTCCTTCTAGGAATGTACCTCCTATTCCCTTAGCCACTTCAGCTCGTTGGTCTTCTGCTTCTAGTTCATCTCGTCCTCGTGCTTATTTTGATGATCCAAGAAGTCTTTACACTTCTGTTAATTATCTTATGGATCGTCAAGACACTCTTGAAGCAAGTATTTCTCATCTCACTCAGTTGTTCACCTCTCAATTTCCTTTTTTCTCTCAAGGTACTCAAGATGAAGATGACGAAGGCTGATTAGCGATATTTTATTTTTTATGTTTTTTTTTACTTATTTTGTATTTTGTGTTTATGTAGCTTTTTTGAACTTTGTTTTTTTCACCTTCTATGTATAACTTTGTTTTTGCTTCTTTATGTTTCCTATGCTCGTCTCTCCTATTTTTTGTTTTTGTTGATGACAAAGGGGGAGAGAATATTGTGAATTTTTTTGTGTATGTTTTATTGTTGTGCAATTATGTTTTATTGTTGTGCATGGTATGCATATTGTACATTTATTAGGGGGAGCATTGAACATTGAACATGTGCAATATCTATTTCCATTATTGTAAACGATTGTGTTGTCATCATCAAAAGGGGGAGAATGTTGATTCTTGATTTTTATGATTACAACACAATGCAAAGTTGTTGTGCTACTTCTCATATATTGCAGGTTGTATCAAAGTTATCATGTATGATACACAAAGGCCTCAAACCAAATTGATCAAGCAAGCCACAAGGTTCTAAAGCTGACGAATGATCAAGAAAATCTTCATACAAAGACAATGGCTAAAGCTTCACTCAAGACTCAAGACTCAAGTCAAGAACAAAGGTTCAATGTCTTATAGTTTGTGTCTTGTAAAATAAATGTAATTTTCTCTTTGTTGAGTTTTAGATTGATGTACAGCCTTATCACACACACACACACAAAATTTTATAACTATGTGTTTTACAAAATTTAAAGGTCGAAACAGTTTGACCTAGATCAGCTGTGAGTACAGTCGACTGCCGTTAAGGACCAGTCGACTGAACCTGTACAAAATTGTCTGAACTTCTTTAAACTCTGACCAGTCGACTCATAACGGTAACCCAGTCGACTGTTCAAGCTGTTTCGACAGTTTACTGATTTCAAAACTTGTATTTTCGAATTCAAAAAGTTATATCCGTTTTTATTCAGTTGTAGGAACTGTTTCTACAACGTTCCAGGGATTCTACTCTATAAATAGAGCCTTAGAATCACCATGGAAAGGTTCCAAGAATATTTTGAGAAAAAGTTTAAGTATTTTGCTTTCAAAGAAAAAGTTTTTATACAAAGCACTCTAATCTCTAAGTCTTGGATCTCTGATTTCAGTCCAGCATAACATTAAATTCGTTTTGGACTGAATTCAGAAGTTAACCAAATAGCCACGTACAAAATCACAATCACAACAAGGCTATAGGTTGATTGTAACATCTTTTATTGTTTTCTTATCCTCTCGGTTGGAGAGTAGGACTCTAGCTTGTAGAGTCAGGTTTTCACTCTTGGTGGAAGAGTGGGTTGCTCTCTCTAGGTGTGAGAGAGGACTACGGGTTGGAAAATGTTTTTGTCTAATGTCGTAGGGTATTCTTGTACATTTTCAAGAATAGTGGAAAATCTCAAGTGGGTTGCTTGAGGACTGGATGTAAGTCGGGAGGACCGAACCAGGATACATCGTGTGTACTCTGTGATTGGAATCTCTGTGGTTGTATCTCTTTGAACTTTTTCATTACGTGCATTTTAGTTTACTCTAAATCTTTCTGATAAGTCAACTGGATATCCATTCTAAGTCGACTGATCAGACTGATATAACAAACGTCTCAAAAAACTCTTCTGGCAAGTCGACTGTCTCTCTTATTTAAGTAGACTTATCAGACTAGTCTAAAATACTCTTCTACTCCGTCGCCCCAGTCAATTGATATCTCTTTTATAGTCGACTGGACAAAAGATAACTTTCAATTCCGCAATTAATTTCTGATACAACACTATTCGCCCCCCCCCCCCCTCTAGTGTTTCTTGCCTTGCCTACAGGATCCAACATGTCCAACTAGCTGTAAGTTGGGAGCTTTCTCACCTGATTGTGTCGTAATCGCTCATATTTAACCAAACAGTAGATAAACAACCCATCTCTTTTGCTTGACTTTACCTTGATTATTGATCTAAATCCATCAATTAATCTATGAAATAAGCTGATTGGTGAGACAATTCTGACATGCAACTTCTCAAGTCTGTTGATGGTGTTGGTCTCTGTATTCAAGCTTATTTGCCATCAATTTGTGTTCTTTTAGATCTATGATAGATTGTTCTCTTTTTAATTTTCTTATGGGGTGGTACGGAGGCACAAGAATTTTTTGTGATGACAATTCATATTGTTTTTAGCAGCGAAGGAGGTTCCTTTTGTCGAGCAGGAGGATGGTATGGTTATGGTGCCACTAGTGATAATTTAGAGATAAGTTCAGTCACGTATTTTGCCAACATCAGGTGCAACTATTACAAGAAGCTTGGGCATATGAAAGGAAATTTCCCTAACAATCGTTTTCGAGGCTCTAAGTTGTGTCAATCTGCACATGTACCATCCAATTCTACCAACGTCCTGTTAGATGAGGATGAGATTCAAGTTCTCCAGCGATATCGTGCTTCTCAACAGCAGTCATCTTCTTCTATTACACCTGCTTAGTAAGGCATCACATGCTTGACTACTTGTGCACCCACATCATGGGTAATAGCTTCAGGCGATTCTGATCATATGACCAGAATTTCATGTACAATATCATCCGTTAGTAGGTCATCTCATTCACCCGTTAGACTTGCAGATGGTTTTACCTCCCTACTAAGGGGAGTTGAACATGTAAACCCTACTCCCAATCTACCACTCAATTATGTTCTTTATATGCCAAAATTTTCCTTTAACCTGATATTCGTTAGCCAAATTACTGAAATATTGAATTGTTCTGTTACCTTCCGCCCTGATCACTGTGTGTTTCAAGAGCTTGGGACGGGAAAAATAATTGGTCATGTTACTAAAGGCCATTATCAGCTTGACAGTGTTCCTACCTTAGTTGCATGTTTGAGTGGTTACACGCCTGTGAATTTGCATTGCCAGTTGGGACATCCGTTATTACAGAATTTGAAGAAGTTGAGACCAAAGTTATCCTCTCTTGAGGATTTATCTTGTGAGTCATGTCAGTTAGGTAAACACTCGAAAGTGTTTACCTAACTGACATGACTTACAAGATAAACGAGCGAGTTGAATTTTTTCAGTTTATTCATTCTGATATTTGGGGACCTTGTCCTATTTAGTCTTGATTTAGTGATTTCAGATACTTTATTACCTTTGTAGATGATTACTCTCGTGCAACAGAGTTATATTTAATGAAGTCTTATTTTGATGTTTTCTCTAATTTTAAATCTTTTTGTGTTCTTTCTATTCAAATTTTGCATAGTGATAATGCCAAAGAGTATTTCACTTCGGAGTTCACCAGCTTTAAGTCTTCTTCTGGCATTCTTCATGTGTCTTATTATCCTTAAACCCATCAACAAAACGGTGTAGCTAAGTGCAAGAACCGTCAGTTGTTGAAGGTTGCGAGGACCATGCTCTTGCAAAGACATGTTCCTCAGCAATTATGGGGGGATGAGGTCTTTATTGTATGTCATCTCATTAACTATGTCCTTGCTGTGTTAGATGGCCAAACACTATTTTTGTGTCTTATTTCCGTCTTCTGGTCCGTTTTTTTCTTCCTCCTAAAAATTTGGATGTGTTAATTTTGTTCATGATCACCATCACAGTCGCTCTAAGCTAGTTCCTCGTTCTATTTGGTGTATTTTTCTTAGGTATTCACTTTCCAAAAAGGTTATAGAAGTTGTAGTCCAGAGTTGCATCGTTGCTTTGTTTATGCTGATGTCACCTTTCTCGAGTCTCAATTTTATTTCTCTATCACTTCATCTTGTCTGACTCCACCTCCATCCGATAAGACTGATGCTGAACTCCTTACCAACCCTGATCTTTCGGTCTCTACTTCTTCTGATTTTGTGAAACAACGGTTGTTACCACTGTCCATAAGGCATGCTATCACTCAAGTGTTCCAACGACATAAAAGCATCACTTCTGACTCAGTTCACACTATTGTGCCTATTGTTTCCTTGCCTATAGACACTGAAACACCGATGTCTCCTATTTTAGACTCTATTGTTAAGACAACTACCCCTCCTTGTTACATCCACTGAACCCACACCTACTATTACCCCAACTGATGATCCTTCTGATCTCGATCTTCCCATTACTATACAAAAAAGGAAATGCTCTACTTCACATACTTTATATAGTCGTCTTTCATATGCTGACATGTCGTCTTCTCATTTTTCTTTCGCTTCTACTTTGGATGTATATCATGTTCTCAAGTTATTATCATAGGCGCTATCACACCCTGGTTAGAGCCAGACTATGCGGAAAGAGATAACTGCTCTAGAGGAAAATGACACATCATATCTAGTTCCCCTTCCATCTGGTAAGTTTTATGTTGGTTGTAAGTGGGTGTACATTGTTAAAGTAAATCTATATGGTTCTCTGGCTTGCCTAAAAGCTTGATTGGTTGCTAAAGGTTATTCACAGACCTATGACATTGATTATGATGAGACATTCTCTCATGTGGTCAAAATGTCTTCTGCTTGGATAATTGTTGCTTTGGCTGCTCGATTCCAAAGGCCGCTCCACCAACTTTGATGTCAAGAATGTATTTCTCAATGGCGTTCTTGAGGAGGAGGTTTATATGGAGCAACTCCCTTGTTTAGTCGGTAAAGCTAAGCCTACAAAAGTCTATTGCTTGAAAAGAACTTTGTATGGACTCAAACAATCTCCTTGTGCTTGGTTTGGTCGTTTCACCGAGGTTGTCACGAGTTTTGGATTGTAGAGGAGTGATAATGATCATTTCGTGTTCTATTAACACATCAGGGGAAGATGATCATTTTAGTTGTACATGTTGATGATATTGTGATTACAGGAGATGATCAGAATGACATTCAAGATTTGAAGCTGTATAATCAAAAAAAAATTCAGACTAAGGATCTCAGCTGATTGAAGTATTTCTTAGAGATCGATGTAGCTCGACTTAAGGATAAAATTTGTTTATCAGAGAGAAAGTATGTGTTGGACATAATTACTGAGAGTGGTATTCTATGGTGCAAGCCATGACACACTCCGACAGACCCAAACTCTACGTTATTGCCATATCAGGGAGAGACATATTGGAAGATCCATGAGGCCTGTAGGAAAATTGAATTATTTTATAGTCACTCGTCCAAATATTGCATATAAGTGAGTATCATGAGTCAATTTATGGCTTCACCTCGTACGAGCCATTGTGATGCAGTTATGAGAATTCTTCAGTGCTTGAAGAGTTCTCTAGACAGAGGATTGATATATATTTATTGTGGACATTGTCAAATTGCTGGCTTCTCCGATGCCGATTGGGCTGGTTTCCTGACCATTAGGAGATCCACCACTGGGTATTGTTTGTTTGTTGGCAGAAACTTAATTTTTGCAAGAGTAAGAAAAGGAATGTAGCCTCTCATTCGAGTGCTGAGTCTGAATATCGTGTTATGGATGATCTCACATGTGCAGTCACTTGGGTCAAACAGTTGCTTACTGAGTTGGGGGCTATCCAATAAGAGTTGATGTAACGCCCCGAATTCCAAAATACGGAAATTCGTAGCAAAATAGGATCTTTACTTCACTTCGTACAATTTTACAAGAAATTTGAAACTTTTATTACATCAAGTTCTTTTACAACAACAACGCAGCGGAAATTAAATAAAGTACAACATGGTATAAATGTACAATTTAAACATCAGCAACTTAAAATGGAAAGTAATCTTTAGCATCAATCATCATTATATCTTCTTGCAAATCCAATGCCTGCATTTGAAACTGTAGGCACGTCAGTTGCTTACAACCGACACTATATTATAAAACAGCGATCCTCTCTATGCTGTTATATAACGATTTACTTACTTTAGCAACCACAACACAATCTTGAATGTAAATCAAAGTGTAAGAGAGTGACTACCCTAAACATGTCATTGTATGTTATGCCTTAGATGCCTAATGCAGATGTTTACACTACGATGAACCAATGCATACTTGTTCGGATTCTATGCATCTCATACTACATAGGTCTGAGGGCAAGCCCTTAAGGTACTCCACATTGTAGGATTTTACATCCCACGCCATGCAACCTAACCCAATGAATACACTCCAACGCTTAGTCACCGAAAGGTCACACCCCCAGGATATTGGATCTTATCGGCCTACTCCTAGCCCACCTCAGTGGATTTACCGGGCGTATCCTCAGCCACGAACCTTAGCAAGTGGATCTCTCGCAACTACGAACCAGGCCTACCCTTAGCCAACCTCAGTGGATTTACCGGGCGTATCCTGTCTATCCTGAAATTCCTAGGGACTGCAGTCTCTTTACCGGCCTTTCTGATGATAGATAGATGTACCCCTAGCCCATTTACATGGATTTACCGGCCGTACTCCTCCATCTCGGACCCCTAGGAGCTGCACGTCCTTTACCGACCATGTTCGTCATTGTTTCTGTCATATCTTCTTCTAGTGCCTTTCCCTAGGTTTTAACATCATCACAACCTACATGCTGATTCACACTTTTACCGAGCTTAACAAACACCGAGAACGATGACCCCACATTGGCCACGTCTCAAATTAATTTCTCATTTCATCAACTGCCGGTACATGAGTCTCATTTAGCATCTAAATTACAACAATCATCTCATTAATAGAGATTAAGTCATTGATAGATTCAACATAAATTTTTTATTCTTTATTCAAGTATCATTCACTTAATTTGTTTCCTTCACAATTTTTGATCATGTAATAATTGAATAACATTTAGAAACAATGCTTTTAATCAACTTCTTGAAGACCAACACTTAGTTAATTCGTCGAAAATAATTACTTTAACCATTTCCCACATTCTTTCTTTAATAAAGCTTCTCATATTATTCATAGTGTGAGTATTACTTTCATTTCTAATATCAAATTCTATAAAAACCTCTTGATAAAACAATTTATTAGGAATTCGATTTCAACTCATCGTTCGTATTATTCATTCAACTATTCAATTTATTCCATTATTTTTCCTAAGCCAAAAATTCGTATTCACCATATCCCTTGAGAGTACTCAATTTCTTTAATCAATTTTATTCAACCCAATTTGTTTCTTATAATATTAATCTCTAACTCATTAACATAAATATAAATTTTTAGGCTTCCAATATAGACTCAAATTAGTGAGAAAATATTTCTAATTGTCTAAATACTATTTAGAATTTATTCTGCATTTTTTTCAGAATTTAAAAAGTCAAAAGAAAGCAATAAAATATTTTAAAAACGAAAAATGCACTTATGTGTAATATGCAGTTTCGAACCCATGACCCCCGAGCCATGTAGCGCAACGCGGTGCACTGCGCATGCTATATCCACTCAGGAAAAGTGTTCTAACTGATAGTATATGAGTTTAATTACCTTTAACCCCAGTCTCTGTTCATCTTTCTATTTTAATTTCTTCTTCTACAACTTTATTCGTTTCCCCAATTTAATAGGTTACAATTTATGTCTACAATCTCCAGAAATATTTATCTATTAATTCTATCCATAATAAAAAATAATTTTTATACATACATATTGTAAAATGGTGATTGTTAGAAAAACATAATCATACACTTTCATTTATTAGTAAAAATACTTCTTTCAACCACAATTTAAAACTTCTCAATTTCGTTACATCTTTTTATCCATTTCACGAGAATAATTTATTTCACATTAATATATAATTCTCCCTATTCTTTACCCAACTTGTTTATACAATTTAACAATTTGTGCATAAAAGGTCAATTTCAATTCATGCAACTCAAACATGGCATACTAACATGCATCCAACAATACTTCCACAACTTCTATTTGTATTTTCAAGTTACTAACATGAAAAGTTATAAAGGATCATTCTATCTAGCATGCAATTGCTTCTAACAAGATCAATACCACAAGCAAATTAACCATATTAGAAGTCTACAATTCATGCCACAAAATCATCTCAACTAGTTAAGCATGCATAATACAAATTCATCTAGAAAGTAAGGAAAATCACCCACCTTTTTGAAGAAAACGAAATTAGAACTTCTACAATGAAAGCTCCTAGTTCCACACCAATTGCCTAGCACTTCTCCTCCTAACAAAAGCAACTCCAAGCCTCCATGAATGAAGAATCCGAAATCTCCTCTAACTCTCTTCCTTTTCTCTCTTTTAATTCTTTACATTATGTGCAAATAACATACAATTGGAGGGGGGGGGGGGGGGGGGGGGGGATTAACTCCACTACCCCACTACCCCATGAACTCACCCCACTCCTCCACTCTCCCACTTCTCCAAAACCGGCCTACACTATGCATGCACACACACGTGTAGTACACATTTGCACACTTATTCTCATTTATTTTATATTTTGTTCATTTATTAGTAGCTACTAGTTTGTTACAAGACAAGTGTAGAAAAAGTGTACAAAATAAATGTAGGTTTTATTAGTTGGGTTCTCATTATTTTCTAGTGGGCTTCTTATTTATTTATTTTTCTATTTTTTATTTATTCCAATGTACTTAAATTAGTCTTTTAGGCCTATGGACTTTAAATTAAGAAAGACAAATAAACAAGACAAAATAAATAAAAGGAAACTCATGCATAACTTAGGAAAATTTTTAGAACAAAAAAGAGATAAAAGTGCACGTGCATTTCACGTGCAAAAATAAAAAATGTATTTTTATTTTAAAATTTACTACGTGATGTTACAGTTGATGTGTATGTATTTCGATAGCCAGTCTGCCATTTATATTGCCACTAATTATGTATTTCATGAACGAACCAAGCATATTAAGGTTGATTGTCATTTGGTTCCCAACAAGATTAGTGACACTCCGTATGAGCCTCCTTAGATAAAGGCTAAACATATTAACACTGATAACCAGCTAGTTGATGCTCTCATAAAGCCTCTTGTGAGAGCTAGAATACAGTTCGTCAATGATATGTCGGACATGTATGACATATATACTCCAACTTGTCCAATTTGAGGATGAGTATTAGATATGTAATTGTATTAATTTATGAGATTATGGGTAAAGCCTATACTTTTGTATATTACCTATATTATGGGCATTCTATCCAATTAAGTAAAGGTATTCAGGAGTAAAGTAGAATGAATCTTACCTTGCCCGAAGAATCAATTTTGCATTAAAATTAAGTTGCCTGATCATTATTTCTTATTAAAGTTATAGTCATCTAACGGCATTGGACCGAAACCAATTCGATCTATACGGGTCCGGATTTGGGTCCGGGTCCGGATCCGGGTCCTAAAATAAGACCCGATGCACTTCTGGGTTCGGGTTCGGGTCCGGGTCCGGATCCCCTCAAAATAGAACCGACCCGGCCCCGTTAAAAAATACCCCCAAAAATATGAAATTTGAACAATAGAGCTATAAAGATGTACATGTAAATAGTAATTGTTGAAGATATATGTGTAAATATAATGTTTATGCATGTACTTAAGTGCAAAAATTGTTGAAACCGTAGGGTATCGAGTGCAAAAATACTTAAGTGCAAATATTTATTCCCTGTTACCAAGACCCGACGGGTATACTTTTTTAATTAGGACTCGGACCCGATTTTCACAAATTCGGGTCTGGGTCCAATTTTTGGACCCGTGAGGTACCGGGTCCGGGTAGTGAAGGACCCGAACCGATAGCAGCTCTAGTTGTTTACAATGAAAAACTTTCAGATTAAGTACTATCTCACAATGGAGGTCATTACATTGATATATAGAGATCTAGAAAAATCCTAGTCTGAAATTTTGATACAATAACCGTCCGATAAACTGTGAAGAGAAAGCTACACGATCGGAGACGTATGACCTACCTTGGATAACAAACTTGGCTCAAACAATTCTCCCAAGGAACGGACCCAATAAGCTTTCTGTTGTTGGTTGCGGTTGGCTGCTCCCAAGAGCAGATGACAGCTTTGGACTTGGGCAAGTCAGAGAGCCCTATTGATAGTTACGGTTTCCCCAAGGAACATGCCCAATAAGTTATCTGTTGCTGGTTGCACTCGACTGCTACTAAGAGAAGTTGGTTGATTTGGACTTAGGCAAGTCAGACAACCACCATGCTGAAAGTTGCGGTCGACTGTCATCTGATACCAAATCCTGCACAGCTTGCACAACTTCTTTCATCTTCCATATTCGCTTCGAAACTATTCTCTCTTCATTGTCTTGTCTTCACATCGAACCTATTATGTAAGACATAAACCCAGCATATTCGGCTATGCACTTGGATTCTACTTAAAGGTACCGCAAGTACCTGACTCGATTGCCATGTCTGATACAAGTGACTAGTATTCTTTTCTATAAAAAAAATAAACATTTCTATGGTTTGATCTCCACACAAAAAAATCGCAAGATTTTATATCGAACTTTGGTAAATAAGTGTTTTAGTAATTATTCCCCAAAAAAAGTGTTTTAGTAAGAATGTAATACATCAAGTTTTCAAGCGCATATATAATATAGTGCAACCATAAATTGTTTTCCTTCACTAAGAGCATCTGTAGTCATTGGCTTAAAAGCCAAGTTTTATAAAATTTGAGTAAAATAGTGTCGTATTCGTTGGTCAGATGCCCAAAATTTGGGTATGAGAGAAACATTAGTCTGCTATATTTGGAAAGCGAAATATAAATTGGAAAATTATAGCTGACGAAACATGAAATTTCGTTCGTTCAAATTTTTTCTGCTAAAATGTGTCGAACGAAAGATGAAATCTCGTCCATTTTTTTAAAATTTATTAGAACGGACGAAAGATCATCATCTGATTTCCAAAAGAATCCCTCGCCCACTCTTTCTTAATAAAAACTCTTAATTTTTATTTTAAGTTCCCCCCCCCCCCCTTTTCTCACTTATTCATGTGGGGCTCCCAAGAAAGACCAGGTGCTCACATTTAGGGCTGCAAATGAATCGAGCTATTCGCGAGCTATTCGGCTCGAGCTCGGTCAAAGCTCGGTCAAAGCTCGGCTCGAACCGAGCTCGATCTCAAAACCGAGCTCGTTTCGTAAACGAGCCGAGCTCGAGCTTTATTATTTTTTTTTTTAGGCTAAGCTCGCGAGCTATTCGGCTCGAATATAGTCAAAGCTCGGTCAAAGCTCGGCTCGAACCAAGCTCGAGTTTAAAATTGAGCTCGTTTCGTAAACGAGCCGAGCTCGAGCCTGAAGGTATTCGGCTCGGCTCGATTGCAGCCCAACTCACATTTCAGAATTTTTTCAAAATAACCCACTTTTTGAAAATATTTATCAAACTAGTCCACTTTCAAAACTAATTACCAAACTGACACACTTACTGTTTGAACAGCTAGTTCAAATCCACTCGCTGTTTCAAATAGCGAGTTTAACTTTAGTGTTTTTACACTTTGCAAAATTTCTCCAAGTGTTGGAGAAATTCCAATAACTAAACTCGTTATTGGAAACAAGGAGTGGATTTGAACTAAACTCGCTTTTTGAAACAGCGAGTCTAGTTCAAATCTACTTGCTGTTTGAAACAGTGAGTTTAGCTTTAGTATTTTGAGACTTTTTTGAAAATTTCAAGTGTTGGAGAAATTCCTACAACCAAATCCACTGTTTCAAACAGCAAGTAGGTCAGTTTGATAATTAGTTTCCATAGTGGATCAGTTTGGTAATTATTTTTAAAAAGTGTGCGCATTTTGGAAAAAATTCCACATTTCACACAACAGGGATCATTAAAAACCGGTTCATAACCCCACAAACAGGGTGTAAAATGGGTGCAATTATTATTGTTCTCTTTCCTCTTAATCAAATAAGAAATGGTGTGGACCGATGCGAAATTTGGCTCAAAATTATCGGATGAGATATCATCGTCCGTCTAACGCTTGATTAAGTTTTTTTTAAAATAATGGGACAAAACTTGATCTATCGTCCATATCTCTTTTTTTTTAAGCCAAATTTTGGGTTGAACGATTGCAACTACAATCTCAAATTCATATTTCTAAATATCAAATAACCAATTTTTTTTTTAAATATCAAACTCTCCCCCCAAAAAAATCCCAAAAAAGTCTCAAACCCTAGATCTGAGCTTGGGGACAGCGGCTAGGGTTCGTCGCCGTCGCCCCCTCCCCCCCCATCACCGTCGCCCACCGGCGATCTACTCACCGTCGTGCCTCCCTCCTCGCACCCTCTTCCCCCTCACCCCGTCGCACCTCCCACTTCACCCCGCCGCCCCTCCGACGTCGAGCTTCACGTCTTGTCCCAGACGGGGACTCTCGAAGCGACGACGAAGAGCGCACGTCGAAGGCAGCAACTTCCTTCGCAATTTTGAAGCGTCGACGACGAACGGGGTGGAGCTCGCATGGTCCGCCGCCTCTGGTGCGGTGACTGCCCCGAGTGGCGATGCCCAGCATCGCTTCTGCTCTGACTCGGTGATGGTCGGAGGGGGCTGTGTGCTCGCCGCTAGGGCTGTAGCCAACTTTTGTGCATTTGAGTTTCCTCCAACAAAGTCCACTGCCTTCTTGATAGCACCACTTCTTCCTTCCATCAGCATCCCTGACATCGGCAACGCCACCGCCCTTCGTGGCGCGAGGGATCCTTTGTTGTTGTTTTGATTGGTTTGGGTTTTTTATTAAGAGTGAGAGGTTGTGTGGGAGATGAGTTAATCTCTCTTGGTGTGTGTCCCGTGTGCAGTGGCGGAGCCAGATATTTTAAATTGGGGGTCCCAGTTATTTGTCTATGTCGACAAAGTTGTCGCCCGCAAATAATAAATTTATAAAAAAACTGAAAAAAATAAATTTATTCAATCAAAATATTTTTAAAAAAACTAACAACAAAACTTATATTTCTATAAATTAAGATATATGAATTATATTCAACAACTAGATTCAGTGTTCCAAAGATTACAATCAACAAATATAGACTACAACTCTAAAAGAGTGGATGAATGAACAAAGAGTAACAGTCTATACGAGAGGGTAGAGATGGATGGATGAGTGAGTAAAGAGTAAAGCTTAAGGTTTCTTTTACTTTTATCCAATTTAAAATTTATTGAAAGATAGTTCTTATGATAATATTTTAAATATTGGAGGTTAAGTTAGTAAATAAAAATGATATTTTCTAAATTGGATACATAGTGAAAAGAATTAGGGACTTGGTTTTTAATTTTTTTAAAATTTGGGGTCCCAAAATATCTTAGAATAGGCCTTGATACAAAAATAAGCCATGCACTAAGGAGTTTTTACAAATTTTTTGGGGGCCATTTGTCCCCCATACCCACCAAGTGGCTCCGCCACTGCCCGTGTGGGTGAGAAATTGCCTGAGAGAGCTAGAATGTGAGAGAGGTGAAGGTATTCTCTCCACGGCTCTCTCTTTGGACGTGGTATTTGGTTAGGGTGAATGAGAGTGTAGTTTGGTGAGAAATCACCTGGGAGAGTAAGAACGTGAGAGAGGTGAAGGTATCCTCTTCACGGCTCTTTTCTGTGGTTGCGGCTATCTCTTTGGAGACGGTGCACGAGGAGGAGGAGGATGTTGGGTTCGGCAGGTGGCTATTCCCATCTGTAGAGAGATTGTAGTTTTCATTTGTTGCAGCACGGCTGCGGGGCTTGGGCCCGAAGAAGGGGTCTCCCCATCGATGAGACGGCAGGGTTCGACGATTGATAAAATCCTGCCTGACCAGATTCAGGAGGGTGTGCGTGTGCCGTGGAGGTAGTGCACGAAGCTAAATTGACGTACAGACAATTTTTTGCTGGGCCGAGCTTTGTGTTTGGGCCCAAGATGGGGTCCATTACAATATTTGAGGAGTAGGTATGTCCTTGTCTTCTTCGATAGTATGCGATGACTATCAGTTTGTCGGCCCACCCTCCAGGGTTGTTGGAGGGATCAGTTGTTTGTAAGGGTCATATTGCGTCATGTTTTATTTCATGTTCGTAGTGTGCATGTTTTGTTTATTTCTGATTAATGAAACATGGTGGCTATATTTCACCTTTTCCTTCAAAAAAAAAAAAAAATTTAAAAAAAAAGCCAAATTTTAAGTTGGGAAGACAGATGCTCTAACTTGCAAAATTTGGAATACGTTAAATTAGATGTATGCAGCTTGTGATATACAGGATTTGAACTAATATCCAATGAATATACCATATAAGAATTTGACTCGTCCTCTTATTTTAGTGCTGTGGTAAAGAATGTTTGAGGAGCCGTCAATTCCTTAGTCAGACCAACCTAAGCTACCGTCGGGCATAATATTACCAAAGAAGTGACAAACAAATCCTCTTCGTGATAATCACAACACATACTACTTTTTATCTGATTCTATGTCCAAATGAAGTCGTACTCGTCATACCACTATCAAAAGTTTTGTTTCGCTTCCCTTAAAAATAGTAGTCTTGTTTCCCTCATACCCGCTAGACGATAAACCCTCTCCACATATCAAACCTGATATTTGTTAACTTAATAGGATACCTAGTGTGCCCTAAAATAGTTGTGAGATATTCATAAAATTATAGAGAACTCTTTAAAACATAAGAGAATTGAGAAAAATTTATGAATATCATTCACACCGTAATTACTGAAATATTCATTATCATCCTCACATAAACAGATAGTTTAGAGAACCACTGTCAAACCATAATGTTATACGGGAAGTATGGATGGGGGTGGATTTGTGAAGAGCCGTGAAATTTTGTGAGTGGGAAAGTGAGAGGCTATGATTGAGGAATTATGTTTTTTTTTTAAATAATAGAAATCATGTGTAGTGTACATGTTAGTTAAATAGGAATCTCTACTTTTACTTTCCTTACTCTATTTTAAAATAAAGAAAGAAGAGAGGATAAATTCTCTCTCTTCTGTTAGTATAAGAGAGAGATAATTTGTTACTCAAAAGTCATGAGTTTTATATGACTCAATATATATATTATTCAACAAAATGTTTCTTTGAAAATAAATACATATAGTCTTGAATGGTTTTCTAAATTTAAACCACAAAATCACCGCCAAAAAAAATGAGTGTTTCACATTTTCAAATACATAAGCTTTTCAGTATCATATTAGCACCTAAAACCATTTGGTCTTTGACAACTTGATTCTTACTAGTATTAACTCTTATTAGTTTCAGATATTTTTTTGTCGGTATCACAACATATAAGATCCATGAGTTTAATTTATATTATACTATCCCTCAATCTATTTTCTATATTGAAGAAAGCAGGTGACTGATAATAATAATAAGAAGAAGAAGAGGGAGGAGGAAGAAAGAAAGAAAGAAAGAAAGAAAGAAAGAAAGAGGAATCGTTAGTCGCAACTTTCCAGGGGGCTTCACAATCTTTTCCTTCAATCCTCATTAGTAAAGTAACATCTACTATCATTTCAAAAAAAAAAGTAACATCTACTAATAGCAGGAACCAATTTTGAGTTTTGCTCCAATAGGCTTCGACTCAGTGGAGTTTTCTAATGTAACCACCCAATGAACAGAGAGGCCATCGTATTAGTTTGGCAAATAGTTACCATTCAATGGCTTTAAGATTCGGGTTTTTACCGTAGGAGCACAATATGAGTTACTATTATTAAAATAATTTACACGTGCGATGCACATTTTAATAATTTTTATTAAATAAAATAAAAACTTTGCCTGAGGGAGAACTCGAACCTAAAATTTTCTTTAAATTAGTTATGTATGTGTGTTGCATATTTTGATAGATTTATAAATAACACTAAGATCTTCTTTCATTATAATATTAGAGATTATATATGGATCAACAAGGGAAATATGGGTAAATTTTGCGTAAGCTTACTAAAATTGTCACCCTTATGCATAACCCCTACATTGCTTGTTCTACTAACGTCATTAGTTTTTACTGAAATTTTGCAAAACTTAAGACGGTTACCAGCCAAAATCATTTACTGCCAATTTTTAAAGCAACTCTACCCAGGGATTGCCATTTTCATTTTTGACATTTCAAAATACAACTTTTATCAAAAATAGAAATAAGTTCTATATTAATAGTTGTCATTCACTTATTTGGGTTACCAAACATCTCTACTAAATTAATGGGAGAATTGGGTTCAAACAAACAAATAATTTTTTATTATTTTTTAGTCACCAAACAAAGGTGCGTCACACGCACACCTCCATCTCTATTTATTAACACGTGTATGACACGTGCAAATCATACTTTTCAAACTTTTCAAATAAACAAACATTTTTTAAATATTTTTTTCACCAATCAAACTCGTACATCACACGCGCACCTCCATCTCCATTTATCTCTATTTATTAACACGTACATCGCATGTGTAAATCAAAGTTTTCAAAGTTTTTATTTAAACTTTTTTGAAATTACGTGTATCACCCGTTTAACTCCAACCTTTTCAAATAAAATATAACTTTCTCATCAAACAAACCCGAGCACTACATGTACACATCCAACTCTATTTATTAAAACATGCATCACACGTGCAAATTAAAGTTTTTTCTTCAACATCCTTTAAAACTTAAGAGTATCGCCCGTTCAACTCCAACTTTTTTTAAAAATTAAGACATTCATCGCGCGTGCTAATTACTACCGACTTACATATATCGCACGTTTAACTCCAAGTCTTTATTAAAACGTGCATCGCACGTGAAACTTACTAGTTGATATGGCTAAAAAGGGGGTTAAATCGGTACCGTCCAAATCAGACGCGAATCTCAAAGCTTGGGGGTAAAATGGTAATTCCACTTACAAACAGGTCTGAAACGGGTCCAGGATCTTCTTTCTAAAAGGCCCCACAACCCATGAACAGATCCAGCTCAATTGGGTGCGGGTCCCAACCCGTAACAAACCTGGTGTAACAGGATAGAATTAGGGTTTCTGATTGTATTGAATCAACGACCCTGATTCACTCTATCCTTTTACAGGGAATTAGGGATTTCATTCCTAAACTGATCCCAGAGGCGGCTATAAATACCCCATCCACCACCATTAAGAGGTAATCAATCTTTTGCCAGTTAACGCTCATTCATAATCTTTTCTGATTACTGACTTGAGCGTCGGAAGGTGCGTCACCGGGATCAACCTCGGTGTCTCGCACTTTTTGCAGGTGAACGGCGGGAGTCAACGGTCAAACTCCGGTGGAAAGGTTTCAGGTTTGCTATTCAACATCCCAAAGAATCCACAAATTCTATCTGTTTGCCCCCACAACAGATTTAGTAGTAACAGATTGGTGCCGTCTGTGGGAACCCACGAATAACAATCCTTCCTCTTCCCATCGGCCAAACCATCTCCAGCCATGCCTCCAAGAAAATTTAGATCTAGGGGGTCCAATCGTGGACCTACTCCTCCTCAACAGTAGGAGATCCCCTTCCAAACAGTCCAGCCACAGGGCCTCCCTCCTCAGCCCGACCAAGTCCCGCTGCAGGACCAACCTCCTCCTTAGAATCTTCAGCCCCCTCGGGGTCAAACCGAGCCTCAGAATGCCGGTGCGGGGGGCTCCCGTCCCAATCCGCAGAAACAACCTCTCCAATACGACCACGTCTCCGTGCACAACCCTTCTACCGACTCCATGGCATCTCACAATCCCCGGGCCTCCGATGACCTCCGCATCACCCTCAACAATCGGCATAAAGAAGGGGATCTTCGCTGCCATTTGGATGAAAGGCAGGCCGGAGAGGGAGTCTCCCGCTAACAACATCCAAATGAGCGATCTCCTCATCGCCGAGAACATAGGAGGTCTCCTTCTCACCGAAGATGGAGAGAGTCCCCTGAGCACCATAGAAGAAGGCCTCGCTCCCCTATTGGTCGGCAACCCCCGAGGGATGATAATGCTCCTATCACCCGTGCCGAATTTCAGCAATTCCAGACAACCATCTTGCAAGCCCTCCATCTCTGACCCAACAACAACAATGCTCAGGGGGTCTCCACTCCTCCCCCGGTCCGAAGTCTTCGCCATCGGTCCTTAACTCCTCCCCTAGCTCTTAGAAACCGCCATCATGACCTTAGTCCTCGTCACTTCCCGAGCTACCGTCGTTGTAGCCCCCGCTCCCCTTCGTACGAAGACGAGTCCAGAGGCTCGTTTGGCTACCGTCGAAGGGATGACACCGTCTACCGTCGTCTCCACAAAATGGAGAGGCACCTGGGTCAGCTAGATAAGGAAGAGGATCTTAGAGGAAGGACCCTACGTCCGAGCCGACCTCCCTTCTCTCGAACAATCATGGAGGTGCCCGTTCCAATAAGCTTTAAGCCCCCACAGTTCGAGACTTATTCTGGGGAGTCAGACCCCGTAGATCACATCGAGAACTTCAAGACCCTCATGCTGATACACCAAGCTTTCGATGCTCTATTGTGCAAAACCTTCCCAGCCACCCTCAAAGGTCCCGCTCTGGAGTGGTACTCTCGCCTCGCCTCGTCCTCCATATTCTCCTTTGAACAATTTGAGACCCTCTTCGTCACCCACTTCGTAAGTAGCCGCCGCATAGAGAAGACCAGCATCTCGCTACTCTACCTCAACCAGAAGAAGGGTGAGAAGCTCAGAGACTATGTGAAAAGATTTACCGCGGAAGCTAGGTCCATCACTTCCCTCGACTAGTTAGTCGCTGCAGCAGCCTTCCAATCAAATGTCCTTAACTCCAGCCTTCGGTCCTCCCTAGCCAAGAAGCCCCCGTAAAACTTCTCTGACCTCCTTCTCAGAAGCGAGAAGTATATTCGGTCTAAGGAAGCTAAGCATCGCCCCACCTTTGAGGGGTCTTCCTCCGGGACCAAACGAAAGGCAGCTGAAGAAGAAGGAGGAGCTAAGAAGCTCCAGAAGGATAATGGGGGCCAGCGCCGCCCACCTCCAAGATTCGAGAAGTTCACCTCTCTTAATGCCAACATTTCTACTATTCTCATGGAGGTCGAGAAGGAAGGGGTCCTGCCTCTTGCCCCAAAGATGAATACCCCCGACAAGAAGAGAGACAAAGAGAAGTGGTGCCGATATAACCGGGACCACGGCCACGACACCAATGATTGTCGGGTCCTGAAAAATGAAATCGAGGCTCTCATCCAAAGGGGGCAGCTGTCTAAATTTGTGAGAAAAGACCGGACCGATCTTCCTCCTCCCCCAGGGGGGCCAACAAGCATCCCGAAAGGCACAAGGAAACTTCCGAGTTCGAAGAGGAGCGCATCCTACATCTTATTCATGGAGGCCCTATGGGGGGCACTTCCAACTCCTCTCGAAAGGCCTTTATCAGAGAGGTCAACTCAGTACATGGCATGCCCCCTCCCAAAGGCCTTGGAGTACCGGTCACTTTTTCAGATGAAGACCTTGAGAGTGTCCGAACCCCCTATTATGATGCGCTAGTCATCAACCTCCACATGGCAAATTTTAAAGTGGAAAGGATACTGGTGGACAATGGTAGTTCCATTAACATCCTCTTCCTCGCTGCTTTCAAATGACTCAAGCTATCCCGAGACAGGCTTAAGCCCGCCGGCTACACACTCTACGGGTTCACAGGAGTGCCAGTGACTATCGAAGGGGTAATCATCCGCAACGTAACCGCTAGCAAAACTCCTACTACCCGAACGGAGCCGATAGACTTCATGGTCGTCGATGTCCCCACTGCTTATAGTGTGATTCTAGGCCGACCTGGCCTAGCTGCTCTCGAGGCCGTCCCGTCGGCTTATCACCTCAAGATGAAGTTCCCCACCAGGGCAGGAATAAAGGAAGTAAGGGGTAGTCAAGAGATGGCCCGCAAATGTTACATGACCTCCACCGGGGGACCCGTCCTCTCCCTCGAGACTCTTGAGATTCCCCAAGAGAGTGTCCGACCAACGTCCGAGCCGATGGATGAATTGGAGGAAGTGCTATTCTCCGAGCAGGATCCGAGCCACAAGTTCTTCATCGGCAACACCCTCCCATCTGCCCTATGCTTCGACATAGTCCGATGCATTAGAAAGAACTGCGACCTCTTTGCATGGTCGGCTGCTGACATGCCAGGAATCTCCGAAGAGCTCCTCGTCCACCACCTGAGCGTTGCCCCGGGGTCCAAACCGATCCAACAGAAAAGACGCAAATTCGCTCCAGAGCGCCAACAAGCTATAAAAGAAGAAGTCGACAAGCTCCTTAAGGCCCGGTTCATACAAGAAGTTAACTACCCCGAATGGCTCTCCAATGTTGTTATGGTTAAGAAATCTAACGGGAGTTGGAGAGTTTGTATCGACTTCACGGACCTTAACAAGGCATGCCCTAAAGATCCATTCCCTCTCCCAAGCATCGATTCCCTGATTGACGCCACTTCGGGTCATGAGTTGCTCAGCGTCATGGATGCCTTCTCCTGGTATAACCAAATCCGAATATTTCCCCTAGATATCTCGAAGACCTCCTTTGTCACCGATCAGGAGCTCTACTGCTATAGGGTAATGCCCTTCGGATTGAAGAATGCAGGTGCGACCTACCAACGCCTTGTCAACAAAGTTTTTCAGAACCAAATCGACCGAAACATGAAAGTATATATTGATGACATGCTGGTCAAGAGCATCCATGGGGCTGATCACGTAGCGGATCTACAGGAGGCATTCGATGTATTGAGAAAACATGACATGAGGCTCAACCCAAACAAGTGTGCGTTCGGAGTCTCGTCCGGGAAGTTCCTAGGCTTCATGGTCAGCCAAAGAGGAATTGAAGCCAATCCCGAGAAGATCAAAGCCATACTGGACATGGCTCCTCCCAAGAGTGTGAAAGATGTTCAGAAACTTACGGGTCGCCTCGCAGCCATAGGGTGCTTTCTGTCCAAGTCAGGGGAGAAGTGTCTTCCCTTCTTCAAAGCCCTCAGGGGGGCTAAGGGCTTCGAATGGGATCAACAACAACATGAATCATTCGATCAGCTTAACGCCTATCTAGTCAACCCCCCTCTTCTCAGCAAGCCTATCCCCGGGGAAACACTCTACCTCTACTTAGCTGCCTCCGAACAAACCCTCAGTGCCGTCCTAGTGAGGGAAGAAGACAAGGCTCAAAAGCCCATCTACTACATGATCAAGGTACTTCGGGATGCCGAGCTCCGCTATCCAAGGCTGGAGAAGATGGCGTACGCCTTGGTCATGGTAGTTAGGAAGCTTTGCCCTTATTTTCGGTCCCACTCGGTGGTCGTTCTTACCGACCAACCGCTTAAGCAAGTTCTGCACAAACCTGAAACCTCGGGCCGGTTGATGAAGTGGTCGACCGAGCTGAGCCAACATGACATATCATACCAGCCTCGGACCGCAATCAAGGCTCAAGCCTTAGCTGAATTCATTGTTGAGAGCACCATCCCAGAGGTTAGCCAAGCAACAAACGGGCCTCATATTTGGACAGTATATGTAGACGGGTCCTCTTGCACCGAGGGAAGCAGAGCCAGAGTCATTTTGGCAGGCCCAGATGATTTCGTTCTCCAATACTCCCTCCGCATTAACTTTAAAGCCTCCAATAATGAAGCGGAGTATGAAGCCCTTATAGTCGGCCTCGGTATGGCTCGCAAGGCAGGGGCACAATGCCTCCAGATATTTAGCGACTCGCAACTAGTCGTGAATCAAGTCTTGGGTGAGTACGAGGCAAGAGATGACCGAATGACTAAGTACCTAGCCAAGGTCCAAAATCTCATGGCTTCATTTGAAGAGGTGCTAATTCAGCGAATCCCCAGAGAGAAAAATTCCCAAGTAGATGCCCTCTCCATGTTAGCCTCCTCCTCCCTTCAAGGTCTCGAGTACACCGTCCTGATTGAAGTGCTTCTGAGACCGAGCATAGAAGAAGAAACTCCTGACTCGATGGAGTCGCTGCTCCTCCAACTTCAAGACAACTGGATGAAACCTCTGATAGAATTTCTAAGGGATGGGCTCCTCCCCGAAGACCCAAAGGAAGCTCGCAGAGTTCGAACCAGAGCAGAGCGGTACACCCTTGTTGAGGGGGTCTTGTACAAATGCTTCTACACCCAAGTAGACGGCAGACCCTACTTGCGGTGCCCCTCCCCGGAAGAAGCAACATATGACTTGCATGAGCTCCACGAAGGTATAGGCAGAGCACACTCAGGGTCAAGGTCCCTCGCCAGGAAAGTGTTGAACTATGGGTACTTCTGGCCTACCCTCCTACAAGATGCCGAACGGCATGTCCGGCAATGCAGTTCCTGTTAGCAGTACTCCAACATTCGTCGCCTACCCCAAGCACAACTCACCTCCCTATCAAGTCTGATCCCTTTCACAATGTGGGGGATGGACTTACTAGGGCCATTTCCACCAGCTCCCGGCCAACTCAAATTCTTAGTCGTGGCAATCGACTACTTCTCAAAGTGGATAGAGGCCGAGCCTTTGGCTACAATCACTGAGAACAAAGTGCTTCAGTTCTTCTAGAAGAACGTCATCTGCAGGTTCGGCGTGCCCCGGGTTCTAATAACCGTAACGGAACACAATTTATAGGCACGACATTTCGATCTCTGTGTGAAGACCTCGCCATTCAGCAGCGCTTCTCTTCCGTCTCCCATCCTAAAATAAACGGCCAAGTGGAAAATGTCAACCGGCAGATCCTCTCCGGTATTAAGAAAAGGCTAGATAAGGCGGCCAAAGGCTTATGGGCGGATCAACTCCCCAATCTACTATGGAACTACCGCACCACGAAGCGGACCCCCACAGGTGAATCGCCATTCAACCCTCACGTATGGGTCCGAAGCTATGATCCCCTTGGAAGTCGGGCTACCATCTCCTGCCTCATGGCCTACGAAGAAGAACAGAATGCTAGGGAGCTTCGGGCAAACTTGAACTTGATTGATGAGCTACAGGAAAGAGCTTCAATTCGCCAACAAAACTATCGAAGGAGGATCGAGTTAGCCTACAACAAGAGAGTCCGACCTACCAATCTCAAAGAAGGGGACTTAGTCCTCAGAAAACTGGCTATTACCTTCCCCAGCCAGAAGAGTAAGCTAGCTCCGAATTGGGAGGGACCCTACATGATTACCAAAGTAGTTCGGCCCAGTACATACAACCTAGAAGATCTTGAAGGCAGAGAAATTCCCAGGACTTGGAATGCCGACCATCTTTTGAAGTACCAAGAGAGCGCCTAAATGCCTCTCTAAGTACTTTCGGATGTCGAACCGTTCCTTACCTTTCACTTGTATTTTGCTTCTTTATTTCTTCAATATAATAATGGCTTGTACCTTAGAAGCGACCGACTAGTTGTTATCAATAAAAAGCTTCTTTTTTCCATATTTTTTGTGATTGTGTACATCTCTCTATTTTTAATTTCTTTTACTCAAACGACAAGTTCGGAGTCCAACACTTGGCTCGACTCCTTTCCGCAAGCTCGCTCTTAAGCGAGCTAGAAGTGGTTCGCCATTCAGAATTGCTCCCACAACCGTTGAAATATACTCAAACAACGAGTTCGGAGTCCAACACTTGGCTCGACTCCGCTTCGCAGGCTCGCTCTTAAGCGAGCTAGAAGTGGTTCGCCATTCGGAATTGCTCCCACAACCGTTGAAATATACTCAAACGATGAGTTCGGAGTCCAACACTTGGCTCGACTCCGCTTCGCGGGCTCGCTCTTAAGTGAGCTAGAAGGGGTTCGCCATTCGGAATTGCTCCCACAACCGTTGAAATATACTCAATAGACGAGTTCGGAGTCCAACACTTGGCTCGACTCTGCTTCGCAGGCTCGCTCTTAAGCGAGCTAGAAGTGGTTCGCCATTTGGAATTGCTCCCACGACCGTTGAAATATATACTCAAATGACGAGTCCGGAGTCCAACACTTGGCTCAACTCCACTTTGCAAGCTCGCTCTTAAGTGAGTTAGAAGTGGTTCGCCATTCGGAATTGCTCCCACAATCGTCGACGCACGCAAAATTTCTACAACTAGACTAGACAGGGGAGAAAAGTACTTAAAAAAGCTAACGTTTGGTTCTTATGACTCGTTTCGAATCGAACTACCATGCATGTCCAACACACGAACATCAGAAAGAAAATGAGCTTTTATTTCATTAAAAAATTCGACAAAGGAACCCAAATTACAAGACCGAGTTACTACTACGGGGCGCTACAAAAACTCAAAGAAGCATAATTACAACAACTTATTCAATGCTTCTTCGGAATGGGGATGTTTCGGTTCAAAGACACTTGGGGACGGCGTCTCTTAACCTCGGAGCTCGTCTGTAGGCCAACGGACCGAGACGCCTCTTCGGCGCTGCCTCTGACCGTGGCCCCAACCGAAACGCCACTAGACGAGGCAGCCACCCCGATTTGAGCATCGGCCGGGCTCTGCCTAATGGTAGGCAAACAAGTTGCGAGCTCGTAAAAAGAGATTCCCCTCTCGCTCTCTTCGCGTGTACGCGACGTGCTCCGGACGTTGATTCTTGACGGCTGAGGCTTGAGTCGAACGACTTCCTTCTCGAGCTCAACAATCTGATCCTTCAAAGAGTCGTTCTTCACAGATATCTTAAAGCGAGGTAGCCGAGCAGAGCCTCCAGCACCAGAGCTATCGGCAATCATACGATGAAGGTGGGTCACTTCGATACTTCTGTCAACCGTAACCCTCCTCAACTCGTCAACCTTCGCCGTCAACTCGTCGCGCTCGGCCATCAATTTACCCACTGCCAAGGCTAACTCGTCTTCCTCCGCCAAAAGTTCTTCCTCAGCTATCTTCAAATCTTGAACTTCCGCCACAAGATCACCTTCCGCTCGAGTAACGTCGAACAGTGCCTTTCGGAGCAATTCCACCTCGCCTTCAAGGCGAACTTCGCAAAATCGCTTCCGTAGTTGTTTCAGCTCGGAAAAATACCCTCTCGCCATTGCCTTGACATCCTCTAGATCCAACTTGCTTTTGAGGAAGCATTCTCGGCTACGAGAGAGGGCCCGCTTTGCCGTCTTCAATTCAGTACGAAGGAGAGAGACCTCGGCCGCCGAACTCGACTCATCCTGAAAAGTAAAAGAATATCAAAAGGAGCCTCCATCACTTGGTGAACGCTTGAGTTCTCAACACGAACAAAAAAGTATGTTCAACACTTAGCGAAATTTTAGGGTGTCCACAATGCTTGAATTCTCAACACAAACAAAAAAGTGTCTTCAACACTTAGTCAAAAAGTTTAAACATTCGGCCAAGGTTTTAGAAAGTGAATCATTTCATTAAAATTCAAAATATACAAAAGAGCGGTGGCCAGTCCGCGGTTTGGCGTTACAACAAAAAATGAAGAAAAAACAACGAGAAAAGAGGCGACTAAGTCAGGGGTCCACCTCGTGAGGATGTTCTGACACATCATCACTTGGCACGGTGACTATCGCCCCCTCAGTGTTCACCTCATCCTCGGCATCGTGCTCGGCTTCCTTGTCCTCCTGCTCGGCGGCGAGCTCGGCCAGGGGCAGTTGGTCCTCCCCCTCTATGGGGTCATAAAAGTAGTAAGAGGAGCTTTCGAACCCGGGGGTGCGAGCCGCCATGTGCTGCAATGCTCGAGCGTAGGCCTCCTCCATGTTTTTGAACATGTGGGCTTCGGCCTCGTCCCGAATGGCCTGCTCTGTTGCCGCCACCCTCGATGCCTGGTTGCTCAGCGCCTCCTCGGATGCCTTCCGAGCCTCCTCGGACTCCCTCAACGCCTTGGACAGCTCCTCTTCAAGACGAGCCTTCTCCTTCTCCAAGGCTCCGACCTTGGCAGCCTCGGTAGCCGAGTACTTCAGAGCCTCGGCGAGCTTTGCCTCAAGACCGGCCACCTCGGCAGTGCGCGACGCAGAGAGTAGCTGCTCGGCCTCGAACAGTTTGACCGCCTTGGCGCGCTCCGACCTCTCCCGATCATTCAGCACCTTCATCTCCTTCTCTTGGTTCACAAACTCTTCGAGCAAGTGACTGAAGTGGCAGAGAGTCTGCAAGCGACACAAGAGAAACCGTTATTCCCGAATGAAAAAACTTAGAAAAGTTTTTGAGAAATTTTTTATACTCACCGACATCGTGTTCCGAGCTATCTGCATGGCGTCATCGCCTACGGAACCTGCCTTCATCGCAGCTCGGTCTTTGGGGGTCGGCAGGTGCTTCACCGCCTGCATGCAGATGCCCCCATCACTGAGGAACCCGTCCACCTTCATCACCCGCCAGTCAGGGACGAAGAGGCGCTTATGCTCCTCAGTGAGGATCTTCTCAGCCTCGACGGTAAGGGGTGGGACCTCAAGAGCCAAGGTAGCACCCACAGTAAACACCCCGCTCGACGACCCGGGCGCATCGGCCTGAGCGGCTTGAGCAGGCACCTCCGAGGGAGCTAGGGCGGGCGTCTCCAAAGGGCCTTGGTCGGGTGCACCCGAAGGCGCCTCGACCACCGGCTCCACAAAGTTCGGGGAGGCCGAGGGGACATTCGCAGCTCGGCCCCCCTGAGGCCCTGCTACAGTCCTCTTTCTCTTCCTCGACTCCTGCTCCTTCGCCGCGCGAGCCTTGGCCATCAATCCCTTATAGTCCATGCCGGTGCTCTCTAAAAAAAGCCGAGCAAAAGAGTTAGAAAAAATCAACCAAAAGATAAAACTAAAGCGAGAAAAGAAGAGAAAGCATACTGGGGTCGATCGGACTAAGACCCCCACGAAACAGGACCTCCTCAGTAATGTCCATCCAACTGAGGGTCAGAAGTCCGAGGAGCTTCTCCACCACCTCTTCCTCTTCTTTAGTCAGTATGGGCTCCTTCTTCGCCCACTTCGGAACCCCTGTCTTCCACGGCGTCGGAAAGACCCACGGCTCGGGAGCACGGATGAGAAAGTACTTCTCCTTCCAGTGCTTGATCGAGTCCGGGTTCTCGATCAACTTCATGCCCTTCCTTGGCGACAGATAGTACCTCTCCTCCATCTTGCTCATCTTACAGATGCGGTAGAGGCTTCGAAGCACAACCATCTCCGGCTGAATGCCAATCTCTTAGCACTGAAGGACGAACGCGATGATGTGACGCCACATGTTCAGCATGAACTGAACGGGACTCAGTCCATACAACCGCAGCACCTCGACCACGAAGGGGTGCAGTGGCAGCCGAAGTTCGGCATTCAGCGCGTCATACGGAAAGATGCAAGTATTAGCCGAAGTTGCCGTGCATGCTCGGACACCGGGGCCGGGGAGTAGACGCACATACTCTTTGGGGATCCGGAACCCACTCCTGATCCGATGCAGGTCTGCCTCGGTCAAGATTGAGGAAATCTGATCCACTTCGGAAGGGTCCCTCAGATCATTCTCCTCGTATGATGGAGCTGTACCCTACGTCACCTTCTCTAAGATATCCTCGGGGTGACTTCGCACACCGCCAACACTAGATAAAACAGATGGGTGCTGACCCAACTCTCCTGCCGTCTTCAGGTGCTCAACTATCGTCGCCACCCTGACCGGCTCAGCAACTTCCTTCCCCTTGCTCGTCCTAAATTCCACCGGCTCGGCAACTTCCTTCCCCTTGCTCGGCCTAACTTCCACCGGCTCGGCAACATCCTTCCCCTTGCTCGGCCTAACCACCACCGATCGGCCGATGTCTTGGTCCGAGGTGGGGGTCTCGTCCTCAGAAGAAAACTTAACCATTCTCTAAGGATAAAGGGAGAGACTAACCTTGAAGTGACATTTACGGACAGAAAAGATCGCCGGAATTCGAACCCCCTTGCCGCAACAGCTAGTAGCGCCACCCGAGAGCGAAAACTCCGCTAGCAGAGAGTAAAAGTGAAAGTAAAAAATGAAAGTGAAGAATGAGGTAAAGTGTGAGGGTTGGTGAAAACTTATAGCAAAAGAAACGTCTCTTGGGCTTTGTAACGTAAAGTTGCAACTCTTAGGCCTCCCCTCAAGGCGTTAAAGAAGCCCAAACGACTAAGTAGCAAAGAGCGGCAACCATTCAGAAGAGTAGCGACGGTTCGGTATGAGCCGCACCGCTCGGATATGTCTCAAGCCCTAAGACACCGAGGCACCCTGCTTAGCAATTGAGAAGCGCTCAGATCGCCCCTCGGAACCAAAATCCGAGCGACAAGCGATCCGAGCTGCTCACACGAGAAAGTAGCTCGAAATCCGAGCAACTGCCAATCCGAGCTGCAAATTGGAGGAAAAAAACTTTCTCCCCAAAATTCGTGCAAGATCTTGATCAGACGGTTTAGATCACGCCACGCCCACAAAACGACAAGATAGCGTTTTCTCATGATCTGAACCTACCCTCGAGATCCGCGCCGTGATTAACGGCTCAGATCGCTCCACGTCCCTCGGAACCAAAATCTGAGCAACAAGCGATCCGAGCTGCTCACACGAGAAAGTAGCTCGAAATCCGAGCAACTACAAATCCGAGCTGCGAATTGGAGAAAAATAACTTTCTCCCCAAAATTCGTGCAAGATCTCGATCAGACGATTCAGATCATGCCACACCCACAAAACAACAAGATAGCGTTATCTCATGATCTGAACCTACCCTCGAGATCCGTGCCATGATCAACGGCTCAGATCGCTCCACGTCCCTCGGAACCAAAATTCGAGCGACAAGCGATCCGAGCTGCTCACACGAGAAAGTAGCTCGGAATCCGAGCAACTGCCAATCCGAGCTGCGAATTGGAGAAAAACAACTTTCTCCCCAAAATTCGTGCAAGATCTCGATCAGACAGTTCAGATCACGCCACACCCACAAAACGACAAGAGCATTTTCTCGTGATCAGAACCTACCCTCGAGATCCGCGCCGTGATTAACGGCTCAGATCGCTCCACGTCCCTCGGAACCAAAATCTGAGCAACAAGCGATCCGAGCTGCTCACACGAGAAAGTAGCTCGAAATCCGAGCGACAAGCGATCCGAGCTGCTCATACGGAGAAAAGAAAGCCGAGCGATAAAAGCCATCGGATCTCCTCAAAATTTGCGCCCTGACCTGATGGACGGCTCAGATTGCTCCACATCCCTCGGAAACTAGAATCTGAGCGACTGGCGATCCGAGCTGCTCACATGAAGAAAATGACGCCGAGCTACATCGCTCGGAATCCGAGCAACTAGCCATCCGAGCTACTCATACGGAGAAAATGGTGCCGAGCGACCCTGACCATCTAATCTTCCAGAAATTTGTGCCAACACGAGATGAACGGCCCAGATCTCGCCACGTCATAATTCAGAATTAAAAATTAGTTTTTATTTATTAAAATCGGTTTCTTTATCTAAAAATCGCGAAGAAATGATTAAAAATTCGGAAAAATTAATTAAAAATTCTAAAAAATAGTTATAAATTCAGGGAAATATTTTTGAGCCCCTGGATAAATAATTGTTGCTCAGAAGAGTAAATTAAGACCCCCGAACAACGAATCAACGCTTCGCGAAATTAAATAAATAGTCCGAAAAATAAGATAAAAATTAAGAAAAATTGCCAGAAATCCAGAAAAGCTCAAGAGCAACCTAGGGCACGCGACTAACTCAACAGTTACCATAGTCTCCCACACAAGGATTCGACACCTCCTATCTGGACTCCGATACAACTCCGCAAGCCATTAAAACAGTAAAACTACTCCTCAAAGGCTGACCAAACTCAGTCTTCGGGAGTGGGGGGATCGTAATATGGCTAAAAAGGGGTTAAATCGGTACCGTCCAAATTAGGCGCGAATCTCAAAGCTTGGGGGTAAAATGGTAATTCCACTTACAAACGGGTCTGAAATGGGTCCAGGGTCTTCTTTCTAAAAGGCCCCACAACCCATGAATAGATCCAGCTCAACTGGGTGCGGTACCCAACCCGCAACAAACCTGGTCTAACAGGATAGAATTAGGGTTTCTGATTGTATTGAATCAACGGCCCTGATTCACTCTATCCTTTCACGGGGAATTAGGGATTTCATTCCTAAACTGATCCCAGAGGCAGCTATAAATATCCCCCATCTACCACCATTAAGAGGTAATCAATTTTTGCCAGTTAACTCTCATTCATAATTTTTTCTGATTACTGACTTGAGCATCGGAGGGTGCGTCGCCGGGATCAACCCCGGTGTCTCGCACTTTTTGCAGATGAACGGCGGGAGTTAACGATCAAATTCCGGTGGAAAGGTTTCAAGTTTGCTATTCAACATCCCAAAAAATCCACAAATTCTATCTGTTTACCCCCACACCAGATTTAGCGGTAACACTAGTGTATATAATAGTGTGTGTATATATATAGGGATATGCTCCATTGTAAATGGGTCCCGTGCAAACGGGTATGCGAACCACTGAAGCCGTTATTGGGAACAACGGCTTATGTTATAAACCTAATCCAACCCATTTGGGTTGTCAAATATGAATATGGCAACCCATTTGACATCATATGTGAAGTTGCTCTAAGAAAAACATTTTGAAGCCCAGTTATCCATTATATAATTTAGAGTTTTTCGATAAATATTCTCTTTCTTTCTTTCATTCATTTTTTTATGTATATCTATTTATTTTTATTTTTATTATTATTATTATTATTATTATTATTATTATTATTATTATTATTATTATTATTATTATTATTATTATATATATATATATATATATATATATATATATATATATATATATATATATATATATAGAGAGAGAGAGAGAGAGAGAGAGAGAGAGAGAGAGAGAGAGAGAGAGAGAGACCTTCCCATGTGCACAAGGCCTCCGTGTGAACTCGGCCTTCCCACCTTCGTATTGGCCATCTGAACCACATTGATCTACACATCTAAATTAGTTTAAATATGTAAAATCAAATCATTTGAAATTTATTTGGCCATCCATCATGTGACTATAAAAACAACGATTTTCACCCATATAATTTTGTAACACTTCAATGGATGGGCAAATGAATTTCAAATGATTTGATGGATGCCTAGTGCACAACGGAAGGGGACTCTCTCTCTCTCTCTTTCTATATATATATATATATATATATATATATATATATATATATATATATATATATATATATAATAAAACACAAAGAAAGCTATCAAGTGGCTCACCTTCAATCCCCCCAAAATTAAAGGCTCAGATCCAACCTCACAAAACATATTCCCCCCCCCCCCCCCCCCCCAAATTTCAAACCCCAAAACCAAATTTTTTGCCCCCAAAACTAAAAAAACTCATTACTTTATTACTACTCTCTCTTCTCTCTTCACTTTTTCAAATTTCTCTCTTATTCTCTCTCTCCCTCTCTCTCTCTCTCATTCTTTCTTTATTTACTTAGAAATTTAGATTTTAAGTTCAAGTTTGTAAAATTTTCGGAATTTTTATGCTTTTTTTTATTGCACATGTTATATTGAAAATAGAAAATATTTCTTCAACAGTTAAATTTCATCATTTGCCACCCTTGAAGTTCTAAGAAGTTGGATTATACACCCCCATTTATAATTATTTTTCAACATATACTAATGGAAACATGGACTGTTATTTACAACTAATTATTGTCATACTATTCAAACTTGAATTACATAATTGTTGTTTTACTGTTTACATGGCTTTTTGTGTGTTGTATCGTTCCGATGACGTGCCCACGGTGTGTGTGTGTGTGTGTGTGTGTGTGTGTGTGTGTGTGTGTGTGTGTATATATATTTTATATATATATATTTATATATATATATATATATATATATATATATATATATATATATATATATATATATATATATATATATATATATATATATATATATTTAATGATTTCTATATATATATATATTTAATGATTTCTATGTTTTTTCATTGATTGTTAAGATTATATATATATATATATATATATATATATATATATATATATACTTTTAGAAAAAGTTTTTTAATGATTTCTATGTTGTTGATTTCGTTAATTATTGATATTTTAATGATTTCTATGTTTTTTCATTAATTGTTAAGATTATATATATATTTACTTTTAGAAAAAGTTTTTACATGATTTCTATGTTGTTGATTTCGTTAATTATTGAGATTGACTTAATACGTGAATTTTTTTTAAACACGTATTTCATGTGTTGCAAGAATTTGAAGCTCCTTAACCATATTTATACTATTTTATGTTAATTAATGAGACGACTAATTCAAGATATCGATTAAGTCGTCACAGGTATTGGAACCTCTAATGATGTAAAATTTGAAAATTATTTTTCAAATGAATCCATATAAAAAATTTAAGATATAGAATGTATCATACTCATATTTTTCAACTAAATTTGTATATATATATATATATATATATATACACACACACACACACACAGAGAGAGAGAGAGAGAGAGAGAGAGAGAGAGAGAGAGAGAGAGAGAGAGAGAGAGAGAGAGTAATGCTCAGCAGCAAACGAGTCTGTTTGCACAAACCCATTGCAAACTCGAGTCTCGATCCTTGGATCATATCTATCTTGATCCAATAGCCTGGATTGCTCCCGCCCATCTGCCCCCCTCTATCACTTAAGTGGGGAAGGGTAAATTCGGTATTTCGCCCCAAATTAACTCTTCGACTTATTCAATCTTTTACTCTCTCTCTCTCTCTCTCGATGCTGATGAACAAGTATTTTTTTGTGGAAATTGAACCTAGGCCATTGTTGGAAACAATGGCCTAGGTACAACAAAATCATTTTTTAACCTTGGTCTTTGCTTCGCACAACGACCTATGTATGACCTAGGCCGTTGTGTAGAACATAATGACGTAGGTTGTACAAGTGTTTTAGAATACTTGTACAAATTTTGCTCTCCTCCACTCACGGTCAGTCTACTCTCTCTCTATTTCTTTCTGGAGAACTCGAACCCATAGTCAAAACCCTAGCTCCTCCTCCTTAACTTGACTCTTTCACTCACTCTTTCCCTCTTCTCGAACTATTGCCATCTTCCATTGAATCACCTGAACCCAAAAAACCCTAACCTAACGAAATCTCCCAAACCCATCAAACCCTTACCCTAACTAAATTACCCAAATTGTACTCCTCCTTCTTCGTCAACAGCAGCGCAACCACCTCCTCCATCTCATTTCCGAAAACCCACATTGTGAAAGGTATTAACTTTTTTCTACTTTAGTAGATCTAGCTATGTTAATTGATTGAATTTTTGTTTGAATGTTTGAATCTACAAATTGGGTATTATGTGTGGTTAATTATATGTTAGTTTCATGATGTATTGTATGTAGTTGTTTTTGTAGATGTAGATGGAGTGTTAGTTGTTGTTGCTCGTTATTAGTAATAGCGCACAAATGGGATCCAAAAATTTTAAAATTTTGGGAGTAGGTCGGACTCATCATGCACAAGCCAGCTAAATTTGTAGAAGTATTTTTGGATTCACAGTTTGGGAGACTTGGCCGTGTATCGCTTTCCATTCATATTCGTGATTGAAGAGCGATACATTGTCATATCGCTTAAACCGTGAGTCAAAACTCACTTCTACAAGGTGTGTTGGCTCATGCGTGGTGAGTCCAACCTACTTGCTAATTTATGGATTTTTTTGATGTCATTTGTGCGGATTTATCCCGTATATCAAACAACAACAACAATTATATTTTGATATTTTTTGATTGAGTTTTCACTATAAAATTGCACAAATCACATCCAAAAAGTACGAAATTTTGTGAGCAGGTTGGAATCACCACACACAAGCCAACGCAACTTGTAGAAGTGAGTTACGACTCACAGTTTGCATGATACGGCAATGTATTGCTTTTCATTATTGCATGAGTGAAAGCAATATATGGTCATATCTTCCAAACCGTGAGTCCAAACTCGCTTGTACAATTTGCGTTGACTTGTGTGCAGTGAGTCTAACCTACTTGCAAAGTTTTTTATTTTTTAGATATTGTTTGTGCGGTTTTCTCATGTATTTTTCCGTAACTATATATATATATATATATATATATATATATATATATGAATAGTGTGATTGTTTGTATAAGATCAGTGTATTGATAATTGTTATTTTATTGATGATGTTAAATATGGACAGTGGTGAAGGATATTCTGTTGTCGGTGATAATTTTATGTATGCACAACAAAGTGGTGAATGCATCCCGCAAGTTGAAGATCATCTCAAACCAAAGTTAGGTATGACCTTTCATACCTTAGATGAAGCCGAGAACTTTTATTCGTCATATGCTAAATGTGGGGGTTTTGCAATGCGTAAGGGTGGAAATAAATATAAGGGAAGCCAATTCATGGATAAGTCTTTTTTGTGTAATAAAGAATGAACTTCACCGAGTCAACCTAGTGAAGGTAGACCGGAGACTACTTCTAGAACCGGTTGCAAAGCTGTCGTTCGTATAAAACTGAACGAAGAAAGTAATAAATGGGTGTTGTCTTTATTTCATGAACCACTCAATCATGTATTTACTTCACCCAGTAGAAGACATCTTTTACCCCGAAACCATTTGGTGTCGAATATCGATAGAAGAGTAATAGATCAAATGACCCAAGCTAATATCTCTACTTGCAAACAAATGCTCCTCTTCGAAAGTGCTAGTGGTGGTCACGATAAAATAGGATTCACCAAAAAAGATGCTAGAAATATACTTCGAGACTCGCACGAAGAGATGAAAAGACACGATGAGAAAATTCTCATTGATTTCATTGAATCGAAAAAAAATTCGGATCCTTCATTTTTTTAATGATTTTCAAATAGATCCCGAAGGCCAGTTGTCTCATTGTATTTGGGTGGATGGTACATCTAGGATGAACTATGATGAATTTGGGGATGCACTTTGCTTTGATGCCACATACAACACGAACCGATATAGAATATTATTTGTTCCATTTGTCGGAATCAATCATCATTGGCAATCAATGTTCTTAGGAGGTGTTCATTTCAAAAGAGAATGCCTCTTCCTTTGTGTGGTTCATTGAAAAGTGGCTAGGAGTAATGAATTGTGCTTCATCCGGCATCACGATGGACCAGGATCGTGGGATTGTCGTCACAGTGAAGAAAGTTTTTCCCGAGACTTGGCATCGGTATTTCATGTGGCACATTTGGATAAGTTACCGCAAGAGGTGCGTATATCTAATGATGTCGATAATTTTATGGATGATTTGAAGACTGTCATCTATGATTCTGAATATGTACATGATTTTGAAGAGAAATGGAAAATAGTGCTTCTGAAGTACGGAGTTGAGAATAACAAATGGTTGAATGGTCTATTTGACATTCGTGATAAATGGACACCCATCTATGCAAGAGATTTATTTTGGGCTGACATGTTAAATAGCCAATGGGTTGAGTCTATGCATTCTTCCTTGAAGCATCATACAGAAAAGAAGTACTCATTATATGAATTTGCCGTCATCTTCGACAGATATTTGGCAAAGCAAAGACACGATGAACTCAAAGAAAATCATCGTAACCGTGAAAGAAGACCGAAATTGAAGACCTAATGGGCGTTGGAAGCACATAGGGCTAGAATATACACTCTTAAAATATTCTATAAATTCCAAGATGAAGTTACAAAAATCCTGTTATATAATGTGACTTTCATTGCCAATCTTGACACACCATATAGTTCAACCTTCCATGTGATGTTTTGTGGGAAATAGGAACCAATGAGGTTGATTCAATTATGCAAACTCCGTCAAATTGTTACTTGTGGTTGTAACAAGTTCAAGTTTGTTGGAATTTCCTACAAATATATTTTAGTCGTTCTTCGGTTCAGTCATCACAATTCTCTACCGGATATATATATTAAAAGAAGATGGACAAATAATGTGATTAGAAGAAGTTATACATCTGTTCCAAACGAAGCAAGTAGCCATAATTTTGCTTCTCGCTATTGTGAATTGAGTCATCACGAAAAACAAATGATTGATCTTGGTTGTTCCTCCGATTCTAGTTACAATTACATGCTCGATCTTATGCTCAAAGGAATTGACGGCGTATCTCGTCTTCAAATACATCCCGCGGGGAACGCACAAACTCATGAAGAAGGACATGCACAACTCCATGAAGAAGGACATGCACAACCCCATGTTGAGGGAAGTGGACTTGCACGTGCACGTGTGAGGGACCCAGGACAGTGTGTTACAAAGAGAATGCCTAAAGAAAAGAGATTGAAGTCGATAAGAAAGGAACTTTGTGGTAAAAAACCAAGACTGTGTAAAACATGCGGCTTGCTCGTACTCAGACATGATTCAAGAAATTGTCCAACCCTAGTTGAGGGGTAATATTTATGCAATTTTTGTTAACTTTTATTGATAATATTCAATCTAGCTTTGTATTTTGATGTGCATTTATAATTAATGTTGACTAACTTAAACTTTTCATTTATTTTAGAGCAAACAATCCAGAAGAAGTTCTTCCAACCGATGAAGAGAGTTCAGACGATAATTTTGATGAAGCGTTGTGAGGTAAAATTTTAATGGGGGTGAAGTATTTGAATTTTGTAGACTAACAATACTAATCTCAGGTGTTGTTTGAATTTTATAAATCTTGCAAGTATTTATTAAAGGAATCTCACTTGTCTGTTGTTGCATCATATTCTTAATTCTATGTAATCGATTAAAGTTATGTGTCTTTGTTGTAATTTACATGTTTCATGATAATATATGTTCCAAATGAATGTGGTTGGCTGTGTGGATGTACTGTGTTTGTTGATAATGTTTTAGTTGTTTTAGTTGACATTCATTATGTTTTTGTTTTGTGTGTTGATTGATGAGCCTTAATATGTTCTTGTTGGAAGATTACGAGTAAGGGGAGGGTTGAATGAAACTAGGTATGAAATATATGAGAGTTGCAGTTGTTATGAAATTTTTTTGGTATCATTTTTTTGTTTAATCTTATTAAAATATATTTGTAAATTTTTCCCTAATCCATTGTTGGACACAACGGCTAAATGATAAACAAGATATTTTTTCAATAACCTAGACCATTGTTGGAAACAACGGCCTAAGTTGATATTATTTTTTTTCTTCCAATTAACTTGCTTTCTGACGTGAGAAGAGATTACCATGATTTTTTTAATAAAAATCAATAAACTATGCCGCTACTTCTGAGAACGGCCTAGGTTGATATGACATTTTTGGGGAGATTTCCTTATGCTCTCTGACTTGAGGGGAGATTACCAAGTTTTTTTAATTTTTTTTTTGAAATAACATATGCCGCTGTTTCAAAGAACGACCTAGGTTGATATGAAATTTTTTGTTCCAATTGACTTACTCTCTGACTTGAGGGGAGATTACCAAGTTTTTTTTAATTTTTTTTTGAAATAGCCTATGATGTTTCAAAGAACGACCTAGGTTGATATGAAATTTTTTGTTCCAATTGACTTACTCTCTGACATGAAGGGAGATTACCAAGTTTTTTTTAATTTTTTTTTGAAATAACCTATGACGTTTCAAAAAACGGCCTAGGTTGATATGAAATTTTTTGTTCCAATTGACTCTCTGACTTGAAGGGAGATTACCAAGTATTTTTATTTTTATTTTTAAATAACCTATGCCACTGTTTCAAAAAGGGGCCTAGGTTGATATGAAACTTTTTGTTCCAGTTGACTTGCTTTCTGACTTGAGGGGAGATTACCATGGTTTGTTAAATTTTTGCACCTAAAACTTAGACCGTTGTTTCCAACAAAGTCCTAAGTTGATATGAACTTTTTTTCCAGTTGACGTACTCTCTGTCTCTTTAGGAAGTAATGAAGGTTTTCTAAAAAAAATTCAATAACCTAGGCCGTTGTTGGCCACAACGTCTTTGGTTGATATGAAAATTTTGTCATTTTATAACTTTTTTTTATATCTCTACGAACATAGGTTCTTGAACTCTACACCAAAGATATTCTTAATCATGATTTTCGTCTCTATATTTCATTAGTTTCATAATTTAGCTGCAAAGACGTTCTTGAACTCTACACAAGTTTTATTTAAATAAAAAAATATTCCCTTATTTTTTTTCCCTACAAAATGAACAATATAATACTAGGGGTAAATATTTTACATATTTCTAAGAAAAAAACTTAAACAAAATATTGAAAAAATCAAAAAATCCCTACCTATAATCACTTACGTATCTTCTATTTAATGTCTAACCCTAACCTTGAAATATACTTTAATCATGCGGTTCAAATGTAGTTTATTTACATAAAAAAATTAAAAAATAAACATTTAACGACTAGTGCTACATATTTTTCATTTAGCTCAGGTCGTTGTGTACATAACCGTAACCCTACCATAACCCTAACCCTACCCTTCCTAACCCTTACCCTAACAACGTTCCAAAGGTATGTACCACTTTCAGAACATTTTAACATTGTGAATATGAGAGAATACATCCATGTTCAGCTTATCTGTCAAGCTACCCATAACCCTTACCCGATCCCTTACACTACCCTAACCCTAACTAAACAAATGACTTAGTTTCATATGATTTTTTTTTTTTTCATTTAACAACTTTCTCTTCTATATCTACGAACAGAGGTTCTTGAACTATAAATCAGAGACATTCATATTCGGTTTTTTCGTCTCTATATATTGTCACTTACAAATCTTTTATTCAATGTCCAACCCTAACACCGAAAAAAAAGAAAATGGAAAAAGATACAAAAGTTCTGTCAACCGTAACCCTACCCTAACAAACAAACGAACTGTAACATAAATTACCAACATATAGAATCGTCTGTATACACACTAACCCTAATCCTACCCTAACTATATACACTTAGTATTATCTTGTTCGGTTATTAGGGGGGAAAAGGGGAATATTTCTGTTTTTACAAAAAAAATGTTTAAAGTTCTTTTCTATAAAATATTTAAGCTACTTACCCTACGTAGTTATCTTGTTCGTTTTTGCAGCTAAATTATGAAACTAATAAAATATAAAGACGAAAAACTTGTTTATGAATGTCTTTGGTGTAGAGTTCAAGAACCTCTGTTCATAGAGGTATAAGAGAAAGTTGTAAAATGACAATATTTTCATATTAACCAAACCCGTTGTTGCCAACAGCGGCCTAGGTTATCGAAATTTTTTTTTATAGGCCGTTGTTGGAAACCTTGGTAATCTCCTCTCAAGTCAGAGAGCAAGTCGAATTAAAAAAACCTAGGCATATCTCCTCTCAAGACAGAGAGCATGCCAACTGGAACGAAAAAATCATATCAACCTAGGCCGTTGTTGGAGGTTATTTATAAAAAAATTTGAAAAAACCTAGGCATATCTCCTTTCAAGACAGAGAGCAAGCCAAATGGAACCGAAAAATCATATCAACCTAGGCCATTGTAAGTTATTTTAATTTTTTTTTTAAACCTTGGCATATCTGCTCTCAAGACAGAGAGCAGGTCAATTCTCCTAAAAAATTTCATACCAACCTAAGCCGTTGCTGGAAATAACGGCCTAGATTACTTATAAAAAAACTAAAATAACATAGGCATGTCTCCGTTCAAGACAGAGAGCAAGCCAACTTGAACCAAAAAATCATATCAGCCTAGGTCGTTGTTTCCGTTGTTGGAACAACGGCCTATGTTAATGAAAAAAAAAACAGTTGCATCATTCATAACTAGTTGAAGCTGCCACACTATCCGCAATATCCACAAAATTAATTTTACTTCACTAACAACACTAGTTTCACAATCACTTTGGGGAAAAATATAAACTAACAACAATAACAATATAATCAACATCAATAAGAGCAAAAATTTGAAGTCTTAACTAAGATATAAAAAAAAAACTAACATTTCCATTTTATACTATAATACCATGTTTCACGTACAACACGAATAAAAAAAACTCAAGCAACCCTGGTGTGTAGTGTTATGGTGCTCGCCTCTTCCGAGTCGGTTGTCGCCGCGTACGCCTAAGTTGGGTTACTTGTGAAAGGACGGTATCTTCTTCTTGCAATTCTTGGTCGTCTTCTTCGTGCTCTTGTTACTGCTCTTCTTGTTGCTCATCTTCTTGTGGAGGAGATTGTGGTAACCGTTCTTGCCGCGAGCTAGATGGCCTATTAATCACGCTCTTACGGCACTAGAAACATACGTTCATATTTAAATAGTGGGTAAATCGTTCGCCATTTCCTACCACTTCTAGTGAGCCCTAGCATGAAGGATCTTCCGAGCGAAAGATTTCATGTTCACGGTGGCATTGCTCTTAAGTACATGTGCACATTCCTTTGCCATTAACTTGTCTGGGTGCAGCCTCAGAAAATTTGCCACTGTGTCGGGCCTTGGTGGCAGTGGCCTAGGTACAGGTACAGCAGCAGCTCGATTAACTACCTCCAATGTGGTGTGAAGAATAGCAACATTATCTGGCTGCTCATCCCTCGGACGGGAAGTGGAAGAACCTCTGCGAGCCATAGCCTGAAACAATATCAAATAGGGTCAGTACCCAGATTATATGTTAGTTATTATATGTTCATGTGATCAATGTGGTGTGCACATCGTTGAGTTAACCTGGATAGAGCCAAACCTGACTAATATATTAGCCAACAGGACTAACACCTTAGCCAAACCTGGGTTCTGATACCACTAAAAACCCTATCATGCCCCGCTTCCCAAAATACGGAATACAAGAACGTAACGAAGGCCCAGCGAATGATGTAAACACCATCCATGAGCTGTACCAGTCCAACTCAGCAATATGAACAACAAACACAACCAAGCAAGAGAATATAATCACATGAATCAAAGAACAACTTCAATAATAGATGAAATAATCCAAAACATAATATTCAACATAATATCCAAAATCTGGAAAAACAAACTCCTGGACAAAAGCCCAAAACAGTATAATATCAAAGACAAAGTTCAAAGGAAAGATATATAGCATAAAATAATTCAAGCAGTGAAATCTTCAGCTTCATCTTTAAATCGTTGCCCACCAATTTCTTCTGAAAGTGTTCCTTCAGTACGTGTAAACTCGTGATCTAAAAAGAGAGAAAATAATGTTCTTAGAGCAAGTCATGGACAGCAAGTAATGGAAAATAGGGAATAATAGGAAACACGGTATATCAAAAATAAGGGACGGAATCAAAGTTAAGAACAAAATCAAGAATTGGCAGTAATGTCAAAGGTCTATATTTAATCATGCATTAATTAATAATGTCAATTTAAGTCCTACATTGATGAATGTATACGGGATCAAGCATGAAATTTCAAATGCAGGTTATTATTCATTTTATTAACCTATTTAGTGCACGTACTACTGCATCCCATTCCACAGGTTCGGCGTACCGAGTGGACGTTTTATACTGTGATGGTGAATTCACGGATCGTGTACTCGGCATCGATAACGATAATTTTCAATCAATGATTAACATTCAATCACTTGTAATCATTACTCCACCTTCCAATCAATCCATGTAAATAATAAGGTCTTTACCGAGTACTATTTCCGATTGTGATTGTTCACTATCAAGTCAACCCATAATACCTCGGCTTGTTCGTATTTTATTTCATCCTATGTGAGCATGCAAGAAGGTGTCAAGATTGTATCATGCTAGGTGTGACTAATTCTACTCGTTACAGACAAAGCAAGAAACAAATATATTAAATCAACACAAATCATACAATCTGGACAGCAGGACGTTACTGTACAAAAACAGATATTTTCGCTGCTACAGAAAAGCAAATCTGGATCTGTCAGAATTACTAGAAACTAGACTCTCTGCCGATTCCAGCGCATATACAAACGACATATAAATAAAACAGAAACTGGGTTCAAATCCTTATTCTTTTCAGATGTCATGGTCAGGCAGCAGGTTATAGATTGTGTTCATATATATGAATAAGGTCAGAAAACTCATCAATTAAATCTAAAAAAATTCAGGGTGATTTCTGCACATGTATAGTCTCAGCGAAATTAATTTCAAATTTTTATTTTGTTGTTAACATGTTCTATTTATTAATACATCAGAATGATATGCATGAAATTGGGAATCTGGAAATCCAGACCCAGCAGTACTAAAAGACATATAACTAGCAGATTATAACTCGGAATTCATTTTCGTCAAAAGTTCTGGAAAATAGACTCATGGGGCTACAATACATATTTACAAAGTTCTTTCAAATTACTACAACAACAGTTTCGAAATTCTGATACAAAAAGAAGTAAACAGCAGTCCAGAAAATAATTTAATAAGAATAGGCCATAATTTCATCATACAAGCATATAATTCATGATAATTAATAAACAAAGTGCTATTTGATTATTAACATGCAAATTTCTAGATTTATGATGCATTAATTTACAATCATGGCAATTAACTCATCAAATCAAATTCAATCGGAAAGATTCAATATATCAAACAACTCTATAACATGGATCTAGTTATGTTTTTATGTATTTCATGCATATGCAATGTGCAATAGGGACTAGGGTTCGAATCAAAGACAAATGCATGAAGTCAAGGATATATCGGGTTAGCTCGTGTAAACCCTCAGTATACTCAATGGAAGATGATTAAAAGATATGATGATTAAAAGATATTGTTATACTCAATAGTATAACAATATGATGATTAAAAGAAAAAAATTTTGAACAAAAATAATCAAACTAGTTCAAGAGAGACTTACCTTTTAGACGATTAATTCAAATATAAAGGGAAAAACGAGATGAGAATCCCGACAGCAACACGAGCAACTCATGTACATTACCCGAACCCGCAAAATACGTGCATTCTACGTGCAAGTGACAACACATCAACTCAGTGAGCAGCGATCCAAAACAGCAAACAGCCAACTCTCCTCTACAAACACCAAACAGCAACAGCAGATCCTCCCTATCCGAACAGCAAACAATGAATACTAGGGAGAAAGAGAGACAGCGGGGACAGTGGCTCGACGATGGGGCTAGGCGGCGACTGGGGCGAGAGTGGTGGTCGATTGAGCGGAGGGATGCTCAAGCGACGGCAACTCAACGACTTCCTCCGTTTTGGAAGAAACAGAGGAAGGGATGTGATGGCTATGGTGATGGGTTTCGGTTGATGACAGGGATGACGACGAGATGGGGGTGTGGCTGCGGTGGTTGCAGTCAGGCGAAGGATGACGCGGCGGTTGCGGAGGTGGGTTGACGAGGATGAAGGGGTTCTTTGGTGGTTGGATGAGAGGCGATGACGAGGGCTGGGGATCGACTGGGCGTCGACAGGGTGGTCGACGGGGGTAGGGTGAAGACGAGGACGAGGAGGGTGGTACTGAAAGCCGTAAAGGAGGCAGAGGACGATGACGGGGTGTGGGAGATGGGTTTGGAAAGAAACAGAGGTTGAGGGTGAGGTCGGGGAGAGAGAGCAGCAGGAGGTAGGAAAGAGAGAGATTATTAATAGGGTTATTAATTAATTAGGGTTCAGGGGGTTATTTATATGAGATAATAGATGTTGGGTTTTGGGTTGCGGGTTAACGGATTAAAGGCATGGGTTTAGGATCCAAAAAGAGAAAAATAGATAGAATTAAATAGGATATGAATATAATGGATCAATACAAACCAAAAACACAAAAGAGTAAAATTAGTGGTGAGCCAAAAATTCAGGGTTCGAGCCAAAAAAGAATACAAAATGATCGAAAGAGAATAAACGAGCCCAAAGAAAAGCAAGATTTATTATTCAAAAGAGATTCGAATACAATAATCAAAAAGAAGAAAATTACAATAAAAATCCAAAAAATAGAAAAATAGGGGTTACAATCCTACCCACCTTACAAGAAGAATTTCGTCCTTGTAATTCATACAAGTGGTACATAGGGTGACCCCGAAAAGAAAAGAAAAACGAAAAAAACTACTCAAACAAGTGAGGGAACTTCTCTCAGATTCCTCCTCCAACTCCCAAGTCGACTCACCTTACGAGTGAGGATTCCAAGAAACTCGAATCTACTTGATGACTTTATTCTCCAACACCTTCTCCCTTCGGTCTAAGATAGAGACTGGCTGAATCTCATAGGACAAGGCCGGCCTCACGGACTACTCTGAGTAGTCTAAAACATGACTGTCATCTCTGATGTATTTCCTGAGCTAAGAAACATGGAATACATCATGGACACCTGCTAAAACCAGTGGCAACGCGAGCCTGTAAGCTACCTTGCCCACACATTCCATAATATCGAAATGGACCTATGAACCGGGGACTCAACTTGCCCCCACCTCCAAATCGGTTAACACCTATCCATGCCAATACCTTGAGGAAAACATGATCGCCTACCACGAACTCTAGAGGCATTCGAAGACATCCAGTCCACTTCCTCTATCTGTCCTGAGCTGTCTGCAAGTGCTTCTGATCTGAGCCACGGCATCAACTGTCTTCGTGATCAACTCAGGCCCCAAAAGTTTTCTCTCGCCGATATCATCCTAACAGACTAGCGATTTACACTTGCGACCATACAAAGCTTCAAATGGTGATGCCTTGAGACTCGCCTGATAACTGTTGTTGTATGAGAACTCGGCTAAGTGCAGATGATCTTCCCACGAACCACCAAACTGAAGAATGCAATATCTCAACATGTCTTCTAGGGTCTGAATCATCCTTTCCGATTGCCCATCTGTCCGTGGATGGAACTCTGTACTATAGCTCAACTTAGTACCCAAGCTCTTCTGCAGACTCTCCCAAAACTGAGACCTGAATTTCGTATCTTTATCTGATACGATGCTGACAGGAACTCCATGCAGTCTCACAACCTCCTGAAAATACTTCTCGGCCAAACTCTCAGTGGACTGACCCACACGGAAGGGAATGAAGTGGGCTCACTTCGTTACCCGATCCACTATCATCCATATAGCATTATGACCCTTGGGACTCCTCGGCAAAGCTGACTCAAAATCCATCATGATATTCTCCCATTTTCACTCTGGAATTGGAAGAGGTTGCAAAAGTCCCGCGGTCCTCTGATGCTCTGCCTTCACTTGCTGACAAAATTAGGCACTGAGAAACATATCTAGCCACAACTCTCTTCATACCATGACACCAGAAATGTTGCTTCAGATCCCTATACATCTTAGTACCTCCTGGATGAATAGAATATGGAGACCGTTGAGCTTCTTTGAGTAGCTTCTTCCTGAATCCTCCTCTAGGTACACACAAGCTAGATCCAAAACGAAGCGACCCATTTGAATGAATGATCAAATCAGTTCTCAGGCTTGCTTCCACTTCGCTTCAGAACTTCTACAACTGCCGATCACTCGCTTGGGCCTCCTTGATCTGCTCTACCAAAGAAGACTGCAACTGCAACATCATGAATTGTTGTGCTAATCCAAGAAGTAGCACATCCAACTCCAGCCTTCTTATATCCTCCACTATTTCCTTCTACTTAGTGAGGAACATAGTAGCAGAACTTCTACTCAAAGCATCAGGTACCATGTTCACTTTGCCCAGGTGATACTGCAAATTGATGTCAAAATCTGACATCAGCTCCAACCATCTTCTTTGCCTCATGTTCAATTCCTTCTGCGTGAATACATACTTGAGGCTCTTGTGATCTGTGAATATCTCCACTATATTCCTAAGCAGATAATGCCTCCACAACTTCAAAGCAAAAAATCATGGCTACAAGCTCCAAATCATGCGTGGGATAGTTCTTCTCATGAGGTCTCAACTGCCTAGATGCATAAGCAAAAATCCTGCCTCACTGCATCAGCACTGCTCCCAGACCTCTACCCGAAGCATCACAATGGATCACAAAACCGCTCGAACTGTCAGGTATAGTCAGTACAGGCACTGACGTTAACCGATGCTTCAACTCCACAAAAGCTTCATCACAAGTCACATCCCAATAAAACATTTGCTCCTTCTTCGTTAAACTGGTTAGAGGCCCAGCTATCTTCGAGAAATCCTCAAAGAGCTTCCGATAATACCCTACCAATCCAAGAAAGCTTCCCACCTCAAATGCTGACTTAGGAATCGGCCAATCCTTGACCGCAGAGATCTTCGACGAATCCACAAAAATACCATCACCAGAAATAATGTGGTCCAGAAAAGCAATCCGATCCAGCTAAAACTCACACTTGTTAAGCTTCCCATATAGCCAGTTCTCCCTAAAGGTCAGTAGAACAACCCTCAAATTCTCAGCATGATCTTCCCAGTTCTGACAATACACCAAGATGTTGTCAATGAAAACCATGACAAACTGATCCAAAAATGGCGAGAACACCCGATTCAACAAACTCATTAACACAACTGGTGCATTGGTAACTCCGAAAGGCATCACCAGGAACTTATAATGCCCATACCTCGTCAGGAATGCCGTTTTCTGAACATCTTCTGACATCACCTTAACTTGATGAACGAAGATCCAACTTCGAGAAAACAGAAGCAACTTCCAATTGGTCAAACAGATCGTCAATCCTCGGTAATGGGTACCGATTCTTTACAGTGACATTATTCAACTCTCGATAGTCAATGCAAAGTCTGCGGCTGCCATCCTTCTTGTTGACGAATAGAACTGGAACTCCCCAGTACGAAACACTAGGCCTGATAAAACCCTTATCCAACAGCTCCTGAACTTGCACCTTCAGTTCTGCCAATTCAACCGGTGCCATGCGATACGGACTCTTTGAGATGGGTGTCATACCAGACTGAACATCTATGCTGAACTCCACATCTCGGTCTAGCGGTAATCTGGGCAATTCCTCAGAAAAGACATCAAGGAAGTTCCGAACAACTAAGGGTGCAGCATCCCATCAGTGCATAATGACACAAGTGCAACAGCCTTAGGGCTCATCGCGCTCTTGACATGCCCTGACGATGTCTCACCTGCAAGGAACTTGAACTTTGGTTGCCCAGAAAGCCTGAAAGTCACCTTCTTCTCTCGGTAATCAATCACGGTACAAGAAACACCCAACCAGCCCATACCCAGAATAACATTAAAACCAAAATTGGGAATCACAATCAGATCAGCTAAGAAATCTATACCACCAATCAGCAACGGGCTTTGCTTTCATACCCTAGAATAGATAATGACACCTCCACCTGTGGTGATGTCCCAAGCTTTGGACATAGCGTCGCTAGACAAACTATGCTGATCAACAAAGCAGGAGAAAATAAAGGAGTAGGTAGCACTGGAGTCAAACAAAACATGAGCTGGAAGAGAGAAAACTAAAATGACACCTAAAATATGATCAAACAAAGAAATGAGATGCGAGTAGAATATATGCACGAATAATTGTACAAAAGAAGAAAATAACATGCAGAAAACTGAAATAAAGAAAATGAATAGCATAACTACTATGATATACCTGCAACCACTCCAATAGCTGCCTCTGTTTCCTCAACAGTCAGATTATAGGCCTGACCACGACTCCCAGTCTAGCCTCCCCTAGGGACCACACGCCTCTGATCAAAGATTTGCCTCTGTGGTGGAAGAGGCGGTCTACCCTGACCACGAGTCGGTGCTCCCTGCTAAGCAGCACCTCCAACCGATGCAGGAGTCCTGTTCCTCGGATAGTCACAAACCATATGGTCACTGCTCCCACACACCAGACACAATCGATTGGCTAATCTGCAGTTTCGCTGTGAATGCCCAACCTTATGGCAGTAGCCACAGGTCTTAGCAGTCCTTGGAAAAACAGGCAGATACGGCTGTGCTCTCGCGGGAGGGGGTGGAACTGGCCTCCGAATAAGTCCTCCGGTAAGCCAAACTACAACAGGATGCAGAACAGTCTGCAGAGAAACACCCGACCTCCTAAGGGTCTGCTCCTGGATCCGAGCAGCATCAAGAACGTCGGCATAGGCACGAAGCTGAAGGGCAGCCAAGCAGTCCTGGATGTGAAAGCCCAAGCCCAGCTGGAATCTATGAGCCCCGTCCTCGTTAGTGGCTACCAAAGCAGGAGTGAAGCGACTGAGCAGAGTAAACTCTGCAGCATACTCGTCCACGGAACGGTTTCCCTGAGTTAAGACAATGCTCAAATTAATATTGTCACATGTGAAGTAGGCAACAACAATGACATTAAAGAATACTATCTGACTAACTTGGGTTAGGAAAACGAATTGTTGTTCCATCTCTGCATTGGTGACACTAGAAAAGAAATTCTCCATGAAGCTCTTCGTGAAAGTAGCCCACTTGATGGATCTTGCAATCCTTTCAGTCTCCGCCCACCACTAGATATGGGCAAGATTCACCAGCTGGATGCTAACCATATCCACATGATCAACATCAGCAACTCGAGCAGTGATCAACAACTGTTCCGTACGAATAAGCCATTGCTCGACCTCCAACGGCGAATTAGTGCCCTAAAACTTGTCCGGGTGCAACCTCATAAAATCTGCCACTGTGCCGGGCCATGGTGGTAGTGTCCCAGGTGCAGGTATAATGGCAGCTCGATTAGCTGCCTCCAATGTGGCCCTCCTCAATTCATTATGCTCCTTCTGAAGAGCCATCATCTGCTGCATCGTCTAAAGAATAGAAACATTATATGGCTGCTCATCCCTCGGACGGAAAGTGGAAGAACCTCCACGAGCCATAGCCTGAAACAATATCAAATAGGGTCACTACCCAGATTATATGTTGGTTATTATATGTTCATATGATCAATGTGGTGTGTACATCATTGAGTTAACCTGGATAGAGCCAAACCTGACTAACATTGTCACGCCCCGCTTTCCAAAACACGAGAATACGGGCGCGAGACTAAGGCCCAGCGAATGGTGCGAACACACCATTCATAAGCTGTACAAGTAAACTCAACAACAATATAACAGAACAATCTACGCAGGCATACAAATCACAATTTGATAATGAAAATTCATGACATAGTCCATAAAAGTAACCAACAACTGGGAATTACAAATTATTACGGGTCAAACAAGCCCGGATTACAAATAAAGAGTTTCATGAAATAAATCACAAATTTAAGATAACAAAAAAATAATAAGCTAGAACACTTGGTCAGCGACACCTTCTGGTAACTCTCCATTTGGGCCTGCAAGTATATTATAACAAAAGAAAGGAAAAAGGGAAACAAGGAGACCCGTTAATACAAGTTACGGGCCGCAAGGGGAGTACAAGCTAAGGGAACAGATGTAAAACAAAACAACAGAAAAACAGGGAAGAACAAGGAATCGATAGTTACGAAATAGGAACAAAATGCAGCATATAAACATGATATGAACATGGCTTTACGAAACAAGTGACATATAAAACAAATAATCAGGTATCGAATCAACATGAACATATAACATATGGTTGGATCATGAAAATGCACGTGTTATTCTTATGTCTAATGTCTTGATTCTATCTAGGTAGCACTTCATGCATCCATTCTTTTACTACATGGTTGCTACAGTCAATACAATTTCGTTTAGATTTAGTGGTGGGTTTTATAGGTCACGTACTCGGGAAACATATCATTCAATATTGTACCGAGGTACGTGCAAACATATAACGTGAAACATATCGAGCCAAACATAGTGTAAACATATAACGTAAAACATATCGAGCCAAACATAGTGTAAACATATAACGTGAAACATATAAACATATCATTCGCAATCTTACAATTTGTAATTGCAACTTGCATCGGGAAACCACGAGCTCCCGTCCGAGTACGCTCTTCTATATTGCCCACTACTTAAATCTTTCCCTTATACCCCGGCTTGTTACTTTTATTTATTTGTTAACACAAACATAATGCAATGAGACAAAATCAAGATATGGACATGGAACATCAATGAATTTTGCATACAATATGTTCTAAGTAATGAGGTGTGAAATATGTAGTTTAATGTCATAATTGGGTATAATTTGTTAATACACATGTGGGTCTGAATTAATATTACATATATGGGTCTATGATATTCTAGGGTCATTTAAAATAATATCGCAACTATAAAGTGACTAATTACATTCATAAAACTAAATCAAAAATTTAGGGATAATAAACAAAACTTAAATTATTAACAAGGGTAAAATAGTCATTCACATCAATATATATAATTTCTAGAATTACATATGTTTGTATTTATTTGTGATGTTCGTGTCATGCATGGGATACCAAAGTATTCACGATCTCGTGTGAATACAGGATCGGCGGATTAGGAATATAAACGGGTATCAATTCGACTTATGAATGCGAATTGGAGTCAAAAAAATAGACTTGCGGTATTTTTACAAATAGCTTGTACTAGAACAATAAAAGTGTACAAGAGATACTTGCCTTTTTGACGAAAATCACGCGCGAAAATACGTGCAAGAAAATCCAGCAGCTTAACAAAACTCCACACAGGATCAGATCCAAACAGCAAACAGGAACTCTCGATCCGGCGCGGCAAAACAGCACACAGCGATTCTCTTCCAATCAGATCGCTCCTCACACCGGATCTGGGCCAGAACACGGAACAGCCTCTGTCGGATCTGTTGCGGGTGAACACACAACAGCGAAATCAACTAATCACCGACCGTCTCCTTCCTCACGACAGCTGCGAGCGGGAGAGCGATCGGGACAGCGGCGCAGGCAGGCGCGACGACGGCGCGTGGTCGGGGACACGACGGAAGGGGTTTGCGGCGGCGACTGGTGGCGGAAATGGAGGCGCGACGTCGAGAAGCGACGACGCTCTGTTTCGGGGTTCGAACAGGGGATGTGTGAAGGTGGGGGATGGGTTCGGATGTGTGGCGACGCAAGCGGAGGCAAATGCTGGGGCGGTGACGACGGGGCGACGGCGAAGGCGATGGTAATGGCTTCGAGGTGGGTTGAGAGGGTGGAGGTCGACGAAGAGGAAGGGAATGGGGTGGCGAGGCGATGGGGATGAGAGGGTATTGGGTTCGGGCGATTGGGGAAGCAGGAAGAGGGAGAGCGGCAATGGCGATGGGTCGAGCGATGATGGTGACGGGTTGTTGCGGTGTGGATCTTGCTTGAGCTCCGAACAGAGAGGGGGAGTGAGCGGGAGGAAGGAGATGAGTTGGGTTTGATTTGTTCTGGTTTTGTTTTTGTTTGTTTGGTGTTGTTTGGTTTTTGAATCAGAGAAGAAGGAGAGAGGAAGTACGGGAGAGAGAGAATAGGGGTATATTATAATAATATGTATAGAAATAATTGTTAAATTAAGGAGGTAGAGAGATTATAGGGGAGGGGGTTACGGAATCACATAATGAGGGGAATCAATAGGCTAATAATTAGGAATAGTAATTGGGCAGTTACAAGAGAGATTTTGGGGGTTTAATTTGAGGATTAAAAGAGGTAGGAAAGATTAGGGGAGATATAGAAGGAATTTGTTGATCTGGTCAACAAGGAGGGTTTGGGTTTGGGTTAGCGGATCAAGACCCAATAGGGTGGGCTTGGTCCTTGGGCTTAAATCAATTAATATAGAATTGGGCTCAAAATAAATAATTAGACCATTGGGTTTAATTTAAACAATTGGTTTGGGCTCATACAAAATAATTTAAATTACTGGGCTTATAATAGAATTTGGGTTCAAAAATATTTTACATAATAAAATAGTGGAATAATCAAATATTGGACTTCACAGAAATAGTTTGAATAATATATTAATTTAAAATAGAATATTTTAATTTAAAATACGGTAAAATACTTGAAAATACAATTTAACGAAAACAGGGGTTACAAACATATTAGCCAACAGGACTAACACCTTAGCCAAACCTGGGCTCTGATACCACTAAAAATCCTGTCATGCCCCACTTCCCAAAATACAGAATACGAGTACGTAACGAAGGCCCAACGAATGATGTAAACACTATCCATGAGTTGTACCAGTCTAACTCATCAATATGAACAACAAACACAATCATGCAAGAGAATATAATCACACGAATCAAAGAACAACTTCGATAATAGATGAAATAATCCAATACATAATATCCAACATAATATCCAAAATCTGGGATAACAAACTCCGGGACCAAAGCCCAAAACAATGTATAATATCAAAGACAAAGTTCAAAGGAAAGATATATAGCATAAAATAATTCAAGTAGTGAAATTTTCGGCTCCATCTTCTAAAATCGTTGCTCACTAATTCCTTCTGATAGTGTTCCTTCAGTACCAGTAAACTCGTGATCTAAAAAGAGAGAAAATAATGTCCTTAGAGTAAGTCATGGACAGCAAGTAGTGGAAAATATGAAATAATAGGAAACACAGTTTATCAAAAATAAGGGTTGGGATCAAAGTCAAAAACAAAATCAAGGATTGGTAGTAATGTCAAAGGTCTATATTTAATCATGCATTAATTAATCATGTCAATTTAAGTTCTATATTGATGACTGTATACGGGATCAAGCGTGAAATGTCAAATGCGGGTTATTATTCATTTTATTAACCTATCTAGTGCATGTTCTACTGCATCCCATTCCACAGGTTCGGCGCAAGCAACCAAGTGAACGTTTCAGACTGTGATGGTGAATTCACGGATCGTGTACTCGGCGTCGATAACGATAATTTTCAATCAATGCTTAACAGTCAATCACTTGCAATCATTACTCCACCTTCCAATCAATCCATGTAAACAATAAGGCCTTTACCGAGTACACTTTCCGATTGCGATTGTTCACTACCAAGTCAACCCATAATACCCCACCTTATTAGTATTTTATTTCATCCTATGTGAGCATGCAAGAAGGTTTCAAGGTTTTATCATGCTAGGTGTAACTAATTATACTCGTTACAGACAAAGCAAGAAGCAAATATATTAAATCAACACAAATCATACAATCTGGACAGCAGGACGTTACTGTATAAAAATAGATATTCCCGCTGCTACAGAAAAGAAAATCTAGATTCGTCAGAATTTCTACAAACTAGACTCTCTGCCGGTTTCATTGCATATACATACGACATATAAATAATACAGAAACTGGGTTCAAATACTAATTCCTTTCAGATTTCATGTTCAGGCAGCAGGTTATAGATTATGTTCACATATATGAATCAGGTCAGAAAACTCATCAATTAAATCTACAAAAATTCAGGATGATTCATACACATGTCTAGTCTCAGCCAAATTAATTTCATTTTTTTATTTTACTGTTAACATGTTCTATTTATTAATACATCAGAATGATACGCATGAAATTGGGAATCTGGAAATCCAGACCCAGCAGTACTAAAAGACTAATAACTTTCAGATTATAACTCGGAATTCAATTTCGTCGAAAGTTCTGAAAAATAGACTCATGGGGATACAATAGATATTTAAAAAGTTCTTTCACATTACTACAGCAACAAGTTCGAAATTCTGATACAAAAAGAAGTAAACAGCAGGCCAGAAAGTAATTTAATAAGAATAGGCAATAATTTCATCATACAAGCATATAATTCATGATAATTAATAAACAAAGTGCTATTTGATGATTAACATGCAAATTTCTAGATTTATGATGCAATTTACAATCATGGTAGTTAACTCATCAAATCAAATTCAATCGGAAAGATTCAACACATCATACAACTCTATAACATGGATCTAGTTATGTTTTTATGTATTTCATGCATATGCAATGTGCAATAGGGACTAGGGTTCGAATCAAAGATAAAGGCACGAAGTCAAGGATATATCGGGTTAGCTCGTGTAAACCCTCAATATACTCAACGGAAGATGGATAGTATAACAATATGATGATTAAAAGATGATATACTTGCGGGGATCAACAAAATTCTTGAACAAAAATAATCAAACTAGTTCAAGAGATACTTGCCTTTTAGATGGTTAATTCAAATATGAAGGGAATAATGGGATGAGAATCTCCACAGCAACGTGAGCAACTCACGTACAATACACGAACTCGCAAAATACGTGCAATATACGTGCAAGTGACGACACAGCAACTCAGCGAGCAGCAATCCAAAATAGCAAACAGCCAACTCTCCTCTACAAACACCAAACAGCAACAGCAGATCCTCCCCCTCTGAACAGCAAACAGCGAACACTAGGGAAAGAGAGAGAGATGGTGGGGATAGCGGCTCGACGGCGAGGCTAGGCGGCGACTAGGGTGAGGGTGGTGGTCGACTGAGCGGTGGGTGGCTCAAGCGATGGCAACTCGATGACATCCTTTGTTTTGGAAGAAAACTGAGGAAGGGAGGTGATGGCAGCGTTGTTGGGTTTCGGTTGATGACGGGAATGACGACGAGATGGGGGGTGTGGCTGTGGTGGTTGCGATCGAGGACGATGGACGACACAACGGTTGCGGAGGTGGGTTGACGAGGATGAAGGGGTTCTCCGGTGGTTGGATGAGAGGCAATGATGATGGTTGGAAGGTGGTCGACACGGGTAGGATGAAGACGAGGACGAGGAAGGTGGAACTGAAAGCCGCAGAGGAGGCGAGAGGACGATGACGGGGGTGTGGGAGATGGGTTTGGGAAGAAACATAGGTTGAGGGTGAGGTCGGGGAGAGAGAGCGGCGGGAGGTAGGAGAGATAGAGAGATTATTAATAGGGTTATTAATTAATTAGGGTTTAGGGGCATATTTATATGAGATAATAGATGTTGGATTTTAGGTTGCGGGTTAACGATTTAAAGGCATGTGTTTAGGATCCAAAAAGAAAAAAATAGATAGAATTAAATATGATATGAATATAATGGATCAATACAAACCCAAAACACAAAAAAGTAAAATTAGTAGTGAGCCAAAAAGTCACGGTTCAAGCCAAAAAGAGTACAAAATGATCGAAAGAGAATAAATGAGCCCAAAGAAAAGCAAGATTTATTATTTAAAAGAGATTCAAATACAATAATCAAAAAGAAGAAAATAAAAATAAAAAATCCAAAAACAGAAAAATAGGGGTTACAGTTTAAGAAGTAGGTATCAACGTGAAAAGTGAGACAGGACAAGGTTATGTAAAATGTTGCCTGGGAAATATTTAGTTCGTTGTAAGTAGTTATAAATCTCTAATCTCTAATATTATAATGGGATAGTTGGGGTTGTCATTTGTAGACATTCAACCATCTAATCTCAGCCATTCATTTTTGAGTTATATTAACCATTCATTTACTCAACTGTTGTTAGTTATCATAATACTCTCAATGCATAAATTTATTTACGATATAATTATTTATAAAAGTGCTACTCATATAAAATAAAATTTTGTGCCACTAGGGGTAATTTGTAAAGAGTATGTGATGAGTAAAGGGAGGTCTCAGGTTCGAGGCCAGATTACGTCTTATTATTTAATATATAAAAAATTAATTAATTAGAACGTGTATCACACTTGTAGATCTCTACTATTTTAATGGGAGAGTTTGTCATCAAACAAATTTTATTTGTAACTAAACAAATACGTGCATTGTAACCCAAACACGTGCAATGCACATGTATGACTAATATAAAGGAAGTTTTAGGTTCAATGCCAGACAATGTCGATTTTTTTTTAAAGTGGGTTTTCTCACATGGGTCATTAACAAATATTTCAATTCCATATACCTCACTCACAAATACTTAATTCCATATAACTCACTTACAATATGAAATTCAATCCAAATAACAACATTTGTTACCAAAATTTTATTCTATATAACTCTCTCAAAAGTACTTATATGGAATTAAATATTTGTGAGTGAGGTATATGGAATTAAAATATTTGTTAGTGACCCATATGGGAAAAACTCTTAAAAAATATATCTTTACTATTTCTTTACTATTTTAATGGGAGAGTTTGTCACCAAGCAACCTTCTTTCATGGGTGGATCTGGGCCCAAGCAGCCCAAACAATTGCTTTGGGCCCCAATTTTAGAGGGACCCATATTTTTTTAAGTATTTACAATGTTAAAAAAGTAAAATATAATATTTTATGATATAATTACATTGTATTAATAGTTTTCTTATTAGCTTAGTTGGTTAGAGTGTTGTGTTAGTAATGTGAAAGTTGTAGGTTCAAAACTTGCATGAGCCAATTAAATTTTTAATCATTTTTATTTTTAAAATTAATTATTTTTCACATAGCCATACATGTCATTTTACCATTTTATGAATTTAATATTATTTTTCACTTAGCCCATGTATGTCACTCTATGATATTTTTTCAATGTTCTATGGCATATCATATTTATTTGTTTATGATAAATTTCTAACCAAATTTTCAAGTGCATATGGTTATTCTACATTTTAAGCTTCTAACTAGTATTCTCATAGACATATAATCATCATCATTTCATTCTGATCGTGTGCTCTAAATATCATATTTACCTCTTTGAGATAACATATTTCGTTCTTGTTGTTAGAGTTTGTCCGGATTCTTTTTGGCCACAAGGCATTTTATATAAAAAAAACGTACGTTATCAATTTTTTTTTTTTTGGAAGCATATCATTTATATAGTTTGTTCTCCAATGCTCCAAATTTGTTTGCATTTAAATAATTGTCATTATTATTTTGTCAATTTGCAAAAGGTCCTATTTGAGAATTTGCTTAGGGCCTCCCTAAAATTCAGATACGCCCCTACCTTCTTTTGTAACCAAATAAACACGTGCAATGCATATGTATAACTAACATAAATAAAGTTTTAGGTTCGATGCGAGACAATGTTGGAATTTAAAAAAAAAAACCCATAAATTTATAAAAACTTGCATCGCACGTGTAAATTACCAGTTACTAGTAATTACAATTGCAAATAAAGATTTTAAAAAATTGCACTATTTTTAACCCGTATATCAATATATCATATATTTTGGAATTAAATGATAGTTATGGTACACGTAAAATGTTAAAAGGAAGGAAACAAAATAATATTAACTGAATCTTCAAATTAGGAATGAAAGTCTGAAGTTTTATTTGCTGCAACTATTTGTAATTAGTTTTACTCAACATGTGAAGGATATTTTCTGGTGTGGGGCCCACTAGGGTTTTAAAAGAGCTGCCAGCTGTACAGTTAGGCTTTGGCTGATCCCTTGGACAGTCGATTGATTGGTTTCTAAGATTTAGTAATCTGTTTTCATAAAAAAAAAAAGGATTTAGTAATCTGTGTTCCTACTTTCTACACTAATCTCAAGATTAAAGTAACTCACAGGATAGTTAACAATAAAGAAAAAAAACAATTCCTGAACTTTAGTGGGTGTCTTATACTTCGCTCCATATGATTTTACCTTATGCCCTTCTTCCTTCTTTTCAGATAAAGGAAGGTAAGGAATAAATGAGTGAACTTTACTTTGTGGGCTTCTTCTTCTTATCTGTATAGTCTCTGCTTCTTTGCCTTTCTCTTTTGTTCTATTTATAGAGAGAGTAAGTGTGTGTGTGTGTGTGTGTGTGTGAGAGAGAGAGAGTGCAAATTCACCAGGTAATTGCTTTGTCATTTCTAGTTTCATTTCTGTACTAATTCTGGTAAGAAAACTCACCTTGTCTGCTCTGTGTCAGAATTAAAGATCTCTGCCAAAACTTTTCAGGTTATGGGTCTTAAATGATTCCATTTGCCCATTTATATTTATCAAAAAGATTGAATTTTGATAGTTGATATTGATTTAAAAGAAGAATTTTAGATCTGGGTTTTATTTTGTTTCCATTTATTAATTTTGTTTCGGCCGCTTTTGTCAAGTGTAGATCTGGGAAGAGTAATGCTATAAGAAAATGGGAAAGAAGAGCAAGTGGTTTGGTGCTGTGAAGAGAGTTTTCAGCCCAGAATCCAGGGAGCGGAAAGCCAAAGAGAAGAGCCTCCAGGTTTTTCAGTTTTTTTTACTCTGTTTTTAATTTCATTAGATTATTCATTGTATTTCGCCAATCTGGTATTGATCAAAATTTCAAAATTTTTGTATTCAGAATTACAGATCAAGTAAATGGGGATCAGGGGTTGGGCAGTACAGAGACTCTTCAGATCCTTCCTCTTCAGAATCATTTGAAGATAAAGTTTCGAGTTCAACTCCTCCTCCTCCTCCTCCTCGTATTACCACCACGAGTACTCCTACTATTACTACTACTACTACTACTAGGCCTCATAGGGAGGAAATTAAATTGGCAGCTGCTCAGAATCAGCAGAGCAGGAATGCTTACCCTGTGGCAGTTACTCCAACAGTTCCATCTAGGTTTGCTGGGAAATCTAGAGAAGAAATTGCGGTGATTAGGATCCAAACTGCTTTTAGGGGATACATGGTATAACTGAAAAACTTCTTCTTTTAATCTGTTTTGTCTTTACTATAGCATGAAAATTTGGTGTTCTTGAGTTTCCGGAAATTATGATGTAGCTGTTGTTTTCTAGACATTTAGCTGAACTAGATCGATTTCTATATGTTGGAGAGAGGGAGAGGGACGATAATCATAATTACTAGTTTAGCTGACCAACTTTAACGAAGAATTATTTTTATCAGTGTATTTATGCAAAAGAAGTTGGTGTAAAAATTGAAGCTTCAGTCACACATTTGTATATCAATCATTAATTCCTCATTAATTCCTCATTTTTAAAATTCATGTATGATGAAACCCTTCATGGGAAAATTATTCTATGTTATGCGACAACTAATTAATTTCTTTTTAATTGGACATGCTACCATTACATCTATGCATGAGTCATAGCTTTTTCAAATACAGAAAATTCTGCTCTTAAATCCAACGTGGTTCAGAGGTTTTTTGGTTATTACATATTAATCAAATTGTCACTATAATCGTTTAGTTTTTGATAGAAGCTATTCTTCTGAAACTGAAAGAGGACTTCTTAAACTTGGCTGTTGTTGATGGTTTTATCGAGAACTATTTTTTGAGAAATGTTTCATAGTTTATAGGGATTTGATGAACATTTCCTCTTTATAAATTTTCTTTTGATTGTCTTATGTTAATATTATCTTTTTCTTAGGCAAGAAGAGCTCTACGGGCTTTGAGAGGACTAGTTAGGTTGAAATCACTGATACATGGAGATGCATGCAAACGTCAAGCCACGACCACATTACGATGCATGCAAACACTGGCAAAAGTTCAATCACAGATTCGTTCAAGGAGGATCCGAATGTTAGAGGATAACCAGGCTCTTCAAAAGCAGCTTCTACTCAAACGTGAAAAGGAACTGGAGAAATTGAGGGTATGTTTTTTTTTTTTTAAATAATAATTTTATGGTACTCATTTTATAGTTTTTATACTATTGAGAATACAAATAAAATTTGAATGATAATATCTCATAATTATCATAAATGAGATAGGCTAATATCTGAAAGGATGTGCAAATACTTGAGCTTTCTCGAGGTAACTTGCGGGGTATGGAAGATGCAGAAGGATGGTATACTATTGGAGGGGAAAGTGTTGAGATGGATATGGTGTGAAAATAGAAACATTTTAATCATGACTGATCAAACATTTTTCAGTGTTATATGAACAGGTTCTGGTGTCAACCTCTGGAATTAAGGTAACTAGGAACACAGCTACTACGTGTAGGCTAGGAGAATATTCGTAGAACATAATAGCGAATCTAGCTATAAGCTCTATCAATTTGGATTAGATTTCTAATATTCATCCAATAGTTTACGCCATTAAGAGTTTGACAACTTCAGGACTTACTGGCTTAGAGTTGTAGTCCGTATTGTAATTTGGAATTATGGAGGTTGCAGTTGAAATGAACTGTGGAATACAATTTATTGACTTGTTGTTTCACTTTAGAGATGAATACAAATCCTTATAGCTAACTATAAGATCTTATCACTAAATCAAGGCTCATATGTGGTCTAGGGGTGTTTGGGGGTCACTAAATCAAAGCTCATATGTGGTCTAGGGGAGTTTGGGGGCTTGCTCCTTGGTTGCACGGATTTGAATTGCATGACAGAATTGGTAGGTAAACCTATAACTATCAAGGTCCTATGATGGCACCTTCTTCTGTTCATAGTTTCCTATCCATTTAGTACTGGTGTCAGGTTAGCCACGATTAGTATTCATTTGGTCAGTTCTTCTGGAAAGTATATTTCACTATTGAAACAAATTTCATTTGGAAATGAAATTTATGAAGAAGCTGACTATGTTAATCATGCTGGTGGTGAGCAATTTTATAATTTATTGGTTTTAGGACTTAGCAATCCCTTGCTCAAATAAAAATGTTTATGCTTCCAATTCAATGGTGTTTGTTTAGCATTTACTGAACTAGTCATCATTTCAGGAAGAAATATCCTTTCCAAATGTAGAAATTTTCTGTGTACATTATTACATTTCTTAAATGTAAGATTTTGGATATTTGCTTATAGAACTATGTAGTCACTTGCCGTAAAAGAAATTTTCTTTTAAGGCCATCCTTGTCAAGAATATTGTACTAATTTTTGTATGTATGATGCTTGTTAAATCTTGTTGATCTATGATACACTTTTTGATAGTGATTCAGTACTAGCTATACCTCCTTAATGTAGTGGAATTTAGCAATTTGAAAGTGAAACAGAGTATTGGGATTATTTGTTACTTCGATAGGTTACGCTGATGACAGATCATTGTTCGTTCTGAGTTCTTTGCAAGTTTTTATGTTAACATTAGACACTTCTGTATGTGCATATTAATTACCTGTAATGTACATGAAATTGATTTATCCATCAAATGAGAACATTTATTTGATGCCATTGAAACTTGTAGATGCTCAAGATCTGTGTAAGTTGGTATACATCTTACATAAAAGGAAACATTAGCCTCCGTCAGATTTCATTCCATGGATTATTTATTCATTGGATTTTGTACTTCTAGATAAAACATTCTATTATCGGATTACTGACGTCTTTACCTCCTTCGATTCATTTGTCTCATAGTTGGGAAATGAGTGGGATGACAGTGTACAATCAAAAGAACAAGTAGAAGCAAGTATGTTGAGTAAGCAAGTGGCTGCTATAAGAAGAGAAAGGGCACTGGCTTATGCTTTCACCCATCAGGTACTTGTTATTTCTTTCAATCACTTTCATTCATGATCGCTATTCAGTTTGAAATTGCATTTTCTTTTACATACTGCAACCTAATTTACAAGTAGTTTCTGTTAGGTCTCCCATTAGATACTAATTTGGTCCCCCAATTTGTTAGTAAATCATTGGAATTTGACATAAGAACTGAACAGGAAAAAAAAGCAAAAGAAAAAGGGAAAAGGAAAAAGTATGTTTAACTATTTTTCTGCATAATTTATTGCCATGGTTCGGTTAGTTTCAGAGAAAATTGCTCTAAATGTTCTATTGACTAATATCGATAACTAATGAGGGTCCTAATTGATATTATCGTTTACCAGGGGGCCTAATATTTGATGGTTGTAAATCCCCCCATGTATTACTCTGAATCTCTGATACTGTAAAACTGACAAATATAATATAATATAATATAATTTAAAATTTATGTATGTGTAGGGGAAGAACTCTTCAAAGTCAGCAAATCCAATGTTCATGGATCCGAACAACCCACAGTGGGGGTGGAGCTGGCTTGAGCGCTGGATGGTGGCAAGACCATGGGAGAATGGTAAGAGCACCACTACAGAGAAAGACATCAACAGCGACCGAGCTTCCATTAATGGTGCAGAGATAACAAAATCCTACTCTCTTCGTAATGCCACTCCCCCAACTACAAAGAAACTGTCAACCCCTCAATCCAAGTCATTTGCAATGAAGGTGAACTCTGCAAGCCCGAAATTGGGTTGGGCTAGGCCAGATGATGACACAAAGAGCATTATGAGTATTAAGTCAGAAATAAACAGGAGGCATAGCATTGCTGGGTCGTCGGTTGGGGATGACGAGAGCTTGTCAAGCTCGCCAGCCGTTCCTAGTTACATGGCTCCCACAAAGTCAGCACGGGCAAGGACTCGATTTCAGAGCCCATCAAGTGAGGTGGTTATTGAGGGACTTGAGAGGGTATCTGTTGGTGGCAGTGTGAAGAAGAAGCTGAGTTTCAATGGAGGCCCAAATGGGCCGAGGCGGCACTCAGGGCCACCGAAGGTGGATGTGAGCTTAATTAAGGACAGTGAAAGCAATGGAGGAAGGTGTTGAGAAGAATTGTCAATTAAAATTGGTTGGATAAGGATAAGATTTATTTTCTTGCAGGGAATTGGTTTGTTGGTGTGAGCTAATTGCTTTCTTATTTATTTACTTTGTTCTTCGTTCGCCTGTATTTACTGGTTGAGTACATATTCTCCATGTTTAATCAAAAGATGCTGGTTATTTATGTAGAGAATTATTGAAATACATCTATGTTTTCTGTTGTAATCGGTGTTATACAAAATTTGCATTTGAGACATTTGTTAAACTATTCGCATTTAACAAAGCTAGAGCTACTTTTACAGTCGATAGTAAAATTTGTCAAGCCATTTGTTTAAATGATTTGTGAAGCTCTAGCTATTGTCGTTAGATATCGAACACACTATATAAAGAGGGAATTTTTTGCCTTCGTAGGCCACTTTTCGAAAATATTTGCGTTTTTAAGTCAGTTTGCCAACTATTAGTGTTTTTTCGCTACTCTGTGCCACGTCAATAACGACCGCTATTCTTAATAGCGGCATCTTCATTTTCGAGGTCGCTAATGGGAATAATGGCCTATATTTTAATTTTTTTTAATTTTTTGTTTGCTGTCGCTATTCCCACTAACAACCTTAGTATATATGAGGTCGCTGATGGGATTAGCGATCTGAAATGAATGTATTGAGACACTTAGCGATTTCCAACGAGTTTTTGTTCTCTTTGCAGTGTTTTAAAAAGCGGCCTAGGCGGCGCCTAGGAGCTAGGCGGCCCTCCAACGCATCGCCTAGGGGCTAGGCGTTTAAGAAAATCGGTTAATGGTTCTAGGTAGCGCGTAAGCGGGTCTAGGCGGGCTAGACCTGCTTAGACCCGGCTAGCACTTAATTATTAAAAAAAGGGATCCGACTTATTCCAACCCGACCCTCTCTGATACACTCAAACCCCTAAAACTTCTCTTTCTCCTCTAAATCCCCCGTAAAAAAAAACCCAAATCAATTCTATTCTCTAAATCCCTAATTCCTATTCTCTAAAATTCCCAAATCACCTCCTCCGCCTCCCTCCTCGCAGTTGGAGGCTCACACTAGCAGCTCGCAACACGCTTCAATTTCGACCTCCTCCGCCTCCCTTCTTCGCCTCCCTCCTCGCAGTCATCAACACAGCCTCCTCCGCCTTCCTCCTCGCAGTTGCAGCTCTCACCCACTCTGTCGCTCAGTCGTCAAAACCTCCTCCTCCACCTCCCTCCTTGCAGTCGCAGTTCACTTCAACATCAACCGATGTCAACACAACCTCTCTCTCCTTGCTTCAGCTTCAAAGTCTAGTCGTCAACACAACCACACACTGCCTCCCGCCTTGCTTCACCTCCGATGTCAACACTACGTCCTCTTCTCTCTTAAACTTTTCCTGACGCAACCCTCCCCCATCTCCCAACTCAAGCCCCCCGCTTCCCCACACTGTTTTCTCCTTGGACTGGAACAACCGAACAGGTAATCTCCACTACCGATCTTCGTCATAGATTAATACTAGTCTAATAGATGAGTATAAGACTATACAAAAAAAGAAAAAGACTAATAATAATACACCGGTTCAATTTTGTAAAGCTCATCCTGCAATTGCAAGGAGAAATATGAAGAGATTAGAATTGGTAACAACAAAACAAAACAAAATGATAAAATATATAAATAAAATATATACATAAATAAATAAATATATAATAGATAAATAAAACTGCCTAGCGCCTAGCCGCTTAAGCTCCGCTTACAAGGCCTAAGCGCTAGGCACCCATCGGCCGCCCGACTACCGCCTAGCGACTTTTAGAACATTGTCTCTTCGGAAGAAAAAAAATTAAAACTGAGGTCGCTATTGTTGATTCTTGATTTTGATGATTACAACACAATGCAAAGTTGTTGTGCTACCTCTCATATATTGCAGGTTGTATCAAAGTATATCATGTATGATACACAAAGGCCACAAAGCAAATTGATCAAACAAGTTGTTCTAAAGCTGAAGAATGATCAAGCAAAGCTTCATACAAGGACAATGGCTAAAGCTTCTCTCAAGACTAAAGACTCAAGTCAAGACCAAAGCTTCAATGTCTTATATTTTGTGTCTTGTAAAAACAAATATAATCTTCTTTTATTGAGTCTTAGATTGATGTAAAAGCCTTGTCATACACACACACACACACATATAATTTTATAACTGTGTGGTTTTCAAAAATAAAGGTCAAAACAGTTTAAACTAGGTTAGCTGTTGAGTACCAGTCGACTGTACCTGTACAAAACTGTCTGAGCTTCTTCAAACTCTGGCCAGTCGACTCATAACGGCAACCCAGTCGACTGTTCAAGTCGTTTCGACAGTTTACTGATTTCAAAACTTGATTTTTCGAATTCAAAAGATTTATTTCCGTTGGTTGACAGTTGGTACAACTGTTTCTCAATGTCCAGTGATTCTAACTCTATAAATAGAGTGTAGAAATCACTTGGAGAAGGTTACTCTCTTTTATAAGCTTTCAAGTCCTTATTTTCAAAAAGAGAACAAGAGTTCGAAAGCTTTCAAATCCTTAAAGTTTTTTTGTTCTCTATTTTCAGTCCAATATAACATTGATTTGGTTTTGGACTGATTTCAGAAGTGACCTATTAGCCTCCATACACAAATCACAATCACAACAAGGCTATAGGTTGATTGTAACTCTTTCATTGTTCTTTCTTTCACTCTTGGTTGTGAGAGTGATCCTATCGGTTGGAGAGTAGGGCTCTTGGTTGTAGAGTCGGTTTTCACTCTCGGTTGCGAGAGTGGTCCTCTCGGTTTGAGAGTAGGGCTCTAGGGTGTAGAGTCAGGTTTTCACTCTTGGTGGAAGAGTGGGTTGCTCTCTCTAGTGGTGAGAGAGGACTACGGGTTGGACAAGGTTGTTGTCTAACGTTGTAGGGTATTCTTGTACATTTTTCAAGAATAGTGGAAAATCTCAAGTGGGTTGCTTGGGGACTGGATGTAGGTCGGGAGGACCGAACCAGGATACATCGTGTGTACTCTGTGGTTGGAATTTCTGTGGTTGTATCTCTTGAACCTTTTAATACTTGCATTTCAATTCTCTCAAAACCGTTATGGTAAGTCGACTATATTTCCATCTTAAGTCGACTGATCAGACTGGTATTACAATCTTCTCAGAAACTCTTCTGGCAAGTCGACTGCCTTTCTGTATTAAGTCAACTTATCAGACTAGTATCAAAATACTCTTCTACTCTGACGCCTGAGTCGACTGAACTTCCTTCTACAGTCGACTGAACAGAAGATAATTTTTAATTCCGCAATTAATTTTTTATAAAACACTATTCACATCCCTCTAGTGTTTCTTACCTTGCCCACAGGATCCAACACTTGGTATCAGAGCCTGGTTGAGTACAATGGCAACTACTTCTAATGCAAATCAATACCATGAAGGCCAATCTAGACAAAGGACACCCCTCTTCGATGGAACCAATTAGAACTATTGGAAGTGTAGATTGAAGATCTACCTTCAGTCCATCAATTATGAAATATGGAACATGACAGAGACTGAGTACACCGCTCCTACTATTCCATATGCACAATGGAACGATGAAATGAAGAACCAAACAATGAACAATGCAAAGGCGATGAATGCACTGTTTTGTGCCCTTACAAAGGAGGAGTTCAACTGTGTGTCCAATGCAACAACTGCACATCAAATTTGGCACACACTCAAGGTAACTCATGAAGGAACAAATAATGTAAAAGAATCTAAAATATTTGTTCTTGTTCAAAGGTTTGAAATGTTCCGCATGAAGGAGAATGAGAATATGTCTGGGATGATTACAAGATTCACGGACATTACCAATTCACCTGTGGCACTTGGAAAGACGTATACTCAAGCCGAGATGGTGAGGAAGGTACTTCGTGCACTAACCCCCGAATGGGAGAAGAAGACCACCGCCATAGAAGAGGCCAATGATTTAACACAACTTTCTCTTGAGAATCTTGTGGAAAATCTTATGGCTTATGAGGTGCAACTTGAAGAGCGCAAGAAGGATGCCGAACCACAACAATCAAAGAAGAAGATATTAGCATTCAAAGCCATGTCGGACTCCGAGGATGAAGAATATGATGATGAAGAGATTGCCATGTTCACGAGAAAGTTCAAAAAGTTCCTAAGAAAAGGTAAGTTTAATTCAAAATCTAAGGAATCTAATGAACTTCCAACTTGTTTTAAGTGTAACAAGACAGGCCATATGAAGAAGGATTGCCCACTAGAGAACGCAAAATCTAAGGGAAAGGCGTCCAACTTCAAGAAGGACAAGTACACAATGAACAAGTTCGTGAAGAAAAAAAAGGCATACCAAGCAACTTGGGATGATAGCGATTCTTCGTCGGAAGAAGAAATTGATGACACAAACGAGGTTGCAAACGTGTGTTTTATGACATCTCAAAATCAAGTAAGTAATCACTATGATTCTAATGATTTACTTGATGCGTTCAACGAGATTTTTCAAGAACTTAAAAAAGAAAAGATAAGAGTTAAGAACTTAGAGAAAGTTAATCAAACACTTTCTCAAGAGAATCTTAACCTTGATAAAGAAGTAAAATCCTTAAATTCTCGTCTTTCTAGTTTAGATATGGATCTTGAGTCTCTAAAGAAAAATTATGAAGAGAACCAAGAACGTATCTAAATTTAATAAAGGAAAAGAGAATTTAAATGATGTTCTTCAAAATTAAATGCAATCTAATCAAAAGTTTAGACTTGGTTTTAAAAAGTCCCTTGAAAAATCTCATTCTTCTAAGAACACTTGTGTAAACAAATCTGTATCTATTTCTAGTGTTAAAAATAAACTTTACGAGTTTTTTGAAAAACCTAAAACTATAACTTTTCATGAATAAGGCAAATCTACAGTTCAGACTAATCGACTGAATCCACATATCAGTCGCCTGTCCAGAGGTACTAAATCTCATTCAATGAGACAAATACCTCAGATAAGTCGACCTCTACTACCTCCCAGTCGACTGAATAACAGTAAAAGTCGATTGAAAGGTACTGTAAAGTTGACTGGACAGAGCAAATATGTATGGGTTCCAGTCAACCTGAGTTCGTAAGATAGAATTGCTTATATTAATTCATATATGCTTACTGTATGTAATTCAGCTAATTATATTTCTGCTTATGGTGGAAAATCAAATTCTTCATGGATTTGGTTTTCCACAAACTAATCTATTTTGGACCCAATGAAAAGGGTACCATATTCACATTGAATATTTTATAGGTACCTAAGAGAGATCGTTGGATACTTGGCAGCGGATGCTCAAAGCACATGACTAGTCATGCCAACCTCCTATCTTCCATACAAGACATTGATGGTGAAAAAGTCACATTTGGTGACAACAACAAAGGAAAGGTCATAGGAATTGGTATGGTCAATAAGCACACTAACCCCTCTATAGAAGATGTCTTATTAGTTAGTAGACTTAAGCATAACCTGTTAAGGATTAGTCAACTATGTGATAAGGGTTATAAAATCATGTTTGAAAAATATGCATGTTTAATTTATGATTCTACCATGCAAAATATAATTTTTCAAGGATTTAGCAAAAATAACATTTATGAATTGTGTTTAAAAGCATATGAGTTTTCGAATGATTTTTGCTTAGTAGTTTCTAATAATGATTCTTGGCTATGGCATAGACGTTTTGGTCATGTGAATATGAAAAATCTCTCTAAATTGTCTAAGTACAACCTAGTTAAAGAGCTGCCAAGACTATCCTTTAAAAAGGATAAGTTATGTGATGCATGTCAACTATGTAAACAAATTAAATCTACTTTTAAAACAAAAGAAGTAATCTCTACTAGTAGGCCGCTCGAATTAATCCATATGGATTTATTTGGTCCTACTAGAGTAGCTTCTTTCAATAAAAATAGGTATACATTTGTTTTAGTAGACGATTTTTCACGATTCACTTGGACTTTCTTTTTAAAATATAAGAATGATGCTTTTGGAGAATTTGCTAATTTTTGTAAACGAATTCAAAATCAAAAGTCTCTAACCATAGTCACTATTAGAAGTGATCATGGTGGAGAATTTGAAAATGAAACGTTTGCAGAATATTGCAATAAGAATAGTATAACTCATTCGTTTGTATTTCCTAGAGCTTCACCACAAAATGGAGTGGTTGAAAGGAAGAATAGGACTTTGCAAGAATGTGCACGTACCATGCTTGTTGAAAGCAATTTACCTAAGTATTTTTGGGCAGAAGCCGTTGCTACAGCTTGTTATGTTGTAAATAGAATTTTGATTAGGCCTAAGCTAAAGAAAACATGTTATGAGCTATTTTTTGAAAGAATTCCTAAGGTTTCTTACTTTAAAATATTTGGATGTAAGTGTTTTATTCTATACACAAAGGATAATTTAGATACGGTTGATTCTAGATCTAATGAGGGTATCTTTGTAGGATACTCAAATAGGAGTAAGGCATATAGAATCTTCAACAAGTCAACAATGACTATTGAAGAATCCATGCATGTTGCATTTGATGAATCTTTGTCTTCATCGACTTTAATTGAAGATGATGAAACTGATTCATCACCTTTAAATAAAGTAATTACATCTTTAGAGCAAACTAGCCTTGCGGATAAGTCGACCGATTAGGAAGTCAAGTAGACTGCTGTAAATCAGTCGACTGATGGACTGCTCAAGTCAACTGATCCTATTGTGATGTCTCCAACTTTACCAAAGTCTTTTGTTGAAGTTAGAGATCATCCCCATGACTTAATAATTGGTGATATTTCACATGGTATTCAGATGAGATCACATGTTAACATGATATCTCACACAGCTTTCTTGTCGGATTTTGAGACGAAGAATATACAAGAAGCGTGTGAGAATGAATATTGGATGAATGCCATGCAAGATGAGTTAAACCAATTCATAAAGAATGATGTATGGGATTTAGTTCCACAACCTCCTGATCATACTATAATTGGTACCAAATGGGTATTCAAGAATAAGTTAGATGAATCCGGACAAGTTGTTAGGATCAAAGCTAGACTAGTTGCTCAAGGGTATATTCAAGAAGAAGATATAGTTTTGATGAAACATATGCTTCTGTTGCTAGATTAGAATCAATCCGTATCTTATTATCTTTTGCATGTTTTATAAATTTTACACTCTTTCAAATGGATGTTAAAAGTGGGTTCCTTAATGGTTTTATAAAGGAAGATGTTTATGTTAAACAACCACCAGGTTTCGAACATGAACAATTTCCCCACATTTTTAAATTGAAAAATGTTTTATACGGTCTTAAACAAGCACCACGTGCTTGGTATGATTGATTGAAAACTTTTCTTTTAGAAACAGGTTTTGAAATAGGTAAAGTAGACACTACCTTGTTTATTAGGAAAATAGAGACAGATATCTTGATCATACAAATATATGTAGATGACATAATTTTTGGTTCTACTAATAGTAATCTATGTCAAGAGTTTGCTAACACCATAAAAAATGAGTTTGAGATGAGTCACATAGGTGAACTCAATTATTTCCTTGGACTACAAATTAAGCAGTCACATAATGGCATATTTATTAATCAAGAAAAATATGCTAAAGAATTACTCAAACGGTTTAACATGGATAGCACGAGTAGTAAGACCGCACCTATGGCTACTACCACTACCCTTGACAAAGATGAATTAGGTAAGAGTGTCGATCATTATTGAGGTATGATTGGCTCACTCTTATATATAACTGCTAGTAGACTGGACATTATGTTTAGTGTATGTTTGTGTGCTAGATATCAGTCAAGTCCTAAAGAGTCTCACTTAAAATTTGTGAAACGTATTTTAAGATACTTTAAAGGCACGTCTGAATATGGTCTATTTTATCCACGTATCGATAACTTTCAACTTTTGTCATATAGTGATGCAGATTTTGCCGGTAGTAAAACTGACCGCAAGAGCACTAGTGGGACATGTCACTTTTTGGGACATTCACTAGTCTCTTGGTGCACTAAGAAGCAAAATTCGGTATCCCTATCTACTACAGAAGCTGAATATATGTCTGCAAGTTTGGCTTAAGCCCAAATTTTGTGGATGAAACAAACTCTATTAAACTATGGTATTTCATTTAAAAAACCTTCAATAATGTGTGATAATACCAGTGCCATTAAATTATCTAAAAATTCGGTTCAACACTCATGTACGAAACATATTGATATTCGACATCATTTTTTACGTGATCATGTTTTAAAGGGAGACATTTCTTTAGATTTTATTTCTACTAATAAACAGGTAGCTGACATCTTTACCAAACCTCTTAAGGAAGACACATTTATCACCTTAAGGAGAGAACTAGGGATTTGTAGTTTTCATGATGTTTTTTAAATTTTTCTCTGGTAAGCTGACTTACAAGTATTTTTCAGTCGACTGCCAAGTATCTTTATTTTTCTAAGTTTTTGTCTGAGTTTTATATTCTGGACAGTCAACTGTGCAGAGTACCCAGTCGACTAACCCGTTGTATTAACGCTATGTTCGATTTTCTATTTTGAACTCGACTAAGTCGACTGCCCTCTAAGACCAGTCGACTGTCGTTGAATTTTCTACTTATTGTTGCATTTTCTATTTATTATATAACCGTTTGAACTAAGAATATTTCCTTTCTATGAATAAATTTGTCTTTGTTTGTCATTTTGCTATGTACTTTGTGTGGTTTATTTTTTTTTCCCTCCATTTTTTTGTTGATGACAAAAGGGGAGAAATATAGCTATAAGCTTTGTGTTGCTTTGCTTTTTATTATTTTGTGCATGTTTTGTGATGCATATCTTTGTGTATATCTTTGTGCATGTTTTTGTGCATGTTTTCACACCTATGCATATTGTACATTTCATAGAGGGAGCATGTGAGCATTTGTAATATTTATTTCCATTATTGTAAGCTATTGTGTTGTCATCATCAAAATGGGGGAGAATGTTGATTCTTGATTTTGATGATTACAACACAATGCAAAGTTGTTGTGCTACCTCTCATATATTGCAGGTTGTATCAAAGTTTATCATGTATGATACACAAAGGCCTCAAAGTAAATTGATCAAGCAAGTTGTTCTAAAGCTGAAGAATGATCAAGCAAAGCTTCATACAAGGACAATGGCTAAAGCTTCTCTCAAGACTAAAGACTCAAGTCAAGACCAAAGCTTCAATATCTTATATTTTGTATCTTGTGAAAACAAATGTAATCTTCTTTTGTTGAGTCTTAGATTGATGTAAAAGCCTTGTCACACACACACACATATAATTTTATAACTGTGTGGTTTTCAAAAATAAAGGTCAAAATAGTTTGAACTAGGTCAGCTGTTGAGTACCAGTCGACTACCATTAAGGACCAGTCGACTGTACCTGTACAAAACTGTCTGAGCTTCTTCAAACTCTGGCCAGTCGACTCATAACGGCAACCCAGTCGACTGTTCAAGTCGTTTCGACGGTTTACTGATTTCAAAACTTGCTTTTTCGAATTCAAAAGATTTATTTCCGTTGGTTGACAGTTGGTACAACTGTTTCTCAACGTCCAGTGATTCTAACTCTATAAATAGAGTGTAGAAATCACTTAGAAAAGGTTACTCTCTTTTATAAGCTTTCAAGTCCTTATTTTCAAAAGGGAACAATAGTTCAAAAGCATTCAAATCCTCAAAGTTTTTTGGTTCTCTATTTTCAGTCCAATATAACATTGATTTCGTTTTGGACTGATTTCAGAAGTGACCTATTAGCCTCCATACACAAATCACAATCACAAAAAGGCTATAGGTTGATTATAATTGTTCTTTCTTTCACTCTCGGTTGTGAGAGTGGTCCTCTCGGTTGGAGAGTAGGACTCTTGGTTGTAGAGTCAGTTTTCACTCTCGATTGTGAGAGTGGTCCTCTCGGTTGGAGAGTAGGGCTCTAGGGTGTAGAGTCAGGTTTTCACTCTTGGTGGAAGAGTGGGTTGCTCTCTCTAATGGTGAGAGAGGACTACGAGTTGGACAAGGTTGTTGTCTAACGCCGTAGGGTATTCTTGTACATTTTTCATGAATAGTGGAAAATCTCAATTGGGTTGATTGGGGACTGGATGTAGGTCGGGAGGACCGAACCAGGATACATCGTGTGTACTCTGTGGTTGGAATTTCTGTGGTTGTATCTCTTGAACCTTTTATTACTTGTATTTCAATTCTCTCAAAACCATTATGGTAAGTCGACTGTAGTCCCATCTTAAGTCAACTGATCAGACTGGTATTACAATCTTCTCAGAAACTCTTCTAGTAAGTCGACTGCCTTTCTGTATTAAGTCGACTTATCATACTAGTATCAAAATACTTTTTTACTCTGACGCCTTAGTCGACTGAACTTTCTTTTACAGTCGACTGAACAGAAGATAATTTTTAATTCCGCAATTAATTTTTTTATAAAACACTATTCACCCCCCCTCTAGTATTTCTTGCCTTGCCTACAGGATCCAACAACTATTGGGAATAGCGACCTTAGTATATATGAGGTCGCTGATGGGATTAGCGACCTCAAATGAATGTATTAAGACACCTACAGATTTCTAGAGAGTTTTTGCTCTCTTTGGAAAAAAAAATTAAACTGTGGTCGCTATTCCCAATAGCGACCTCAATTTTAAATTTTTTTCCCAAGAGAACAAAAGCTCTCTAGAAATCGCTATAAGGGTCTGTTTGGTTTGTTGTTTTTTTCTTTTTTTTGTTTTCCAAAACACCAAAACCCGTTTGGTTAGGTTGTTTTGTGAAAACAGTTTTCACAAAACTCCATTTCAACTATTTTTTGTTTTTTCACATCCTCTCTTTAAATATATTTATATATTATTATTATTATTATTATTATTATTATTATTATTATTATTATTATTATTATTATTATTATTATTATTATAATATATATATATATACTATTTTATATATACTATTATTATTATTATATATTACTATTATAAATTATTATATATCTATATAATAAATTACAAAGAAAGCTATCAAGTGTATATACTATTCTATATATACTATTATTATTATTATATATTACTATTATAAATTATTATATATCTATATAATAAATTACAAAGAAAGCTATCAAGTGGCTCTCATTCAATCTCCTCTAAAACCAATGGTCTAGATTAATTTTCACAAAACATATTTTCCCGCCCAGAATTTTAAACCTCAAAATTAAAATTTCCCCCCCAAAACTAAAATTCATTACTTTATTACTATCTCTCTCTCTCCTCTCTTCACCTTTTCTTATTTTTCTCTTTCTCTCTCTCCGTCTCTCTCTCCCATTCTTTCTTTATTTACTTAGAAATTTTGATTTTAAGATTTCAGGTTTGTAAAATTTTCAGAATTTTTATATTTTCTTTTATTGCACATGTTATATTGAAAATAGCAAATATCTTTTCAACATTTAAATTTCATCATTTTCCATCCTTAAAGTTCTAAGAAGTTCGATTTTACACCCTCATTTATAATTATTTTTTAACATATACTAATTGCAACATGGACTTTTATTTACATCTAATTATTGTCATACTATTTAAACTTGAACTACATAATTGTTGTTTTACTGTTTATAAGGCTTTTCGTGTGTTGTATCGTTCCAAAGACGTGCCGTAGGCACGTGCCCACGGGCAAATCTAGTATTATTATATGATTTATCATTATTATAATAAATTATTTAATATATTATTATAATATATTATTATTACATATATATTATTATAATTATTATATGTTATTATATATATGTATATAATTAAATATGTTTATTATAATAAATTATTTCATATTATTATATAATATACAATTATTATAATATATCATTATTTTATATATATTACTTTATATATACTATTATTATTATATTATTATTATATATATATTATTATTTTATTTATACTATTTTGTATATAATATTATTATATTATATTATTATTATATATATTATTATTTTATATATACTATTTTATATATACTATTATTATATTATATTATTATTATATATATTATTATATATATATTATTATTATTATATATTACTATTATATATTATTATAAGGATAAAAGGGATATGAGCAACTTGCTCATTTAGTAAATTAGCAATTGATTATGTGGCATGCATGTGATACATTAGGCAACTAACCCTTTTAAGGCTTTTTCAATCACATGTATGCCACATCATCAATTGCTTATTTACTAAATGAGGAAGTTGCTCATACCCCTTTTTCCCTTATTATATATATTATTATATAATTTATTATTATTGTAATAAATTATTTAATATGTAATTATAATAGACTATTATTACATATATATTATTATTATTATTATATGTTATTATATATATGTATATAATTAAATATGTTTACTATAATAAATTATTTCATATTATTATATAATATACAATTATTATAATATATTATTATTTTATATATACTATTTAATATATACTATTATTATATTATTATTATTATATATTTTATTATTTTATATATACTATTTTATATATACTATTTTATATATACTATTATTATAATATATTATTATTATATATACTATTATTATATTATATTATTATTATATATATATTATATTATATTATTATTATATATTACTATTATATATTATTATATATATTATTATATAATTTATTATTATTATAATAAATTTTTTAATATATGATTTGAATATTTTATTATTACATATATATTATTATAATTATTATATATTATTATATATATATATGTATATTATTAAATATGTTTATTATAATAAAATATTTTATATTATTATATATCAATATGTATGTATATGTATACAACATGTATGTATCAGAGTATATATACTGTATACAGTATATACATACAACCAAACCTATACATACATTATACTCTCATTTCAAAAAACTGTTTTCATAAAAATTATTACCAAACAGCTTTTACACTCTCATTTTCAGAAAACTGTTTTCAGAAAGCTGTTTTAAAACAACAAACCAAACGCAACCTTTAACAATACATTCATTTGAGGTCACTAATCCCAGTAACGATCTCATATATACTAAGGTCGCTAGTGGGAATAGCGACAGCAAATTCAAAACAATTCAAAAAAAAACAAAATATAGGTCGCTATTCTCATTAGCGACCTCGAAAATGAAGATGCCGCTATTTTTAATAGCGGCTGCTACTGACGTGGCACAGAATAGCCCAAAAAAGCTAATAGTTGGAAAATTGGCCCCAAAATGCATATATTTTCAAAAAGTGGCCTATTAGGCCAAAAAAACTCATAAAGAGCTTGGTGTGAGTTTTATGCATAATTGTTGACTTAATATGACATACACTCCACGACCCTATGATATATTGATATGTACATAAGAATCTAAACATAAAGTAACAGTACTTCTTGATAAGAGTGTCAGAATTTCATTTATTGCAAGGCCCTGATTTCAAATGTGATTAGTGAAATGTCATACGAGAATACTGTTGGGGTTTGTGGATCCAAATACATGATAATATGATTAAAAAGACAGACGTGAAGAAAAGTTGGGGTTTGAACTTTTCGTACTATCCAGTCGACTGAAAAATGAATTACAGTCGACTGGAGCGTCAGAAAAGAAGACTATTTTATACAAGTATAATCAGTCGAGTATTTTATACAAGTCTGATCAGTCGACTTATAGCGGAAATTCAATCGACTTACCAGACAAGTTTACGAATAAAACACAGAAAAATAGACATGCATGTTGAGAAAATACAACCACCACAGAGAGTCAAGCATAGAGTACACAGCGACATATCCTGGTTCGGTCCTCTCGACCTACATCCAGTTCCTAAGCAACCCACTTGAGATTTTCCACTATTCTTGAAAAAGTACAATAATACCCTATGGTGTTTTGACAACAACTATGTCAAACCCGTAGACCTCTCTCACCACTAGAGAAAGCAAACCCACTCTACACCCAAGAGTGAAAAACTGACTCTACAACTAAGAGTCCTACTCTCCAACCGAGAGGACCACTCTCACAACCCGAGAGTGAAGAACAACAACAAAAAGAGTTTACAATAACCTATAGCCTTGTTTGTGATTTGTGCTTTTGTATAGTGGCTATTAGGTTAACTTATGAAATCAGTCTAAAACGAATTCGATGTTATACTAGACTGAATTTCAGAGAACCAAGACATAGAGAATTTGTATGCTTTTGAAATGCTTGTTCTTCTAAAAAAAAAAAAAGCTCGAAACTTTAAGAAAAATGCTTGGAACTTTTGTAAAGTGATTCCTATACTCTATTTATAGAGTAAGGATCAGAGGGACGTTGTAAAACAGTTCCCTAAACCGTATTAAAATAGATAAAAAAGGATTTGAATTTGAAAAACAAGTTTTAAATTTAGAAAACTGTAGAAACGACTTGAACAGTCAACTGAGTTGCCATAATAAGTCGACTGGCCAAAGCATGTATGAGTTCAGACAGTTTCGTACTAGGACAGTCGACTGGTTCCAGCAACGGTCGAGTGGTACTCAACAGCTGAACTTATTCAAGCTTGTTTCGATCTTTTAATTTTGTAAAACACCCAGTTATTAAAAGATATGTGTGAGTGTGTGTGTGACAAGGCTACTACAAGTTTCTATGACTCAAAGAATAAAAAATACAATATTACAAGACACTTTTTATAAAATATTTGAAGCACTTGAATCTTGTCTTGAACTTGAGTCTTTGACTTGAGCTTGAGCCTTTGTCTTTATGTATTGAAGCTTGCTTGATCAATTCTTCTTGAAAGCTTCATTAGATTGTTTTGTCTTTGTGTATTTCACCATGGTACTGACTTTGATACACCCTGCAAGATATATGTAATAGAACAACTTTGTATTGTGTTGTAGTCATCAAAACCAAGAATCAATATTCTCTGCCTTTTTGATGATGACAACACAATAACTTACAATAATATTAATTACATATCATGAAGTAATGTAAAGATGTAAACATGTGATGAAATGCTCCCCCTAACTAATGTACAACATGCACACAAGTAATAACATGCACAAGAACATGCACAAGACAAAACATAACCTTTTTTCTCCCCCTTTGTATCAACAAAAAAAATAGAATGAGGGAAGAAACAAAACATAATGTAAAAGCATTGCATAACCATAACAAATTTATACATAGGAAATGAAGTACATGGTCGCAAAGGTTACATAGAAGATAAAGACAGAAAACATAAGGGAAAATAAATACAAGAAAAGAAATAGAAAATACATCAATTTAGTCTTCCAAAAAAAATACATAACCTTTTGAGATCAAGTCTGGAGTGAACCAAGGGTTGGGGATCAGCCAACAGGTAAAAAAAATAAAGAAAATTACCTCAAAAAGTCTGCCGTTTCGAAATAGAAAAACAAACTGATGTCGTGACAGTTGACTGGTTTTAAAGGTAAGTCGACTTAGTCGAGAGCCATTAAAAACAAACGAAAACATCAAGTAATACTTCTGCCAGCCGACGTGGTACAGTACACAGTCGACTGTCCAGAACATAAAATTCAGTCTAAAGATAGACAACGAAAAAAAATACTTTGTCAGTCGACCGAAACATATTTTTACGTCGACTTACACAAGATAAATGTTCAAGAAACATCATGAAAACAGCAAATTCCTAGTTCTCTTCTAAAGTTGATAAAAGTGTTTTCCTTAAGTGGTTTTGTAAATATATCTGCTATTTGTTTATTAGTAGAAATAAAATCCAAAGATATATCTCCCTTTAAAATATGATTACGTAGAAAATGATGTCTAATATCAATATGTTTCGTACATGAATGTTGAACCAAATTTTTAGATAGATTAATAATAGCACTGGTATTATCACAAATTATAGCAGGTTTTGAAAATGAAATACCATAATTTAATAAAGTTTGTTTCATCCACAAAATTTGGACACAAGCCAAACTTGCAGCAATATATTCAGCTTCTGTAGTAGATAGGGATACTGAATTTTGCTTTTTACTGCACCAAGATACTAGTGAATGTCCCAAAAAGTAACAAGTTCCACTAGTACTTTTACGATCAGTTTTACTACCTGCAAAATCAGCGTCACTATACGACAAAAGTTTAAAATTATCAGTGCGTGGATAAAATAAACTATAGTCAGATGTGCCTTTAATGTATCTTAAAATACATTTCACAGCTTTTAAGTGAGACTCTTTTGGACTCGACTGATATCTAGCACACAAGCATACACTAAACATAATGTCTGGTCTACTAGCAGTTATATATAAGAGTGAGCCAATCATACCTCGATAGAGTTTTTGATCGACACTCTTACCTAATTCATATTTGTCAAGTGTACTAGTAGTAGCCATAGGTGTGGTCTTACTACTAGTGCTATCCATGCCAAACCGTTTGAGTAATTCCTTAACATATTTTTCTTGATTAATGAATATGCCATTTGGAGACTGCCTTATTTGTAGTCCAAGGAAATAATTGAGTTCACCCATGTGACTCATCTCAAACTCATTTTT